>JAGFMF010012288.1:775042-805441 GCA_019455555.1 Galemys pyrenaicus | reverse complement strand
CCACTCTCTGTGGTGAATCCTCTCACCCCCCACACCTCTGGCCTGTACCCCAGTGCTTGTATGCATAAATAAATAAATCTTTAAAAAAAAAAAAAGAAACAAAAGATTTTCAGTAGGGCCTCCCTGGTGGCGCAGTGGGTTAAGCAATGCACTATGAAGCAAACCACAGCCACTGCAGCACAAGTTCAATCCCTGCCCCGGCCAGGGAGGGGACCCACATGGCACAGCAGACCTCTCCTGCCCACCTGCTGCTGCCCTCAGCAGTGTGTTTCAGTCGATCTGCCTGTTCTGCTCCCCACTCTGTCTGGTGAATCCTCTCACCTCCTTGGACTCTGACCTGTATCCCAGTGCTTGTATGTATAAATAAATAAGTCTTAAAAAAAAAAAAGATTTTCAGTAAAACAAAAAATTTCTAAATAACATCTCGATGTAAAATATTCATGTCAATACTAAAACTAACACTACTACTAAGCTTTGCTGAGTACTTACTATAGGTCATGTGACTATATACAGCATTCTCCTTTAAGATGAGTTAGCTCTTTTAAGCTTCACGATAACCTATGAAACAGGTTCCTCTATCTCCATTTTACAGATGATGAGACTAAGGTTGATAAAGGTTAAATAATAATCTTGAAGTCACCTATGTAAAAATATCCATAGCAAGAATTCAAAATGGATTCTGTCTGATTCCATACATTTTTACTGTATTTGTACAATAACTGATATTTATAATGACGGTTTAGAGTTACCTGTGTTAATATTTTGTATTTCAGAAATCAGGGAGACCAATACAGTTGACCTCTGAACAGCACAAATTTGAATTGTGCAGCTTTTACTTACATGTAAATATTCTTATAAAAGATGATGTAAATTTAGAGTATTGATACAGAATAGTTCTGTATTTTCTCTTATGATTTTATTTTAAAAGATTTACTTTTATTTGTGCATATAAGAACTGGGGTGTAGGCCTGATGTACAAGGTTGGACTGAGAGGATTCACCAGAGACACAGTAGAGAGCAGAACAGACAGAACTACTGAAATCCACTGCTGAGGGGAGCAGTGGGTAAGACAAGGAGAGGTCTGCTGCGCCATGTGGGTCAGCTCCCTGGCTGGGGATTGAACTTGTGCTATAGTGGCTGGCAACAGCTTGATGGTGCTGAGACTAACTTCTGTGCCCCAGGGAGGCCCTTCTATTATGGTTTTAAAACCATTTTCTTTTCTCTAGCTTACTTTATTGTAAAACCGTAGTACATAACACATATGTCATAGCGAAATAAGCATCTATGTTTTCAGTAAGGTTCTTTGTGAACAGCAGGCTACAAATAGTTAAGTTTTCGGGGAGTCAGTAGTTGTATGTGGACTTTCAAATGACCTGGTTTGGTACCTCTTAATTCCTGCTTTGTTTAAGGGTCAAGTATTTTCACCCAAATAAAAGTTTGTTTCCCCAAGTAACCTGTTTTTCAAGGATTCTGTATAGCTGAAGCTTTGAACTGTACTTTTGAGTTTCTTACTAGATTTTAGTAATTAGAATTCTACAAATTGATCAAAATTGAGTTACAAATAAAATTTTTATGAAATGCTATAAAATATATTGCTTGTAAATTCTGAGTACTGCATAAATTCTATCTATTGCATTTCCTTATAAACATCAATTTTTTAAAAAAAAACTTTTAAATGTTTTTGGCAGTATTTTTTCTTAAATAATACTTCAATGTGGACTTTTTCTTGGCAATCCATGTGATTTCTTGGAAGTTCCTGCTGAGTATACACTTACTATGTAAACATAAAACTTGATTTCCCCAGTAAAAGCATCAACCATTTGCAAATAGCAATAGTTTTTATAAGCAATTTGCAGCCTGTGAGTCACGTCATTCTCTTTTTTACATATTTTCTCTAACACTTGTAGTATGAGCCACAAAATTTAGTAAGGCTATTTGTGAATTCTTCTTTGCTTTAAGACCTCCAGACCTTTTGGCTAAACATTCGTTCATTTTCCTAGAGTAAAGAATCTGATTTAAAAACTCAAGCCAGGATACCTGATCACATTTCCTCCAATATGTTAACTTAGCCATAAATGCTTTGAACATGTAACCTTTCTTTAACCCCCGTCACATTCATACAACTACACATAACAATATACACAGCTCCTTTTCATTTATCAAAGGAAAGAATCCTTGGGGGATAAAGATTTGACAGCTCCTGTTACAAGATAATTGTAATACTTTAAAAAAAGAGAGAAAGAGAGATGAGACAGATGGTGTACACTGGAGACATGTGGAAGTTTGCTTGAAAAATAGCTTCAGAAATTCAATTGAGACTGAAAAGAAATTATGCAAATCATCATTTTTGCATAAAAGCATCATGGAAAACAAGGAAATTATCTTAATCTTTAGTCTTCCACAATCTTGTCAAAGAGAAAGAATGTCATCTGGACCTATTCCATCTTGGTTTCCTATTTTAAAAAACTGTAGCCGCTCATTTTGAATTACAGGGAAAAGAGATTATTTTGAGTATGATGATTAAAAGTATTATCTTTCATATTGCTCTACTTAGGCTAATTAACATCAACCAAGCATACATTTTTTGATGAGATCTTTGAATTTTATTATATGTTATATAATTTATATGGGTATATGCTTTTTAATAAATGTACTGACTGTGTAGTTCCAGCACATCAGATGAATATATATGATATAAAAAGATGATGGAAATTTACTTTTTAAAATTATGTTTATTACTTTAATAGGAGGCTTTCAATTTGTCTCTTTTACCTTTATATTGCTTGAGTCACACACTAAACAGACATGAAAAAAATGTACAAGAAGTTATGAGGACAGAAATTCTAAGCAATGTGAAGTTGGTGTGAAAATTTTTATGGGGAATGAGAGACACAAAAATAATAAAGAAACTGATTCAGTGAAGGGAGGAAAACTACTCACTGAATTCAGACAAGTTTTCAGAAAACAAGGTTGAGGTGTAGCATGAACAGGACTTGGTGGAATGATAATTATGCTCTTGAGAACATGAATAAATATATTTTATTTAGGAGCAAGAAAAAGAGGTGAAGCATCAAAGATCAACAAAAGGAAATGTTATGATGGGATCATTTCTACCCATGATGATTACAACATAAAGGTTTGACCTTGAGTATGGATGTGAATTAGAGTGGATAAAATGAGAAAAACCTATGTCTTTTTTCCAATAATATAATGAAAAATTAATGATGGTTCATGCATGTGTTTTCCTGATAAGTATATGCGTTAAGCTGGTCTTATTAAATATATTAGGAAAGGCTATCTTTAAGCATGATTAGGAAAAAAGTCTGCAAATTGATTAAAAAATTTTTAATATAAAGATGGGTTTCAGAGCAAGATTATGGAATTTCATTTCCACAAGATGATTAGGTAAAACAATGGGTATTTTATCAACACTCTGATAATCTGAGTTAGAGTAGTTTGAAATAGTTTGAATTAGACCACTTCAAGGTTTTAACTTTTTTTTAAAAGATTTATTTATTTATGCATACAAGGACTAGGGTATAGGCCAGAGGTGTGTGGGAGAAAGGTGAGAGGACTCACCAGAGACAGAGTGGGGAGCAGAACAGGCAGACTGACTGAAACACACTGCTGAGGGAAGCAGTGGGCGAGGCAGGAGAGGTCTGCTGCGCCATGTGGGTCAGCTCCCTGGCTGGGGATCGAACTCATGCTACAGTGGCTGTGGAAGCTTCATAGTGTGGTGCTTAACCCTTTGAGCCACCAGGGAGGCCCAAGGTTTTAACTTTTAAAATAATGGGATTGGTCAAGACAGTATTTTTAATGGAAAAGAAGAAATTCTGTTCTATTTTTCTCTTTGAAACTGGGTGAGAAATATTTCAGGGACAGGGACTCCCTGGTTGTTCAAGGGTTTTAAGTCGCAGCATTATGAAGCTTTTCACAGCCACTGAAGCATTAGTTCTATCCCCTACCAGGGAGCTGACCCACATGGTGCGGCAGACCTCTCCTGTCTCCCCAGCCGCTCCCCTCAGCAGTGTATTTCAGTAGAGCTGCCTGCTCTTCTCCCCACTCTGTCTCTGGTGAATCTTCTCATCCCCCACACCTCTGGCCTGTACCCCAGTTCTTGTATGCATAAATATTTTTTTTTTTTTAAAAAGAGAAATGTTTTAGGGACATTCAGTTTTCAGTGAAGTGTAATGGATTTTCTAGAGGCTTGACGTGGTGCCCTTGGTTCACATTTGGGATTCTTGGGTCATGTGGGGCCAGTCATATGTCTTTAGGCAGGTTAGTATTTTGGCTCCCTTTGAAACTGATAGTCTTAAAAAGCCTGCCCAGCATTTATTAAGAGGGGAGAGCAAACACTGCTTGGTGGAGCGGGCACTCAAGGAAGATGAAGTGGCATGAATTGAACACTCCAGGGCTCTCCTGTTGTTAATGGCTCCAAGTTCCCGAATCCTTCTTGACAAAACCCAGCACTACAGGGCCCTTTCTAGATTAGTCCCCCGGTCAGCACCTGGGAATGTGCATCTGGGTGACTCTAGACTAGCAATTCTCAAATTGTGGTTCCAGCATCACCTACCTTAGAATCGCCTGATGCTGGAGGCTGTTCTAGACCTTCTCAGTTGGAATCTCAAGGGATGAGGCTAAGGTGTCCACGTTGTTAGTGATCTTTGCAGGTGGTTCCGACTGCATTCTACCTCCTGAAGAACCATTTCCTGAAGGCTGGTTAGAACTGCAGTCAGTTTAGAGAACTCCAACATTCCTCAGGTATCACACTGTCAAACAACTCCTCAAATGTTCAGACCTGTTTCAAGACACTGGAGGAAGATGCTGTTCAGTTACATCCCACTCATCAGTCTTTCTCCCCAGCATCCATTCTGAGTGAACTGAAATCCTCGGGGAGTGACTATAAATACTCCATCTGCTCAGATTTTTTGTCAGACAGTGGAGTTTGCACCACCTTCCCACTACCGCAGACCAAAATAACTTCTGTGTTTGCCTCACTCGAACTGCTAAGAGCCCAGCTTCCTGATAACTATGGTGCCTCAAGACCACTTGACTTTGCACAAGGGGCTCCATTGCTCTTAAATGTTCTTTGTGCAATTATGATGAAAAAAAAAAGTGCCTTTTAATGCTGGAAAGAAGCTTAGTGGTTAATCCAACTCATTTCCTAATTATATGGAGACAGATGCAAAAAAAGTACAGAGAAAAAAGGCAGGAAACACTTGGAGACATTATTATGGGTCATAAAGGTGCTGTGTTAGATTTTTCAATGAGTCTTGTCAGTAATTTTTTGCAAGCTTTCCAAGGGGATAACATAATCATTTGTATAGATAAGGAAGTTAAAACTCAGAAAATCAAAGGCATTCGCTAAGTCATTCAGTAGTGGATCCAGGATTGAGGTAGGTTCTAATAAAAATACTACTAGCCATCACTTACGAAGTAGTTACCATGTGTGGGCGCAGTATTAAAATCACCGCAAAACCCCTGAGGTAGGTGATCGCACCCTGGTCATTTTACAGGGGAAAGTCAGACGTAGAAAATTGCCTGTGGTTATCCAGTTAGCAAATGGAGGAGAATTTAACTTCAAAATTTTTCTAGAAACAATTCCACTGGCGAGAATAAAAGCAGTGAAAATAGGTATTATCCAAGGAAGAAACAAATTTAGCTATGAAATAAGGATTGGGAGGAAGGGACAGATTTAAGAAGCATTTTGGAATATCTCCAGATTATCTAACTGAATGGGAAATGGGAAAAGGAGCAGAAGAAGGAGGAGTTCAAGATAACTGCATTTTCTTGCGTGTTTGGAGAACTAAGTAGACCAGTACACCATTAAGACAGATCTAGAATGAAAATAAGCTGGCATTACATTTATGTTCTGTGTTCATGGCTGGCATTTAACTGTTGTTTCTCCAGTTTAACTGTGAAACGTGAGAGGAAGAATCGTGTGTCATCATCATCTATATAAAAATGGATTGATCAATATATTATAAGAAAGCTTTTCAATGGAATTTGGAACACTGTCTGATGATTTGTCTATCTGTAAGGCAATGAAGTACAGAGTAGATATGTAGCTTTAGTATGGCAAGAAATGCAATTCTATATTTGATCAATTTCTTTTTTTTTAAATTTTTAAAAAAATCTATTTATGCACACAAGAACTGGGGTACAGGCCAAAGGTGTGGTGTGTAAGAAGATTCACAAGAGACAGAGTGGGGAGCAAAACAGGCAGATAGACTGAAATGCACTGCTGAGGGGAGCAGCAGGCGAGACAAGAGAGGTCTACTGTGCCATGTGAGGATCAAACTTGTGCTGCAGTGGCTGTGAATGCTTCATAGTATGTTGCTTAACCCTTTGTGCCACCAGGGAGGCCTCTTGATCAATTTCTTATTTGGGAAATATTCTCAGTACATACATTGGTTGACTGTTGAGGATACAAGGATAAAGATAGATCCAGTCTATGCTTTCAGGGAGCTTATATTCAGGTAAGAGATAGAGGCAATAATTAAGGAATCAGATGAGACTGTGACGGGTAACACTAAGATAAAAACAGAGCATGATGGCAGGGTCCCAGTGACATAGGGACTTTTTATACCAAGCGTGATGGGAAAAAAATCGATGCATTTTGAGCAAAGGAGTAACATGATCTTCTGTGCATTTTTAGTAGCTCTCTTTGAATGTCATGAATTCAGGACAAGCTACTGATGACAGGCATGGAAACAGAGCAGGCACTGAGGAGGGTTAGAGGTAAAGTGATGGAGACTAATATACAAGTGCCAGGGAGTCAAAAGGAAGTGGGGAGAAACTGTAATTTATTGGAGGTAGCTGGCAGATTTGCTGATGGAGAGGGATGGAAGGGAAAAAAGAGAAATCAAGGATTTCTTTTGAATGACCCCGAGGGCTTTCGGTTTAAACAACTGTGTGAACAGGGCTGCCATTTACCATCAGGGCAACTAAAGAGGAATAAGTTTTGAAGAAAACAGCTAATCAGACACATGTATGTACACACATGTGTAAGCCCTATACCAACACTTTCCAAAATGTGCTGAGGATTGGGAATTTAAAAGTTTGATTTATGTTATAACATCACCACTAAGAGCAATAAGTTCTCTACACTTCATTTTTCCCCATCTGCAACGTGGGGATGATTATATTTGTCTTTCTGCTTCAGAAAGATGTTGAGATGCTAAGTGAGAAAACACATATGAAGGTACTTTGAAGTCTTGGGAGGATAAAAACTGTTAATCTCCCAGCTGTCTTTAAACATACAGGGTGTGTTTTTATTTTTTTGTATATCTACTCAGAGTTACAGGGGTCATAAGTCTATCAATCTCACATTCTTTCTTTCATGTTTCAGTTCCCAGAAATGGGAAGATGAACATGCTTCTCTTTCCCCAACTGTTCCTTCCCCTATAATATCCTCTTGACAGGAGTTTGTAATTGCTAGTGTTGTCTTAGACTTTTTTAAGACCTTGGGAAAGGAGGGTTTTGCCCCGGATAGCTCTTCTTGCTAATCTGTCCCACTGGCAGATGAGGATATCTTACTTTAATAGAGAGGTACAGATTACCAGGAACCAGCATGTTATTGCATCAAATCTTTCCATTACACCCCAAGAAGTATATTATTTTTTAGCCATCTGACAGAAGGAAGATGGCTCAAGAAGTTTTAAGTAATTTGCTTAAAACTTCATCTTATAATTAGAGTGGAAGACTAATAAGAGCTTGTTCTACAAAACACAGTGAACTAGCACCAGGAACATTCAAACAAGGGCCACCATGCCCCCGATAACATACATGGGGTTTGTGTCGGCTTCTTCGCTCTGTGGCCTTGGATATATTGTCTTCATTCTTTCATAATGGGTGTCACTACTACTGGTTTTCTTGCTTAGAGTTTCAAGAGCCATTCCACCCATCTGTCTTCTGTTTTCTAAAGAAAAGCAAAAACCCCAAGTAAGAACAAAACAAAGATTGTCTCTTGCTCTCCAGAGTAATCACGTGATCAACAGTGTATTCCCCTTGGGAGGAGACATAGTGCATTCAGTTTTAGCTCAGGTGACTTGCAAGAGACCTTGGGACAGAGGGAAGAAAACTGGGAATGGAGATATCTGAGATTGAATTTTGGTTCAACATTTTTTATTGTGTGACCTGGGGAGGAAAGGAAGCTATATGAGCTTCGGTTTTATAACTGTAAACAGCACCTATGTGCTTACTGAAAATCTGTCAGCTTCACCTTCCCCTGCACAGTTCCAGATGCAGAAGTAATTGGGCCAAGTCATTACTTATGGAGTGCCTTGTTTGTAGATTGTTGGATTAAAAACTCCTGATTCTGTTCATTTCTTTATTTCTCAGCTCAAATGAACGTGTTTGGTACCCTCTAATGGGAGAGGGGAGTGAGAGTTACTACTTCTCATATTCATACAGTATGACTATCAGCATATTAATCTGTTTAGAATAAAGCTAAGGAGGTGGGCTCCCTAGTGGTGCAAGGAGTTAAGTCACAGCACTGTGATGCTATCAGCAGTCACTGCAGCACAAGCTCAATCCCTGGCAAGGGAGGTGACCTACCCCCCAGCAGTCTATTTCAGTAGATCCTCCTGTTCTGCTCTCCACTCTGTCTCTGGAGAATCTTCTCAGCTCCTGCACCTGTGGCCTGCACCTCAGCTCTTGTTTGCATAAGTAAATAAAAATCTTTTAAAAAAAGTTTTAACAGCAACAACAAAAAAAAATAAAGCCAAGGAGGGATGACAGCGGAGGGTTGTTTGCAATGGGGGGTGATGGATGCATGTTTAGTACAGTGACTGACATACAGTGGATGACTGCTAATAGTTAAAATTTATTGTAGGTGATTCTCATTTGTCTTGAATAGTTTAGCTGTGGCCCTAAGTCCTCTGGTTGGTGGCCAGGTAGGGATTACTTGCAGAATTTCTGTAACCCTTATTTTCACCTACTTTTTGGGCACTTTTGAGGAAGAGTATCTGAGACAACTTCTTATAAGCTGATGGTACATGCAAGGAAAATGATGACAACTTTGAGGTCAATGACAACATTTTAACTTGTTTCCCCTCTGAACTGAGTCTGAAAAACAAAGCTCAAAACCAGGGGAGGTGTTTTTCAACGCGACGTTTTAGAGTTACAGGTGTGTGCCTGGGGCAACTCGAACAAAGATTACAGTGCTGTTGACGGCTGCCTCCCAGGCTCAGATAAAAGAGGCGCCTCTCAGCCAGCTTTACGGTGCCAGCTTACCCGAGGTTAGACTTTGAATTCTCCCCCATTTAGGGCTGGTCTAACAGGGCCTCCCAAGCTGGGCTTGAAGCCTCCACTCCTGTTTTCCGAGCTCCTTCCCCGCTTGGGGTGTCTAGGGCTGCAATCCTCCGGCTGGCTCGGGTTTGGGTCCCGGGGGTGGCTGGAGGAGGCCTGGGTGCTCCCACGGGGGAGCAATGCCGGGCGACCCCACGGGGGGGCAATGCCGGGCCACCGGGGTCCCCTGGAATGAGCGGGGGTCAGCTGCCCGTGGGACGGCCCCACATCCCGAGTCGAACTGCCCCTGTCCGAGCTGCGGGCACCGTACTGGGCGCTCACGCTGCGGGGACTCGGTCTCGCCGGGACAGGGGAACGCCGCAAAGCGGGGCCGTCCCGCCAGGCCGCTCCCGCCCGCTCCCGCCCGCGCCCCTCCGACCCGCGCGCGGTCGGCCCCAGCCCGGCGGCCCCGCGGCGTCCTCCTTCCGCCCGCGGCCGCCGCGCCCCCGCGCTCGCCCTCTGCGGGCCCGTTTCCCCGCGAGCTCGCCCGCGGGGGCGCCTGCCCCCAAACCAGCTCCTCAGCCCCGCGGCCCCCG
The DNA here is from genome assembly GCA_019455555.1 of Galemys pyrenaicus. NCBI lineage: Eukaryota > Metazoa > Chordata > Mammalia > Eulipotyphla > Talpidae > Galemys > Galemys pyrenaicus. The sequence continues at coordinate 795,614 of JAGFMF010012288.1, read as the reverse complement.
CTGCCGGCCCGGCTCCCGCGCGCCGGCCCGGCCGCCGCCCCTCACGCCCCGCGGGGCGCGCAGGTACCGGGCGGCGGCCGGGGCGCGGGCCGCGCGGCTCCGGGGGGCGGCGCTGTGGTGCGGCCGCCCCCTCGCGCCCCGGGCGCCGGCGGCGCGGCCTCCGCCGCCCCCTCGTCGCGCCGCTCAGCCCCCGCCCTCCTGGGCTGGGAAAGTGGGAGGCGGCGGCGGCGGCGGCGGGCGCGCGAGGGCGGCGGCGCGGAGACTCCGGAGTCGCCGCCGCGTCACGGACCCTGCGAGCGGCGAGCGCGGCGGGCGCGGCGGGGCCGCCTCTGCCGGGCCGCCGCCGCCGCCGCGGGGCCGCGAACAAAGAGGAGGAGCCCGGGCGCGAGGTAGGGCGCGGGCCGGCGCGGTCGGGCGCTCCCCTCACCCCGGCCGCGCCGCGCGTCTCCGGCTCCGCGGACCCCTCACCCCGGCCGCGCCGCGCGTCTCCGGCTCCGCAGCCTGCGTCCCGGGGGCCGAGCCGGACCTGCGGAGCGGAGCCCGCGGCCTCGCTGCCGGCCCCGGCCCCGGCTCGGGCAGGGAGGCGCCGGGCTGGGGGCCGCGGGCTCCGCTCGGCTGGGCGCGGGCTCTCGGGGACCCCGCGCCGGCGGCGCGGGCGATGCTCCCCGGCGGCGCCTGGTGGGGCTGACTCTTCGCAACTTGTGCCGCGACGTGAGGCTTCAGCGGCGAAAACTTGCCGCCGACGTGCGGGCCGGTGCGCCCGGCCTCACCCCGGCGTGGCGGAGCCGAGGCGGCGGAGGGCGCTCCCCGGCCGGCCCCCGCCGGCCTGCGGCCCCCGCCCGACCCGCGCCGCCGGGCCGCGCCACCTGGCTCCGGGGTGCCGCCGTCGCCGCGCCTCTCTGCGGGGCCCGGGCTCCTGGGCTTGGCGGCCGGGAGAGGGGCGCAGTCTTGGGGCTCCCGCCGCCCCGATTCTGTCAAGAACAGCTGTTAATGCTAGGACCCAACCCTTCAGCCCCTCTCTGCTAGGCATCCACGTTGACATCTGTTTTGGGGAGGGGGGTATCGGCGTGGTCACTGGCTTAATTGCTCCCCCCCATGGCCCGGTTTTCATCGTGTGCTCACCGCTTTCAGCCCAGCATTCCCTTGTCAAATTCTTTCAGCGATGATTTTGCCAGGTTTTCTGAATGGATTAGGACAGGCCTTTCAGAAATCCGTTTTAGAGTTTGCCAACCCCTGCCCAGAAGGGTGCTTTTATATTTCCCCCCCGCTTTCATGCAAATTTTTAGTTATGTCCTTCAGAATTGTCAACCTTCAGCTCCTTTTGGTTGGGTAAGATTAAACAGTTCTATTTTTAAAGACCAGCGAAGGAACATATGTATTTAATATTGGGATCATTTACCACAAGCGATCACATGAGGCTTGGTTTCTTAAAGTGGCTGCAAAATTGGGAACTTTGTTGGATTTAAAAGTAATTTCAGGTAGAGGAAACTTTCAATTGCTTCTGTTGAGCTTCTCAAATGAGTTGAGTGCTTTATTAAGGCAGCTCATACCACTTTGAGAATTGAAGAAATTATGTTCTTTATTGCATTTCATAAATCCTGTTTATCCAGGAACTCAGTGTAGTATTTGATGATTATTTCTGCACAGTGTACTCCTATTTTGAATTGTTAAAAACCCTACTTTTTTTAAAAAAAGATTTACTTGTTTAATGCATACAAGAACTGGTGTGTAGGCCAAGGTGTGTGTGTGTGGGGGGGGGCGGTGCTGGGGTGAGAAGATTCACCAGAGACAGAGTGGGGAGAAGAGCAGGCAGCTCTACTGAAGCACACTGCTGAGGGGAGCGGCTGGGGAAGCTGGAGAGGTCTGCTGCTCCATGGGGTCAGCTCCCTGGCCAGGGATTGAACTCTGTTTCAGTGGCTGCTGATAACCTGGTAGTGCTGTGTCTTTAACCCTTGTGCCACCAGGGAGGCTCCTAAAGAGCCTATTTTGTTTTTAATTGTTGACTGAGGAGTTCAGGAATCACATTCCAAAGCAAAGCTGCAGTATGCAGAGGAAGCACTTTTGTGTACTTTTGGTTCTTGGCTCCTCTGTGAACCTTTTTCCCAAAAACAATACTAATTTTCATTCTTTTCTTTCTCTCCCCCCATGACTCCAGAGCGAGGTCTGCAATGGATGTTACATGAATCACTTTAAGGGATGCACACAGCTATGAACATTTCTGAAGCATTTTCCTCAGTAAACTAGATAAAGATGGATGAATCTGTCTTGTTGGATCTTCTAGAGTGTCCTGTGTGTCTGGAGCGGCTCGATGCTTCTGCAAAGGTGTTGCCTTGCCAGCATACATTTTGCAAACGATGTTTGCTGGGGATCTTAGGTTCCCGAAATGAACTCAGATGCCCCGAGTGCAGGACTCTGGTTGGCTCGGGCGTTGAGGAGCTTCCAAGTAACATCCTGCTGGTCAGACTTCTGGATGGCATCAAGCAGAGGCCTTGGAAACCTGGCCCTGGTGGGGGCGGCGGCGTGAACTGCACAAGTGCTTTAAGGCCTCAGAGTAGCGCTGCGGCTAATTGTAGCTCAAAAGATCTGCAAAGCTCCCAGGGCGGACAGCAGCCGAGGGTGCAAGCCTGGAGCCCCCCGGTGAGGGTGAGTAGCTTGTTGAAGCAGTTGGGGGATAAAGGTGTTGATGATCACATTTTTTCCTTTATTCTTTGGCTTTATTTTTCTAAATCAGTTCACTGCTAAAGAAGCCATTGCTTTATATGAAAGGAGATTGCATATAGAAAATTCATTTTCTGATCTTTAAAATTCTCTCCAGATAGTCTTTGTGATCTTTTAAGATCTGTTTTAAACAGGTTGCAATTATTCAATGAAATCTAAAACAGCAGTTTGTGTGTGTGTATAACCACTGTAAAATGAGGATTCGGTAAGGTTTTACCTTCTGCCTAGAGTTGGGAAAGCCATAACTTTGTATGTATGTGTTCATACGTGTTATAAACGTGTATGTGGGTAAGTCTTGAATAGGAAATCAAACCTTATTTTTTGTGTTGCTTGGAGCCATTCTGTTGGTTTTATGAATGCACAGCACAGAATTTACTGGTTGGAGGAATTCTTAACAAATCAGGGCCACAGGTAGCAGAGTTCTGTTGCTGTGGCAACAAAATGTCACTTAGGACTACACTAAGACAGCAGAGAATCCGGCTTTCATGTCCGGTTTTATAGGGAGTAAGAGGTAATGTTTTCATAAAAATGGGTTTATAATAAGTAATTACTGAAGTGATTTTAAGTGAAGCCAGATATAAATACGTGGACCCTTACCACAAGTTAAATTTCTAGAGAGTATTGTGAATAACTATAAATTACGTTATGGGTGATGGCACCCCAATAAGGCATACTTTTCTTATTTTTGTAGTAAAAAGCAATATGAACATCAGATAATTAAGACAATTCCTTCTTTTAAAAAATTTATTATGCATACAAGACTCAGGGTGTAGGCCAGAGGTGGTGCATGTGTGCGTGTGTGCGTGTGTGTGCGTGTGCGTGTGCGTGTGCGTGTGATTCAGCAGAGACAGTGGGCAGCAGAACAGGTGGATCTACTGAAACCCACTGCTGAGCGGAGGTAGCAGACGAGACAGGAGGGGTCTGCTGCGCCACGTGGGTCAGCTCCCTGGCCAGGGATTAAACTCTGCTGCGGTGGCTGTGGATATCCTCACAGTGCTGAGACTTAACCCCTGGCCCCACAAGAGAGGTCCACAATTCCATTTTTGTTGGAAAAAACTTTTTTTGACAATTGACCAAAGTAATAAAATCTATATTTAAAGAACTATTAAATAGGATGAGAATTTTTTTTCCAAATATTTCTAGTAAACTCCCCAAACTGATGACTGACTTATTGGAGGACCTACCCGCCCACCTTGGGGTACTGTCCGTTCACAGGTGTGACAGACAGCTGTGACTGTGCCTGTCTTATACTCATTCTCCTACTTCCTTCCTAAGTGCATCGTTTACAAATAATAAACGTATTAGATGTAAAGTATGTCAAGTTGGTCAAGCCCTAGAAAAATTTAACCCCTGAGCCCTCCGATTCTCTTGATTCATATTTCTTTCAAGATAGCAAAAATCTTGAGTTTGGGAGGATTTTCTGTATTTGAAACCCACTTGTGGTGGAGAGAGATTGGTCTGCTTAGCGTGCTTTGCTTAGAATTCCTTGATTTTATGGAGTTATACTGGTTGCTTGATTGGTATGTATGGACTCATGAATATTTAACCTCAGAATATTTAACCGGTGATCAAGTTGATAATTTCTGAAACACCTGACTCAGGTCTGCTTATTTTAGTGACGGAGTAGATGTGTTTTCTTTGGAGAGATTTTCTGTGCTTGCTAATTAGCTAGAGAAGGTATAGCTTCTGGCTGTGAATAGAAGTATCCTGGTTGTTGAGGCATTGCCTCACCTGTTGTGAGGAATGCACTGAATGTTTGATTACTGATAAGAAGGAATGGAAGAAGGGGCCTCAGAAATTCAACTTCACTCCTTTGAATTTGAACTTTTCCTTTCTTTGGATATAGACATTGATTAGGTAATGTTCTAATGTTCATTTATTTGAGGGTTAAGCTCCCAAAATTGAGCTTCCTTTTTCGTAGGTAAGTTATTTTGAGATTGTGATCATGTTAATATTCTTTCCTAGTTATATGATTTTCCTAATTAACCTTATGTTTTTTATTTAGCGTGGCAAGAATTACTTGCCAAGAAGTCCAGTTGAACATCTTAAGCCTTTATACTTTGGATAAAATAGTTGCTGTCAAGAAAACTATGACTTTGGGGAAAAGGTACAGAGAGTGGAGGAGAAACAACAAAATTATTCAGTAGTCTGAGGTTGATGCAAATGCTTCAATACATATAAAAATAAGTTTTTTCTTTTCCTAGCCTAAATAATTTCTCAAGAGCAGTGCCTAGTTCCTTTAGGTTTTTATATTTTACTGTAAAGAATTTAAAACAGCCAGTGCTACACAAATACCCCATGCATCTGAAAGTTAAATGCATCTCAGAAAAATGCTGATTTTAAAAGTCAGAAGTTTGTAACAAACAGCCATGTGGAGGTTGTAATGCACTCCTCGGGACTCTTCTCTGAACTGAGTGACCGTAATAAATCCCAAACGTGCATCCTCTTCCCTTCCTTAGATGTTCTGACACCACCAAGTGGTGCTTGAGCCGGTTTCCACATGTTGCGTGAAGCTGAAAGTGATAACATGTGGAATGTTGCTTCAGTTTATTAGTTATGTTCTATGTTCCATTAGATGCTAGCCATGTGGCTTCCTCATGCGTTTAGCTGAAGTAGATTGTTATCAGCACATACGAACATTTCCAATGTGGGACGCACATCTTGTTCCCAGAATTTTTGTGTTTCCTGCCTGAAATGAAAACGTGTTGGGTTGGAGTCACCATGGGAGTCTGTTCAAGAATTCTTGTTGGTTTTAGGTCAAAGTTAAGCAGTGGAATGAGCCTCAGGGAGAATGCAACTGCAGAGACCTGTTTCAATGGACTAAAAACAAAATGTACCTACAGAATGGGCCTCCCTGGTAGCACAGGGGTTAAGTCGCAGCACTATGAAGCTACCCATAGCCACTGCAGCAGGAGATCGATCCCCAGCCAGGGAGCTGACCCACATGGCATAGCAGACCTCTCCCCTCTCGGCCACTGCTCCCCTCTGCAGTAGATTTGCCTGTTTTGCTCCCACTCTGTCTCTGGTGAGTACTTTCACCTCCCCGCACCTTTGGCCTGCATCCCAGCTCTTTGTATGTGTAAATAAATCTTAAAAAAAAAAAAAGTGTACCTACAGAATATAGAACATTTATATGCATTAGATATACATATGCAAAACTAAGATGTGGAAAAAATGTTTAAATAATTCCTGTAGAATTATGACTTCGTTAGGTATGTGATTTCATTGCTTTAAGATCTATTAATATCTGTGCATATTTCTTTTTATATGTTATTCCTTAATGATTTCACATTGCTGCTACCTTATTCAGCAAATTGATCACATGACAACTTTTGCATGAATTTACAGTTTATTCTTTACCTAACACATTTATTTATTAAAAGCGTTTATTTTCTTGTGCATCAGAGAACTGGGGTGTAGGCTGGTGAAGTGGGGGGGAGTGGTTGGGGAGGGGAAGAAGGTTAGGACGATTCACTAGAGACAGAGTGGGGAGCAGAACAGGTGGATCTACTGAAATACACTGCTGAAACGGGCAGTGGGAGAGACAGGAGAGGTCTGCTGTGCCATGGGTTCAGCTCCCTGGCCGGGGATTGAGCTCAGGCTGCAGTGGCAATAGCGTGATGATCGCTGAGACTTAGCCCCTAGGCCACGGGAGGCCCTGCTTGACATTTATTTAGCACTTAACTAGGTGCCAGTCACTGCCCTAGCTGCTACGTAGATAATAATGGGTAAACTAGATTCAGAATCTGTTCATAAATTTATGGCTATGTAATCATCTCATGGGAGAGACACATGTTAGTAACATGCTAACAATGCAGGTATGTGATTAAACACAACAAATGTGACAGCTGCTGAGGGAAGCACCTGTGTTTAGCGTGAGGGTGTTTGGATGTGTGGTGTGTGCCTGTGTGTGTGTGTGTGTGTGTGTGTGGGTGTGTGGTCTTCAAAAGCTTCCTTGAGAAAGGAGCATTTGAATTGAGATCTTAAGGGGAAAATATTATTAGCTGAGATGGGCTGAAAATGGTATTGGGCTGAGGGGAAAGAGGATTCCCAAGGCCCGGACCTAAGGCAGGGTGGGTGTGGTTCCTGGGAAGAACAGTGGCTGGGAGTGTGGACTGAGCAATCGCTGGTCTAAGTGCCATCATGTGCAAGGCACCCAGAGCCACCTCAGACCACGGGGTGGCTAAGCGACAGATGAGTAGTATAGCTGGCAAGAGCTCTGCACTTGAGGTCAGAAAATGGGGTTATAGCTTGGACTTTTTTTTTAAGATTTACTTATTTAGGGCCTCCCTGGTGGCGCAGTGGGTTAAGCAACGCACTATGAAGCAAACGCAGCCACTGAAGCACAATTTCGATTCCTGCCGCTGGCCAGGGAGGGGACCCACATGGTGCAGCAGACCTCTCCTGCCTCGCCCGCTGCTGCCCTCAGTATTTCAGTCCATCAGAAACAGTGGGGAGCAGAACAGGTGGACTGACTAAAATACACTGATGAGGGTGAGCAGTGGGGAGACAGGAGAGCTCTGTCGTGCCATGTGGGTCACCTCCCTGCCTGGGGATCGATCTCATGTTGCAGTGGCACAGTGGTAAGACTTAACTCCTTGTGCCACCAAGAGGACCCTGGGCTCTTGGACTGAGAGACAGGGAGGAAAGGTGGAAGGAGGGCAGTCTAGGGATGGCAGTATACAGGTGAATTTCCTTTCTGCAGATGCGGAATATGCTTTCATTTCTGTGCTGTCACTTGCACACCTCCCTTCTCTTTTCTTTCATAGTGTCCCAGACTTCTAAGTTGCACTCTTCTCTCTGCTGACTCAGGATGTGCTTGTAGTTGGGGCTAGCGCCTTTAGATAGTGATTAAGGTAAAAGTCTTTAGGGCAGGCCCTGCTCTACACAAGAGGAGTCCTGAGAAGAGGAGCTTGAGACACAGACACACAGGAAGGACCTGTGATGATACCAAGGCAGAATAACCAGTGCAAACCAAGAGGAGGGGCCTCAGGAGGAACCAGCGTGCACTGGATCATAGAATTTTAGCGTCTGGAACTGAGGAAATCAATGTCTTTTGCTAAATCCAGCCAATCTGTGGTACTTGGTACAGCAGCCCAGCAAACTAGTGCATGAACTGAGAGGTCAGCCCCTTGAGTGGCCTTCTGTCCCCTGCTGTCCTCTAGGCCTGGGTTTCCAGAAGCCTGCAGTGGTCCTGTCTTCTGTGTTCTTCACTGTTGGATACAGCAACCATCCCTGCCTCCTGCAGTGGCTTCCCATCTCCTCAAGTGGCCTGGCATAGTTTCACAAGTAGGTTTATGTGACAGTGTAGCAGCTACAACAATGCTGTGGAGTTGTGGGAAGGAAATATGTTTTCTTTCCTCTTACAAGTTCTGTTACTGGAGTCTGGAGAGAATGCTTTATTGGACTTTGGGTGTTTGAGGTATTGACAAAGGAAAAGGCAGTAGAAAGACAGTTGAAGGAGGTGTGTGGAACAAGGCCAGTCACAGGCTTGCTCCAGGTAGCGTGTGGAGAGCTGGCACTAGCTGTGCATTGTCCAAGCACCATCTTTGACCTCTAGTCCTGAGGAGGTAGGTATCTGTTGGACAGCTGCTCTCTGAGCTGGAGGCTCAGTTTTGTGAGATGACCTGTGCTACAATGAAGGTGGCGAAATGCTCGCTGCCGTTGAAAAAGACTTTACACCTTGGGCAAGTCAAAACACAGGAAGCAGCATAGAGTGAAGCACCAAACAAGGGGAAAAGGTGTACGCTAAGACTGTGTAATAAGGGCCTTCCTGGTGGCAAGTGGGTTGAGTGTCACACTGTGATGAAGCATCCGCAGCACTGCAGCGCGAGTTCGATCCCCAGCCGGGGAGGGGACCCACATGGGGCGGCAGACCTCTCCTGCCTCGCCCGCTGCTCCCCTCAGCAGTGTGTTTCAGTCAGTCTGCTGTTCTGCTCCCCACTGTGTCTGGTGAATCCTCTCACCTCCCATGCCTCTGGCCTGTACCCCAGCTCTTGCATGCATAAATAAATAAATCTTTAAAAAAAAAAGAAGTCTGTGTAATAAGGTTCTTGTGAGTGGCACCTGAATTACATGCCTGGTGGCAGGCCAGAGGAAGTGGACCGGAGTGGACGGGACACAGCAGGATGTGTTCCTGGTGCTTGAGGCTCAGACCAGGCTCTCAGTGGTGGGGCCAGGGGTCTTTATTAATCCATGCTGGACCTAAGCAAGACATTTCCTGTGGTGGTTTGAATGGGAAGACACTTTTGCCATTTTTCAGTAGCTCAGTTAAACAAACAAAGTGTTTTGCCAGAATGTTGTAGACAACTGACCCCTCGCTCAGGTCTCGTGGCCACACCCTGACCCTTTCTTTATTCCTGAAGTCAGTTTTGATGGCGAGGTGAAGGGTTTGGGGATGGGGTGGAAGGCAGGCGGAGGTCTCTGTGGGGTATACTGATTGGCAGCTTAAAAATACTTAACACTTTTTGATATCACATGGTATATCATGTAACCATATCCGGTAGGTCTCACAGTAACCCTCTGGGGTTAAGTATTGTTATTATTATTTAAAACATTGGAATGTAAATGTTAAAATGAGATTCTAAAAACATCCTAGTGGTACTAAAATTCCATAGTATGAAAGTGTGTGTTAGGATGTCTGAATGTCCTTCTAGGGGTCTTTGTATACATTTACATGTCTCTGCACATACATGTTATTTTAAACATGAATGAAATTTCATTTTTCACGTATATGATCACATAGTATATTTACTATCTCTGGGAAATCTTTTTGTGTCTGAGCACATATGTCTGCCTCTTTAAAAAAAACAGTCTGTGTTACAGGTGTAATAACATAGGAAAGGGCACATGTTGAGTGTATACAACTCACTGAATTATCATGCTTCATTTAAAAATGATTATGCGATATCTTTCTCTCTGTTTAATGGTAGAAAGGGATGTAAAGGAGACAACCAAGGCTTCCAGTCTCTTCCTGATCCCCAGGGGTGACCATACCATGGTGGTTTTGTGTCTTTTTTTCAAGGAAAAAAGTGATTAGAAATAGGACCACATTCTGCATGCTTCTCTGCAACGTGAGTTTTTCTAAGTAATGGTCTATCTTTTCTGGCTTTCCACATCTCTCATTGATCTGTAAGAAGGCGGGATGTGCTATTTTGTGGATATGAAAAGGATGGGTGAAAAGGAGGCCTGCCAGCCAGTAAGTAATGGAGATGGGACTCCAGCCTCCTTCCATTGACCACACTCTGCTTAAGTGGCAAACATCTCCCTGGATGCTTGTGCTGCTCTGGGCTGGGAAGCTTTTCTTAGTTGAAACCAGGGTAGGTTCTTTTCTTCTCACCTTTCTTGCTGTGTGTTGTTTTTCCTGATAAAAGAAGGTGCCAAATGAAGCTCTTTTATAGTGGCGCATCACACCTCTCTTGCCTCGCACACTGCTCCGCTCCCCACTCTGCCCTGCCTTTTCCAAGGAGCTCAGTGGGGGAAGATGGGAGGAGAGGTAAAAGAGAGGGGTGAGGTGGAGAGGGAGAGCAGGATTCCTCTGCTCTACCACTTCCTTCCTTGAATTGCTCTTCCAGGTTGCTCTTTATATCATGTTCTGTCTTTAGAGCCATTAGAGCATAAAAACAAAGATACATAAAAAGCGTGAGGATGGGGCGATCTGTCATTTTCTATCTCTCCCCCGTGGCCTAGGGGTTAAGTCTCAGTACTATCACCACCGTGGCCTGAGTTCCATTCCGGGCCAGGGAGCAAACCCACATGTGCAGCAGACCTCTCCTGCCTCACCCGCTGCTCCCCTCAGCAATGTATTTCAGTAAATCTGCCTTTTTTGCTCCCCACTCTGTCTCTAGTGAATCCTCTCACCCTCTGCACCTCTGGCTTATACCCCAGTTCTTCTACATACAAATAAATAAAATCTTAAAAGAAAGAAATCTGTCATTTTCAGCCTGGGACTCTATTGCCCTTATCCCCAGCCCCACTTTGCATGCCTTCCGCTGCACCTCTGCCAGCAAGAATAAATACTCTGTGCCTCCATTCCAGTGAGGCACCTGCTCTGTTTACTATGCATCCACTCTCCAGTCCATTACCTTAACATGGTTTAGACAAGCCTGATAGGATGCATAAAAAGCCTTTTTCATTTAAGGTCAAAAGGTAAATTACTTTGTGATTCACTTTGCAGCAGGATTCTTTAGAAAACAGTACAGTAACACAGTACATAGATTTCCCTGTTATCTGAAAGAAGATTGTTCCCATTGGTTTGATTTGGTAGGTTTTATCATTGGGTCTGGAAGCACTCAAAAGTTTTCCATATAAATGAATGGTAATAGTGTTTTCATCTTAAAAACACCCTACCAAATCATACCAAATAGGAGTGTTCTCCTCTTAGATAGTGGGGAAACCTGTATTTAATGTAACAAGGCACACTCGTGAGAGAAACATTAACATAGCAACATAGTGCAGCGACGAACCCACACAGCACATCAGACATCAGCTCAGGGAAGCCTCATTTGCGCAGCAAGACAGTGAGATTTCCTTGTGATAGAAACGTCACCTTTGGAAACAACCTCAACAGTATGGCTCCTTCACTCTGGAACACAGACCCGTCATCCTCCTGAAAGTTTTATCACGAAGACGGTTGGTATCTTCCCACTTAAAAATGTCTTTTGCTGACTTCTGAAAGTAATAACTTTGAAAAAGAGAATCCCTGCGCCCAGCCACCCACGGGGGCCCGCGGATATCCTGCGGGGTGTGTGCTCAGCAGTGCCTAGTCAGGAGGAGGGTAGCAGTGGCTTCGTGAATGGTGACATATGGGTAGCTGTAAACACAGCCATGTTAAAGATAGATGTGTGAGTGGGCTCTTTCGGGGTAGCTGGGAAAGGAATGGAGGCACCATTTCAAATGGGTGACGGTAGCAGTTAAGTAGTAGATTATTTGCGTTGTGAAACATGGAAAAAGAGAGCAGTAGGAGGATGTGCAAATGAATTTTTTAAGTTACATTAAATATAGTGCAGAAATGCAAGGCTTGTCAAGTTTGAACATTTCCCTGTTAGCCTAAGGAAATAAAAAAGTCCTTAAACTATTTCTGACAGAAAGAAATACCCTTTTGAGATACTGCATATTCACTGTTTATAGGTCAGCAGTGAATGAGCAGAAGTAAGTTTTTGTTATTTTCAGATGTAGTTGAGTGATTCTAACAATGAAGAACTATACAGAAATGAAATGAAGGCTTCTGACAGGGTGTAGTCTCATGTCTAGTTTTCATTTATATGAGATAACCTCCAAATAACATAATTTTAAAGCAGTAGATCAACTTATCAGTAGTACAGATAGCCCTGGCATTTTGTATTAGGTTCTTGGAAGTGTGTTTGAGCACTGATATTTGAAAGTTGGTATAACATTTGTTTTGCTATAGGGAGACTCAGATTCTGTAGAGCTGACAGTATTCTCACTCCTCGTTACGAAATTTCTTAGTTTTAAAGATCCCTGTGAAACCCTAAACTTTGTCTAATACATTAAGAACAGAGATTAAACACTGTATGTGTAATAAAATTGTTTAAACTTTAAATTTCCTTTGCTCAGCTTATTCAAACTGACAGTTAACAATTTTTTTTTCATTGTCAAACATGTCTTTTAAGTACACTCTTTGATAACGATTTTCTGGCTTTTCATGTTTTTATTCCCCACCCCCCATACACAGCCGTACTCAAAAACAAATAAAACAGAGTAAAAGCTTAGATCTATGAGGCTAGCACTTTTGGTCATTTTGGTAGGCCTAAACATTTTCAATCATTGTTACGGATTTTTTTTTAAGATTTATTTATTTAGGCATACAAGAACTAGGGTACAGGCCAGAGGTGTGTGGGGGTGAGAGGATTCACCAGAGACAGAGTTGGGATCAGAACAGGCGGATCTGCTGAGATAAACTGCTGAGGGGAGCAGCAGGTGAGGCAGGAGAGGTCTGCTGAGGCAGGTGGGTCCCCTGGCCAGGGATCCAACTCGCGCTGCAGTGGCTGCAGAAGCCCCACAGTGCGGCGCTCAACCCCTTGCACCAACAGGGAGGCCCAGGTATGATGCGTTCATTGAAGCCTATTGCTTTCCCCATTTTCACTGATTTGCTACCTACTTTGATGGACTTGATATTTGTGCTCAGAGGGGGATGGAAATCACAGGGCTTGTCTGGGGTCAGGCAGGCCTGGATGTGGGTGTGCAGAGCCTGTGTGGGTGACCATTGATTTATCTTTAGTGCTGGGACACTTTTGGCAGTGGAAAGGGATGCTGTTGTTGATTTTGCAGAGTCATTGGGTATAAACTGGGACTGTCTGGGGAAAACCAGGGCCATATGGTCACCTGGCCGAGGGCAGTGTGAGTGAGCCCAGGGTCTAGAAGAAGGTTCCAGCGAGCGTGGGGAAGATGCCAAAGATGCTCTTTCACAAATTTCAGGGGAAATACAGGGCATTGATTTCTTCCTCTGAATGCTCCTTTCTCTGCGCTGCGCGGTGTCTGCTAGAGAGAAAATGTGATGTAGTAGAAAAGACAGGAGCACCAGCATCCAGCAGACTTCCGTCTAGTCCGTGTTATCGGGGACTCAGCCTTGTTACTTCTGGCCTCCTATCTTCCTTTGTAGAGAGAGGGTGATCTGCTTTCCAAGGTTCTGAGGTTTGCATGAGATGAGGAATCTCAGTGCCAGGATTTAGTAGATACCCAGTAAAGCCTGCTGCCTGCTGTCTGCCCCCTTTCCAGAAACTAGAGCTTTTAGTGCCATATATGAGTTACATAAAAATTAAACTATTGTATGTTTAATTAAACTATTTGTATGTTTCTGGGGGGTTTATGTGTGTGTGGTGTGTGGGGGGTAACTTAATCAATATCTATAATATTATTGTTAGAGGATATTTATTTCCTTTTGTTTTTAATTGCCAATTTGAACTTTAGTTGCATAAACTGTTCATACGTTAGTGACAACAAAAGATGCTACATGCCATATGTAGCCCTGGTTCTACCACTCACTGAACGGTGACACTGGCTCTGTGGCCTCATTTGTAAAAGGAGATGGTCAGCAACATTGTCTCTTGTGCCTCTTCCTGTTACCTGGTCCTAGGATAAGAGACCTGGCCACTTGCAATGTATTAGACCATATCTGATTGGTTTTTTTTGGGGGGGGGTTTAAAACATTTTACTTATGCATACACGAGCTGAGGTGTAGACCAGAGGTGCAGGGGGTAAGAGGATGCACCAGAGATAGTGGGGACCAGAACAGGCAGATGGACTGAAACACACTGCTGAGGGGAGCAGTGGGGCAAGGCAGGAGAGGTCTGCTGTGCCATGTGGGATCTGGGGTTGATTCATCTTGCTGAGACTTAACCCCTTGGCAACCAGGGAGGCCCCATCTCTGACTGTTTTCATTGCATGCCTGCCCTCCCTCCCTCCCTCCCGATTATGTGGGGAAAATACTAACTCAAATAATTTAAAATACTTTATCTTTTGGCTTTGTTGTTTGGGATAGCATTGAAAAGGCTTGGTCTGTAAGACTGCTACAAGAAAAACCAGGTGTGCTTTGTGATGCAGCTTTAATTTTTTTTAAATTAGTGTTAGGAAAGATTGTGACCTCACATGTGTGCCTGCATAGTATTTATTCTTTTGTGGCTGATTTTTGTTTATTACTCCTACCCCTTCTTCCATAGCATCAAGAGTTATGTTGCTTAAAAGGTCAGTTTAACCATGTTTTGGTTATCTTTGTATCTCTTTATATAGAGCAACTGATTGCTTTTGTGTGTGTGTGTGTGACTAGAACATTTCTGGCTAAATAAATGCATTTATGTAACTCATAACTTTCTAATTAATTTTGGAATTGCAGCAGTAGTAAAGAACCTTGCTATGTTTCAACTTTCAATAAATTTATGTTTTTTCTAAATGGAGCTTCTATTTATAGCTAAAATATTCACTTCCTGATTTTGTAGGGTAAGAAAGCCTCTGAGTGAACATTTTATGAAGATGATCATCTGCTTTATTAAAAAAAGTCTCTTACGAGGACTTTGTTAAAAAAAAAAAAAAGCCTTGTTGGTAACTTACTCCAATGTATTGTAATCTTCATAGCCAGGAAGTTCTTTGTATCAAATGCAAACCCCTGTCCTTGCAGTTTCATCACATTCCTCTCATCCTGTCCTTAGTGGAAAATAAGTGCTCCCTTGTACCAGCTCCTTCCCAACCTTGCCCACAGTGGTCAGCCCCACCTCCTCCCTAACCATCTTTTATCTGGCCTAAATAACTGTGGCCCTTACACGGCCTCTTAGGATCCATTTCCTAACATTTTAATCGTTTTAGTCGCCTTCCTTTGGATGCTCTCCAGCTTCTGCTCATCTTGCTTGGGTTTAGGTCCAGAATAGCTCCTTTGCCTGGTAATCAAGTTCCAAATAGGACGCGCTGCTGCTGTGGAGGTGCCATCACCTGACCCTAAGCTCACTGCTTGTTTTTTTTTTTTTTAAAGATTTATTTATTTATCCATACAAGAGCTGGGGTACAGGCCAGAGTTCAGGGCGGTGAGAGGATTCACCAGACAAGAGTGGGGAGCAGAACAGGCAGACTGACCGAAAAGCACTGCTGAGGGCAGCAGGGAGCAGCAGGCGAGGCAGGAGAGGTCTGCTGTGCCATGTGGGTCCCCTCCCTGGCCGGAGGCAGGGATCATACTGCAGTTTGCTTCACAGTGCGTTGCTTAACCCGCTGCGCCACCAGGCAGGCCCTCACTGCACTGCTTGTTTTTATGTCCTGATGCTATATGTACCTTTAAGACTAACTCATTACCTTGCTGATTCACACTTTACTGAGGCCCTGAGGTTGTCTCTTTTACTGTTTGGTTTTCTCCCATCTCTTATTTGAGTGGTTAGCTTTTACTGCCTTCTTAATTAAACTGTCTCCTGTTTTCTCTGTAATCCTTACGGGAGTCCCAGCAGTTCGCAACCATCAGTAGGGACTAAAAAAAAAAGGTCATTCCAAAATGCTATGTATTTTTGTTATCTTAATTTTATTGAGATAATGTTGGTTTTGCAACTCTGCGTAAGTTTCAGGTGTGCGGTGTATGTACTTCAGCATCTGTGTGTTCTATTATTACAGCACCGAATGTCCAGTTTCCATCCACCGGCCCTGCAGTTGACTTCCTTTATCTTTTTTATCCACTCCTCATTAAAATACTACTTTAGTAGATATTTATAGTGATGCAGACCTATGTTTGATCTTAAAGACAAACAGAATTTGTTCGCTACATTTAATTTCAGCATCCTCTGTTCCCATTTGCTAGTTGATTGTTCTCTAGTTGATTGTATTTAAGCTTTGTCTCTTGTACCAAGTTATATGTCATGGAGAGCAGAAATTCTGCTTTACCCCTCTTTCCTGTTCTCTGCAATTGAAAAAGGAGTAGGCGTTCAATTCAGTAAATAACTTCCTGATGGAACTGATAGATGTTGCACAGCCCAGAAAGGTCTACGCGGGCACATTCACATCTTCATCAGAGATAGTGCCTAACTGTGCGCATGTTTTTGGTGCACTCAGTCTCATTCATTTCTCCATAGTTTCAGTCCGCCATGAACATTTACCCAAAGACTGGGTGGAAAACAAACTTGTGAAACTTGACTGTAGCTAGATCCTGAATACAATTTTCTTTTAAGGTTTTATTTATTTATGCATATAAAAGCAGGGGTGCAGGCCAGAGGTGCGGGGTGGTGAGAGTATTCACCAGAGACAGAGTGGGGAGCAGAACAGGCAGATGGACTGAAATACACTGCTGAGGGGAGCAACAGGAGAAACAGGAGAGGTCTGCTGTGCCATGTGGGTCCCTCCCTGGCCGGGGATCAAACTCATCCTGCAGTGAGTGACTGTGGAAGCCCCTCAGTGCGGTACCCAACCCCTCGTGCCACTAGGGAGGCCCACTAATAGTTTTCTTAAGGTTGGCGCTAAAGCATTTCAGTTTAATCCACTATGGTGTGGCTTAAGAATCCTGCTTTCTTAGTTTATTAGAATGCTCTGTTGATTGGAATCAAAAGCCATATAAAAGTTAAACTGCAATCTGCTATCTACTTCTATCTACTTCCTCCCAGGCACATCATCATTCTGGCAGAGAGGAAAATGAGAAGACTCTAATAGGAATTAGCTATCTGGAGATAATGTTGATCATTATCAAACACCTTGTGATTTCTCTGCTTGCAAATCTCCTTTTGTAATGAAAATGTCATGCATGATACAGGTCTCTGTTTAGATGCAGATTACAGCATATTACGTCATTCCTATGGTAGGTAATCCGGGGACTTTAGCGGCATAGGTCATAAGGTGGTTAGCAACAGTGCCTCCGCATTCGAAGCCCCATGAGAGACAACATACCCGTTTAAAAATAAATTAAAATTCTTGAGAATGAGGCGGAAAGGGGGAAGAAAAGGGCAGTTAGCAGAATAAATCAGCCTCCAGGGACTCTTTCCAACTCTGGAATCATCAGCCAGCCGTCTGTGACATGAAACATGACAAGACCCCCAGAATCTCTAGATACCTGCAAGGCTGAGTCTGTGTGATTGTCAGTGTAGCAAATATTTAACTATAATGCATGGAAATAACTTGAGTTATTATTAGGAGACTAAGTCACGTGATCACTACAAATGAGTTACACTAGATCTACCTAACATTTCATTATAGATGAAAGGGAGTGGCTTGAGGAGCACCGTGTTAGGAAGGCTCCGTGACTCTGAGGTGGCTCGCTGTGGTTTCCAGGTATCTGTGAACGAGGAGCTTTGTGTGGAGGGGTGGGGCTGTTCATATTTATTAAGTAAATTCACGTGTGTTCCTAGGTTTGTTTAGGTTTCTTCTTTGTGAGCCCAGCTTTCTTTATTTCCTGCACTGAGAGGCAAGTTATTTTTCATTTTAACCTGATACGCAAATTTCTCAGACCCCGCCCGGTGAGTTTTTGGTCTTTCCAGTTTAGTAACTTCCAGTCAGTATCTGGGCAGAGGGTACCCGTCATTAACTAATGTCTTGCTTTTAGCTGCAGCCATGCCACAATCTACCCATCCCTCCTGTAACTGGGGATTGTTGGCCAGTTGGAGATGTATCTAACTTGCTTGATGTTCAGTGATGTCTGTTAAAATTTAGAATATATGAGAAAAGAGGTTGTGTCTTACTCAACACAGTCATTCAGTACACACTTCTCTGCCTGGACTAAATGCTCACCATTTCTTGGTACTGTTCTCTGACCCTGGGGTATTAAGCCACAAAATAGAATGGGTGGGTAAAAGATAGAGTGAAGTCAATAGATTTCCAGTTTGATACTTAATGTCAATTTTCTGAGTTGAAATTTTTTCTGACAGGTACTCTGCAGAGTGGCTTAATTATTTACAGTCACCTACTGGATCATAAATCTGCAAAGGTGGGAGTAATTATCAGTAGCTTTAGGATGAAAACAGTAGCAACTTTAGTTTGACAGAAAAACCACTTTTAAGTGGTCACGAAATTATTTTAAGAGCTGATTATATGGAGTGACCGGTCTCTGACTTAAGAAATTAAATTCTTACCTACCTGACTTGAGAGGAAAATATTTAGCAAGATGTTTTGTGATACTGAAAGAATGAAGTACAGCAGATCCTCAAGTAATGTTGTTTCATTCAACATTGATGAAAAAAACCTATTCTAGACCCAGGGCCACTGTTTATGTGGAATTTGTGTGGCATTTCTCCCCATGTCTGTGTGGGTTTTCTTAAGGTACTACGACTTCCTCCCACACCCCAAAGATGTCCACATTAGGTTCGCTGGCCTCAGTGGTCCGTGTGTGTGTGTGTGTGTGTGTGTATGTATGTGAGATGCACCCTGCAATGGAAGAGAGTCCTGTTCAGCTTGGATTCTGCCTGTGCTCTGGTGTAGATTTTGGCCTCTTGAGACCCTAAACTAGAATAAGTGGGTTGGAAAATAAGAACAAAAAGATACAAATTGTTGGTTTGGGTTTTTACTTAGAAATTTGATGATTTAAAAAAAAAAAGATTTATTTATACATATAAGAGCTGGCGTACAGGCCAGAAGCATGGGAAGTGGTGAGAGGATCCATCAGAGACATAGTGGGGAGCAGAACAGGCAGATGGGCTGAAATACATTGCTGAGGGGAGCAGTGATTGAGGCAGGAGAGGTCTGCTGCACCATGTGGGTCCCCTCCTTGGTCCGGGATCGAACTCATGCTGCAATGGCCCGACAGTGTGGCGCTCAACCCATTGTGCCACCAGGGAGGCCTGAAACTTAATTCTTACTTAATATCTACTAGCTTATGGTAAAATTGGTTTCGTTTTTTGGCATTTCATGTCAAGTCACAGTATCCCTGATGTTAAAGTGAGGTCTTTCTGTAGAATTTCAGCAACTGTGTTCTTTGCCTCTAGGTTAACCATGAATGAATTCATTCTGTTCTCAATTTGTTTTGCATTGATAATCACTTTTTGAAAAAGGAAAGTGATAAATTTCGTAAAACAGGAAACTCAACATGTCCTCAATTGTGAAAATGTAGGGCTTCCCCTTATATACTGAAGGCAACTTGAAACATTGGGTTGACTTTACCTTCCGCATCTCACGTGGTTGGTCTCTGGAGAGTGTGCCGGAGTCCTTACTCCTGTAGATACACAATCTATCATTTGCAGCCTCCAACTGATAAGTACACTTACTGGGCACAAACACATCAGATCAAAAGTGACCTAAACAATATATAGTTCTGATTAATGAATATGCTAGGCTTTCCCTTAACGTTTGAACAAAGAATGCTGTCACAAACAGTTCTGTTAATAAAACAAATAGAGGTTGAAGACTGGAACTGTTTTTAGTAGACTGGGCAGCCCTAAATCATTCAAAAGTAATGAAGCATTTTTCTGAACCAGATTGTGTTTCCTTATGAAGGAAGCCACCATTGTTCCATGTCACCGATGCATTCCTTATAGGTGAGGTCACTCTGCATTGCTGATATCTTTTTTTCTTTCAGAAAAGGGCAATGCAGACCGCTCCCAGTGAATTCTATTTCTCACAGTGCCTAAAATAAGGCTTAAATATACCTGTCCATTAAAAGCTTTTGAAGGACAAAAGCGAACCTCAGAGGCTTTGTGAACCATGAATTGACAATAAAAGACTCTATGCTTCTGTTTTTCAAATAGCCTGTTTAAGGACAAAAGAACTATTCACTCCTACATGACTTTCATGTAGTTATAATAAAAGAGCGGAGGATGGTCATCTTGTTTTGTGCCTGATTTTTGAGGCTGCTTGACTGAGATTACTTGAAACAACAGTTTCCAATTATTCGAACTAATAAAGTCACTGAGAGGAGTGTGCATTATATTGAGTATAGGAACATCTTTCTTTAGATAGAATTAAATAAATTGCTCCCAGTCCTGTACAGAATATAGAGTGAAAGCATGTAGAGTATCAGATTAAGCTCTGACTATGGAAAATCTCCTCTCTCAGCCTCCTGTCCCACTTGTTTCTCCTAGAGTTATGCTTGTGCATCTTGGTCAGCGGACATGACACTTTCTCAAAACAATAAAATGGCCCATTAGGCTTAAGCAGTCTGCCTGAGCTGGCCCTTTTTCTTTATCTTTGTTTGTTTTTTTTTTTTAAAGATTTATTTATTTATGCATACAAGAATTGGGGTACAGGCCAGAGTCAAAGTGTAACAGGGTGGTCTCAGGAAAAGGGGAAGTTTCAAAAATCCTGGTTCCTCCCTAAGTGGGTGGAGCTGAGGAGGATAAGATTTCTGCAGAGAAGAGAAGAGAAAGAAGAAAGGAAGATGGAGAACAGCAAGGAGACCTGGAGGAGGCACGTGGAGCAGAGGGACATGTGAAGAAACTGTGCTTGCTTTTTG
>JAGFMF010012288.1:735156-774992 GCA_019455555.1 Galemys pyrenaicus | reverse complement strand
TTGTCTGACTCTTTCTGACCCTTTTCTATGGGTCTCTACTAAAAGGTCCTTTAGATGTGTGGCAGGTTTTTGGGCCTTGCTTTGGGCCAGTCCTATTTGGCTAGACTTTTACCCTCAAGGAGATAGGTAACTTTGGATGCTTGACTTAGTAACTATATTCTTTGTTCTTTCTTTATTGTACCCTAGTTGTATTAAAGTTCCTTTCCATTAAAGGTTTTGTATGTTTGTCTTAATGCGGCGAATGGCAGAACCCATTCAGAGAGGGCAGGCTTAGGGGTTCTGGGGTGCTCCTCTCCCTGCCCTGTAACAAAAGGAGGTGAGAGGATTCACCAGACAAGAGTGGGGAGCAGAAAAGGCAGATGGACTGAAATACTGCTGAGGGCAGCAGTGGGCCAGGCAGGAGAGGTCTGCTGCCCCATGTGGGTCCCCTCCCTGGCCGGCAGCAGGGCTCGAACTCGTGCTGCAGTGGCTGCGGTTTGCTTCATAGTGCGTTGCTTAACCCACTGCGCCACCAGGGAGGCCCTCTATCTTATCTTTGAAGCCTATATATTTTCCTCCAGCCATGCAAGTCCCTTGCTATTTGTCAAAGCACTGAGATGGGGCTTGTGCACCTGCTCTTTGCCCTGTCTGGAAGGGAGTCAGGTCTGCTTTGGCCTGCTCACAATGAGGCTTCTCCTTCACTTCAGTCTGATCCTGTGTCAAATGTGGAAGCGTCTTGGAAGAGTCTTCTCTGGCCTCCCATTTCAGAAATCCCCCCACTGTACTTCTGTCCATCTTCTAGTCTTGCCTTGTTTTATTTTTCCTTTTTAGCACTTGTGCTTGTTTAAAATGATACATTTCTTTGTTACCCCTTCCACCCCCCAATAGATAGTAAGTTAGGGCCAGAACTTTACATTTATTCTTGTATGTATCCCCCACGGTTAGAACACTGCTGTGTACACAGTAGGCCCTTGGTTAGAATTCGCTAAGTTAACAAATGAGTGAATCATTTTTATTCAGTGCGTGTTGGTTACTCTGCACACCTAATGTTGAAAAAAAATGAGGCAAATAGGAACATGATTGTTAGTCATTCAGATGTTTACGCTGGAGCTGAGACATTTTATGGGCGAGTAAATTAAAGTGTCGTATTTGGTTATTTGGTGATTCATTTTGTATTGTTTTGTTTTATGAAGATAAATGTGGAACGACTTAAAAAATAATCTTGCCAGGAGTTTTTTTTCCCCTAAAGATGAGTAACATGATTTCAAACGATAGCAGTCATCTCTGTTTTTAGCTTGCGGAAATGAATACACACCCTCTCTGGTCGCGTCGGATTGGGCAGCACGCACACTGTTAAAGCTCCCCAGAACACCAGATAATGAGAGTATGGAAAGAACACTCTTTCTCATCTATTTCTGCCAACTCCTGTGCTTAACATATTCTTGGGAAGGGAAGTAACATTGTTTTCTGTACCTAAAACTGTTTAAGAAGTGGGTGGAAACACCTATTAATCTTGGCTGTGTCGTGATCAGAGCTCATTTCCTCATCTGATGTGGTGCGGATTCAAATTAACCTTCAGATATCCTCTCTGTTCTTTGCAAAATAATACAACCAAATTGTGATGGGTTCTGTTGAGCGTCCTGAGTTTGTTGATTAATGTCAGGAATGAATTTCCTGCTCCTAATCTAATCTGGTTGTAAGCCTTCACGTACAGTCCACATCGAATGCCCGGGTGGACTCGTAAATGTGACGGCAGTCACGTGCTCACCAACATAAATCTGCGTGTTTTCTCCGGCTTGTGGACCCTCAGAGTCTTGGCTTGCTAAAAATTTATTTTCTCACTGTTGCCCAGTGTGCTTCTGATAGAGCAGTGCCTTATTTGTAGTGTTTTTTTTTTTTTGCTATCAGACAATTCTGGGCCTTACCACGTACCGTACCTGGTCATCTTGCCCAGAGTGAGAGGATGTCTCCTTCGCCTCCTAATACTACCACCGAAACCAATTTGGGGCAGTTTCCCAAGGTCTCTGGAAGGAGGCCGTGCAGTGCAAGCCAGAGGACTCTTGGCTCCTGCCTCTGGATAGCCACAGACATCTGGCCCCTGAGCCGCTAGCTGAGCAGCAGAACTGTCCAGGTGAGGAAGCCCAGGTGCAGTGTCATGATGCCGCGGTCTACTCCCAAGCTCGGAATCCCCTTTGTTGTCTTTAGGAGAGTAGTAGTCTCTTTGACCCCTAACCCGCCTCTGTGCCCCCTCCCCAGCATACGGCTTGCCATCATTTGTCAAGTGACTCGACCTCCTTCCCCAGTTCTGATTCCCACCTTCCTCCTGAACTCAAGGTCGGATGTCAGGCAGAGGCCTTCACGTTCTCTGGCTCTCCCACCTTCAGATTTGTGCACATCATTTCGGTCTGCAGATGTGGCTCCCCTCATTTATCACGTGCTCCCTGGAATCAGCACACACCCTTAATGCTGCTGTGGATGCTGTCTGTCACTCATTCACTCTGCAAATATTTATCAGGGGATGCCAGAGCTAGTTGGACTGCCTCTGCTATCCACCTGCTATAATCCTTCTCCAAAGCTATCAGGCATGCTTTTTTCTCTTGCTTCTCCCCTGCCCCCCCCCCCCTTTCACTTTTTGTTAGTCTCTTCTTATCTCTCCCTGTTACCCACTTCTGCTTCATCTCCAGTTTCAGAGTCTGAGCTTCTGTCTTCAGTCATCACCTTTCCCAGCACATCATGTCTTTCTCTGTTGAAGGGCCCTTTATATCCTTTTCTAATTCCTCAACTACATTTAATTCATAGTAGGAAATCAGTGGGGTATCACACTCACGGTAAAAGGTGCCTTTAAGATAATATACATCTCCAGTTTCCGGCAAAATAGAAATCTGTCTCCTTCTATTTTTAGATGAAAAGATGTGAGATGATTTATGTTTTTCTATAGCAGTCTTGCTAGATTGTCATATTTATTATGGGGTTATTTTATAGATGAAAAAATTTGAATTGGTTTATAGTTTCAGAGTAAAATAATTGCTAGTTAAATGACTTGCATTAATGGATCAGATCCAGTTAATTTAAGTTTGTGTCTCTCTTAAAATAAAAGTTAAAAAATTAAATTTGTTCCTTGGTAATTTGATTTGGAGAAGTGGGGAACAAAGAATTCCAAACAGGGCTTTTAAAATCAGTTCTAATTAATTGCGTGTGCAGATGCATCAGCTGAGATTGGGAGGTAATTAGTCTAATTATGTTTAAAATACAGTTGCATGGTTAAATAGATAATCACACCCTCAGGCCTGCCTATCTTTTCCTACTTTCTCCTTCAGGCACCTAGTGAATTTTTTGGCCATTAAGCATGACCTCATCAGTGTCTGTGGAGCAGAACTGAGTGACAGATGCAGATGAGGCAGGGCTCTCATCTCCCCAGCCCAGTCTGCCCCGTCAGTGGTGATACATCCGCAGCACACCTAAGAGGAAGGTTAAGATTCACTGGGGGAAATTTGTTTTCTGGCTAACCCCACCTCTCTTTCTATTCTTATTTTGGGGAAGCTGAGCTGTCTCTATGAAATAACTTTCTCATCCTCCAGGTTGGAGTAAACTATAGCTTAGTCTTATCCTGCACATTATGAAATAACTTGAGTTTCATAATAAAACTTGAATAATTACCTAACAGCAGATCATTATTAGCATGAAAGCCTCAGTTGCTGGCCAGGTATAAGTGGGTCAGGTGAAAGTATCATCTGGGCTTCTGAAGTAGTTTTATACCCATCTGGTCTTTCAGTTGCTGCAATTTACAGTAGATGTGATACCCATGACAAAACTGTTTTTTCTTTTTTAACTTAAACAATTGATATTTGTACAGGTGAATGGCCAGAGATGTTTTCCTTGCCTTTCATTAAAAACTAATGTAACTACATTTCGCTTCAGTATAGATTCAGTTTTATTGGAAGAAATCCATTGAAGGTGGTCTGGTAGAAATACTCCCTTATTGCCCTTCTTTTGGTTTCTGGTAGCATTAAACATGATTTATAAATTACATTTTCATTTTATAGGATATCCTGCAGTTCAAGACTATATTCTTTATTACCGACCTACCACAGTGATTTTGCTTTTTCTTTCAACTGCATTTGCTCTGTATTTCTTACTACTTGCTGCAGAAACTGAGTTTACCACCATTGCTATATTAATAGCTGGATTAGTGTGGTTTTTGTCCACATAGTCAAGAATGGATCTTGAGCATTGATAGCTGGTGCTGCTAGGCTAGTTAGAGCTTTGTGTCCTGGATTGCTTTTGCTAATTCTGGTATGAGAACACAAGCTTACTTCATCCATGGCTGTCCCAACATTGTGGATTCCAGTGAATGATAATTGAGCGTGGCTAGAGATTTGAAATACAGACATATGAATGTGTAGATGATTGGTAAATAGGACTTGTACTTTGTGAGCATGCATATGATCAGGGCCTTTTCTGTCCACACTCATTCATGGACAAAGATTAAATAATATTTGTTTAGAGGGGACATTTCCATTTTACTCTCCTCCTTGATGTTTATACCCTGTCAGCATTGGGAGTGGCGAAGTTGGTTTTGAGAAATTTATTCTTCTGTTAGTGTTTGAAATAAACCACACTTACTATGGTAAACATAAGCAAATTCTTTGAAAATCTAGACCAACTTAGAAATTTGGTTTATGCAATAGCAAAAGATCCAAGAGTTGTGTTAGCAGATGTTTGATGCCAGTCACGCTGTTCTTGTGATGGCATGTTCAGTGTGTTTGCTTCTGTGTCAAGTAACCTATGTTAACATACAACCTGCATTGTGCTTGACTTATACTAAGAATTGGATAATTTAACTAAGAATTAGGTGATTTGATTTGTTACAATTTCAGTTTCTTTGCTCTTTGTTTCTTATTAATAAAATGTTAAATAATCATACAAGATAATTGAAAGATATTAAAGGAATTAACAGATTATACAAACCACTGGAAACTTCGAAAAGCTTAGCCCTGTGGGGTTGTCATGTGTCTTGGTATAATATGTTCAGTTGATAAAAGGTCATCACTCTTGTCTATGTATTATGTTTTTCAGCATCTTTCACGTGTCATTTATTTTAAATATTCCCACATATGTTTTGTTTACCTCAGACACTAGATTTTGTGAGTCTTTACCCTTCGAGTAATGCTGATTATAGTTAGATTAATCTAAATTATTAACTTAGGGTCTAGGATAACTTAGATTGATTGACATTCTGATATTGGGAGTATAGTGTATTCTTGAGTCCCCCAGAAAGATGTAGTGTGAAACTCTAGAACTGGGTAGAAAGAGATCATCTGTGTAGTGACTTAAAAAACAACAACAACAAAAACCTGAGAAGAGCTTTTACAAAAGCAGCAGGAAGTACTTAGTGAATCAGCACTGATCCATTGTGTCAGGGTTTGCAGATTTCTAATTAAGGCACTGAATACTCACAGTCCTCAATTCACATGGAAAAATGTTTAAATGGTGGTGAGGCATGTGTAGGTCTGCATTTGTATGGGGCAGCTGCGAGTAGTGAGTAGATACTGAAAATTAGCCGAAAATATTAGGTGTGGAGACAGGCAGAAAAATTGAAGTAGAGTGTCCTAAAAGAACAGAATAACAACCCAAGTCACTGCATGTGATTTCCAGATCAGACAAAGGGATGGCCAGAGCACAATGGGAGCGTGTAGAGGCCTGTTGCTAAATCAGAAGTGAACAGGAATGTGGTTCAAAACCTCATTTACTACTCTTTAGTCTGTTGCCCTAGAGACAGACTTAACATATTGACTTTGGCAACTCCCGGGTAGCTTGCCATGTCTGTAGTTATTTAAGTGAAAATCTGAATTTGTGATTTAAAAATATAAGTTTACTGTAGGTAGTGCAACAAATCACATTTTGTGGTTGGGTGGGAACGTCCAGAAGGTTCTAAGTCGTCTTTTGGAAAAGAATGAAATAAAGGGCCCAGATAAAGAATTCTGACTCTAAAGAATTCAAATAGGGAGATGCAGTAAAGGGAAGCAAGACCTATTGAAAACCCAGTGCAAGAGAGAGACTATTGAGACTGATTTACATTTCGGGCATCATCTCATTTTGTAAGTTGAATGAGGTAACTGGAGAATGTAGATAACAAAATTAATAGTCAGGGGAGTGCTTAAAATATTGTTTAAAGATTAAAATGAGAGAATTAGCCTAGAATGATGTCCTGTATAATAGCATTTATATAGAGAGTGTGGCAGCTTCCTCACATGCCGCCCTGCCTAGCTTTTTCAGGTGTTGTTATTTTGTAGTTACATTTCAAAGGTTTTTCCTTGAAAAACATTAATCTAACTGCGGGTTGTTTAAAAAGTGTCAAATGAAAGATGGCCTTGGGAGAAGGGGCCTGCAGGCAGGAACAGCTGTAAGAGGAATGAATTCTCTTCCCTGCTGTGCCGTTTTCCAAGACCACCTGTATTGGGAACCCTGGGGTATTATTAAAAATGCAGGTCTCTGTCTCCCAGACCCCCTGATTTCAGTTTTCCTGGGGCCTGGATACAGGAATCTGTATTCTGAACAAGTTCTCACATACTGTTGTGTGTGATGGAACACACTTTCAAACCGTAAGTGTAAATCTTAGCTATTAATACATATGAATTTAATGTTCCTATCGCTTTCCTCTGGTTATAATTCTGAGAGTATTATTCTGTCCTGAATATAATTCCGGGTAGAAAAGGATTATTCAAATGCCTAGAACTGGGACCTCTACCCAGGTGAGGTATCTACGTGGGAAGAAAAGTTGTTCCGAAAGCAGTTTTATGTTTGTGATTAAATCACACATCATCTTACTGACTGAAATGCACTTAGACATGTTATTTTCCCTTTGGGGACAGTGAAAGAAAATCTTACGGGTTTATAATTTTTACTCCTCTATGAAACAGAAAATGTTTTAACTGAAATAGAAAGATACTTGATTAAGAATCAAATCTCTGCCTCCCCGCCAAAGGTTTTTATTTATAATATTTTTGGCATAGAAGCATCATTGTTCATATATGTAACTAAGGATTTTGTTCAAAATATTAATGACTGACCCGAAATTCAAATGACCTGAAACTCTATCTCATACTTAAAAACAAGTTTGGATGCTACTTTCTGCGGTTTGACTACCTGATCGACAGTCTCAGGGACACAGGCCAGCGGGCCCGAGCAGCCTACCTGGATGTTGCCGACTTCAGTGGAGGGAACGGGCGCCTGTGTCCCTAGAATTGCAGTGTGTATTTCAGTAGGCACGCTCCTGGGCTGAGTTGCCCAAATGATATTTTAACAGTACCTCAGCCTGTGCTTTGGGTTTTCACTTTAGAAGGATGGGTACATTCTCCTATTGACTTAGGTGCCTGTCTGGAGCAGCTGAAGTTGGGCCCCACTCCAAGACGTGCTGGCTTTCTCCAGGTCTGCCCAGGTGGGGCTCAGTTGGGCCAGTGTTGGCAGTGGGCCTGTACCAAAGCACATCATTTTTGCTCAGATGCTTGCCAACCCTCTGGACCCTCAGGCTTTACTTTAGTGGATGGAGATTTATAATGCAAACGAACCCCCATAAAGTCAGACCCAACAATTCTATATTGAATTGGGGGTCAGCTCAGAGGCTGGCTGCTAGAGGGTGCTGAATTTGTTGAAGTTAATCTGTTCAAGACTCTTCTAAATAGTATTGAGCGTGCATTTCCTGTGTTAATCTGAATGTTTAAACTTAGGTCCATTTGACATAGACGGGACCAATGACGTAGGTTTACATTTTTTAGTTCCTAGGGAATGTTTTCAAAAGATGACTTCACTCCTTTCTAGAAGGCCCTCCTGAAATGAGGGGCTTGGTTGGATGGAGTAAAGTCTGTAAGTGCCTGGATCATTGTACTGAATGAGGGGCTTGTGCCTAAGTGCTGAGCAAAGCTGGCTAGTGGCCTCAGTTGAATACAATGTCTCAAACCACTTCCTTACATAATTAAGTGAAGTTGAGTTCAGGTTAGTGGCCTCAGTTGAATACAGTGTCTCAAACCACTTCCTTAAATAATTAAGTGAAGTTGAGTTGGTTACAAACCTCTTTGAGAACTTTTAATTGACTTTCAAAAAGTTAGCTATCTTAAGACTCCACTCTTTGATGTTCCAATGTCCACTTTGAGAATTGGTGCTTTGTAATTCTCACTGTAGATCCTCATTATTTTTAAAGCAAAGTGTTTCATTATAGTTCTTGTTTATAATATACAATTAATTAGTTGCAGTTAATCTGAGTATTTCCTTAAAATAATATACTCATTCACTAAGATAGAAATGTCTGAAAATGAGGTGGATATTGCTAACGCTAGAATAGTTAAGTTTTATTCCTTAGAGTATGCCTTCTAATTTCTTCAGAAAGTTTGGCATTTTTTTTTAACACGTATGTACATTGATTAGCAGTGACCTTTTCCAAGGTTAGTCCTTACAGATGTCTGTTTGTTTTCTGAACAACACTTGTGATTCAGAGCTCACTTCATTAACCTCTCATGATTTCTCTCTGTGTTTGACTTCTTGAACATCAGCTTTTTTCTGTATGTTGCCTGTGTACTTGGCCTGCAATATAGCCTTCTTGATTCAAAAGAGATCTAAGGCGGTAACAAATAAATCCCCCCTTTTACAAGTAGGTGGGTTTGTACCTCCTTGTGGCACAATCTGGGTCAGAACAGTGACCCACCTATGGTTTGAAGGCATTGAAGAGAAAATAAAAGATGGATGAAAAATTACTTGAATAAGCCAGTGTGTAATGCATTTGAATATTTAAGATTTACTGAGGACAATGCTGGGTAATGAGACCGTGTTTGAAAATGGATGAAAGACTGGCATGTTATCTTTTTTGAAAAAATTTTTTTGGGTAGGGGAACTAGGGTGTAGGCCAGAGATGTTTGTGTTGGGGTGGGGAGAGTTGTGAGAAGATTCACCAGAGACAGTGTGAGGAACATAACAGGTGGATTTACTGAAATACATTACTAAGGGGAGCAGCAGGCGAGGCTGGAGAGGTCTGCTGTTGCATGCGAGATAGCTCCATGGCCAGTGTGAAATCAGGCCATAGTGGTGATAGTGCTGAGACTTGCACTCTAGGTCAACAGGGAGGCCCCTGGCACCGTATCTCGAAGCTGGAAAAGGGTGAAGGCAGAAAAAAATTCACTTGGAAATTATTTGCCTGTCAACTCTTTTTTTAAAAGATTTATTTATGCATACAAGAGCTGGGGTACAGGCCAGAGGCATGGGAGGTGAGGGGATTTACCAGAGACAGAGTAGGGAGCAGAACAGGCAGATCGACTGAAACACACTGCTGCGGGGAGCAGCGGGTAAGGCAGGAGAGGTCTGCTGCACCATGTGGGTCCATTCCCTGTCTGGGGATCAAACTTGTGCTGCTGTGCCGTGGATGCGTCACATGCTGTGCCACCAGGGAGGCCCTTGCCTGTCATCTCTTAATGTCTGAAATAGTTAAATACCTAGCCTAAAAATCCAATAGGAAGAATAGGGAGGTTTTAAATGCTACTTCTGAAGTGACAAAAAATGGAACAAAAAGTGAGGCAGAACGGAGCAGAAGGAAGATGGTAATGATAAGAGGGTTCTTTATAGCAATATAATAGGGCAGCCAAAATGTTTTTAGAACAGCAGAGAATATTCTTTAAGCTAATGAACCTGTAATTATTTTAGTTTAGCAGTTAGATGATGTGGAGGAGTGCAGCCTGGCAGTGTAGTTGGCTGAGCTGTGCCAGAATAACGGAAGCAATGACTTGTTCCTTGTCAGTGGAACACAGAACTGATTCTTGACCTTCCTGCTGTGAAGCCTGATCTTGGAAAAGTCATGTCACCCTAATAGACACTAGTCCATGATTCTCAGTGTTCTCTATCTCACAGGCCTGTTAGGACAGATCTGTAAGAATACAGTGTTAGTTAGAAGTCCTTAGAGCCATGGTATTGCTAGATTGGGAGGGCATCAGAATCTCCATGGAAGCTGAATATTTTGCCTCTTTCTTCGAGATGGAGATGGCATTTATCCAGGCCCAGAGTTCCCCACAATTTTCTGTGCATAGACACCAGTCTGGCTCCCTTTTCTCTGCTGGGATGAATTTTACCCATGCAGACTGGATTTAGACAGCCTCCCAATTCTGGACAAGCTTGAAGAGAGTCTCAAGCCTCACCTTAAAAAAAAAAAAAAAAAACAAACAGACCAACAAAAACGCTCCAGTCACAGTATTCTTTTTCATTCCTCACCTATCACACTAGAGAAAAAATTACAGTGTTTGTTTGAGCAGCATTTTTCTAAAGGTGGCCTGGAGTAGAGGCCAAGTGTATTCTACATATGTATTTTATTGCCAGGCCCCTGGCCAGGTTTATTTTTTTCGATATGTAAGTGTGGTTCTCTGTATCTTTAAGAAAGTCCTTCTCTGTTTTCTTCATCAAAATACTATCTCATAAAGACTTCAGCATCTCCTATCTGTGGGACCGATACGTGAGTTGTTGATATGAGCAACCACCACGTGGGCATGTACGGCCATTTCCCCTCTTGGAATCAGTTTACTTTTATCCAAGTCAATAAATTAAAAGCACCCATGGACAGTGATACTTATTAAAATGTTCTTGATGCTAGCCATGCCTGTCTACCTAACCAAATCACCGTCACTGTGTCTGGGAGCATTCCAGGTTGGTTTTCCACATAAGACACTCCTTTTCTTGCTGCTTATTCTCTTCTCAGCTCCCAGACATCAGGTGCTGGTTCATTAGAAGACATTACTGTGCATGTCACACAGCCAGTTGGCAGCACAATTTTGGCTGCTTCTGATGAATCTCTTTCTAGTTGGCTGGCAAATGAAATCTGTTCATTGAGAAGAGCGAGTGTGTGTATTTGTTTGTTTATATGTGTATTACTGGCGGAGGATGAGGCTGAAGCAAAAGTTGGGCTGGTTAAATGCAGTCATCCCTCTGCTGTTGTCTGTTTTTTCTCTTATCATTCCATAGCAGAGGAGATGCTGGGTTTTGTTATTCCGCTTTTATCACTGGCCCTCAATTATCTGTGAGCTTTTGAGCCTGCCTATTTTGCATTTTGTTAGTAGGATAATAATATTACATGTGTTTACATGTCTGCTCCTCATACTGTAAAGAACTGTGACCACAGTGATGAGTTTGTGTGAGGGTATTCAGGGTCAGTAGTAGCTTCTTACTCTGTGCCAGGCAATGTTCTGTGCTATATGTGTGTTAACTTACTTGATTCTCACACTATGAGGTATTCACTATTACTACTTCCATATCACAGTTGAGAAAATAGACACAGATGGATTAAGTAACTTCTTTAAGGTCAGTAAGTAACTTATTTAGGTAAGCTAACGCAGGAGACTTAATGAAGACTTACTTCTGACTGGCGATGAGTAGCCAGTGTGGTATCACGGGAGCTCTCCTCATTGTAGTTACTTGGTGCCATCTCAGCACATACTCCCGGGAAGGGAGCTGGCCAGGTGAGCTCTGACTCAAAACTTCCTCCAGCAAGTGACGCATTTTACTGCTGCTCATATTCATTGTCCAGCTCATCACTTAGCCGTGGCTCCAGTTACGGGAAGTAGAACAGTGAAGCCTGCTGTGTGCCCAGAGGAGAAGAGAACTGAAGGTTGTGAACCTCTCTAATAATGGAGTCGGAGCTGCACTCCAGGTGGCCAGGCCCACGGCCGCGCCTTTATCATCCTGGAAGGAAATACACTGCGGGTGCCCAGCGCCACGTGTGGCCAGAAAGTGTTGTCACAGAGGATGCAGGACACATGTCACCGGAAGAATTTAAGCAGAATGCCCCCTGTAATAAATGAGCTTGTTATTGTGTGGTGTGGCGTGCTCTTAGATGAGGAACAGTGCTGCGTGATAGCCAAGAACATGGATTCTGGAGTTGGACTGTTTGAAATGCCAGTTCTATCACAGACAACCTGTGTGACCTGGGGAAAGTTATTGAGCGTCTCTGATCCAGTTACCTCACATTGAAATGGGAATAAAGTATCACCTGCGGAGTAGTGTTATATCATTGAAATAGATTTTAAAAATTGTGTATGTGTGGGTGTGCATGGCTACCGGAATAGTAAGTTTGGAATTCATCGTGAATATTGAATAAATGTTAGCAACTATCTTTATTATGAATTTCATCATTCCACAGAGCAAATGACATCTCTAAAAGCGTAACTATAAGCAAAGCAGTCTGATGATCCATTTGATGTAAAGATATGACTGTTATTTATTATGTAAAGCAGATTCGTAGTGCTCGGTTATTGGTTAATGTTTCTCCATTTCCAATTGGGGTTGTTAAGACTTAGAGATGTGTTACCTAGAATCTTATTTTGTACAGTAGGGTGATAGGTAGCATCCTATTTTAAGACTATCAAAACAGTTTGTTGACTTAATTATTAAACATATCTGTACCCAGCAAGCCTAATAAACGAATCTAGATGTGGAAAACCTAAAGGTTTTTGTTGTGGAAAACTTAAATTAGAGGTTTTGTTTTTCTGAAAGTGTTTTTTAAGCTCTAGAATAGTGGTTATCAGTGGGGGCATGGGAATGATTTTGCCTGCAGGGGACACTTGGCACTATCTGGGGACATCTGGCAATGTCTGGAGCCATTTGTCAAACTGGACATGGGGAGATAGTGCTACCGGCAGCTAGTGAGTTGTGGCCAGAGACGCTGCCAGAGTCCTATTATAGACGGGACAACCAGCTCCCCAGCAAAGAATTTTCAGGCCCAAATGTAGTAGTGCCAAAATCAAGAAACCCTGACCGAAAATAGAAATCTGTTTACCGAGGGCCACTTCAAAATGGAAAGAATCCCTTGAGTGCAGGTCATTCCTGTCTTAGTAAGTACATGTTCAGTGACCTAGTGCAGAAAGCAGGGTCTTTCCCAATACTGTCAGGACCTTATTCCAGCAAAGCTGTGTTGTGAGGTATAGCAGAGTCATTAAGCGAGAAGTCTAATGTTAGAAGCGTGTTAATTAATTCTCACCCATGAAAGCACTTGGGCGGTATCTCTGTTTATTTAGATGCAGTAATGTTCTTCACCAAAACGGGTGCTCTCTAACTGCTGTGGCAATAGATTTGAAGAGTCCCGTGTTCCTTTGCTTCTTGTAAGACGTGGAAGGTCGTGGCACTTGCCCTGAGATCGGATTGTAGATCAGGGATTCTCAACCTTGAACCATTGACATTTTGGACGGACGCTCCTTCTCTCGTGGGCATCTGTTTTGCGCATTACAAGATTCTTGGCCGCACTCCTGAATCTATCCACTCACTGTTAGTACCTTCTGCCTGGCCAAGAAGGAGAATAAGAATTTGGTATTGCCAAATGTTCCCTGGTGGCTGAGGGGGCTGCATCCAGTGCAGAACCTCTGTCCTAGAGTCATTTGGAGAAGAGGAGAGTTTCTCAGGAGTGGTAAGGTGAACTAAATGGAGAGTTTTTAGCAACAAATCAGGAGTCCGTTCAGCGTCAAGCTTTGTAGAGAATCACAGTGATTGCTGGAGAATATCTGAGAGTTCAGGATGGGGAAGCAGATGGTAGCTAACAAGGACAGAATATTTTTTATAGTTGCTCTGGGGCAGGGGTAAAAATAGAGAAAATCGAGAGGGAAGGAAGACCCTCAGACTTACCTGAAAGCTAGATTTTCAATTATGTCCCTTAATGAGATGTCGACGTGTAAGGGCAAAGCTGACAAGTATGAAAGAGTAGTGGTTCTGTGAAATAAAGAGTAGAGGGAGATGGTTTGCTGATTAAATTGTTCATTATCTGGAGGCTATGAAGAAAATCAGTCAATGAGTAATTGTGGTGAAATACAACTTCCATTTCTCCAGAAGTCAAACAATTTTTCCAGAAGCACACCAACTCGCCCCTTACCCCCCAAAAATTAGATTTGTTTTTCATGTATTACAGTCACAAGTCTTGTGTACCAACAAGTGATTGACGTAAATGTAATGCAATGAGTTCATAGAGAAAACTTAAAAGAGGCCTGGTCCAGAGTAAGTTTTAGAAAATGTTAGTTTTCATTAGTTGTTAAAGTGAAGACAATGAATAAGCATATTCAGTATGATTTAACTTTTATTTTGTTCTAATTCTTTGAAAACTGGCAATTTATTTATCACACATACATTACATGTTAATTTGTAATAAGAATGTTAAATTAGTCAGAGCATCCCACTTACCAACTATTCTCAGTAGACCAGAGTTTTATACGGCTCAGTATTTACAGCCAGACAATTTCCACTGTTGATCCACAGATTCATAGATTATGTCATAGTTTAGGGATTAAACTCAAAATTCTGGGCCTCCCTGGTGGCGCAGTGGGTTAAGCAACGCACTATGAAGCAAACCGCAGCCACTGCAGCACGAGTTTGATCCCACATGTGGGGACCCACATGGCGTGGCAGACCTCTCCTGCTGTGCCCACTGCTCCCCTCAGCAGTGTACTTCCGTTGATCTGCCTGTTCTGCTCCCTGCTGTCTGTGGTGAACCCTCTCACCCCCCCACCACACCTTTGGCCTGTACCCCAGTGCTTGTATGCATAAATAAATAAATCTTTAAAAAAATAATAAACTCAAATTCTGCTTAATTGTTTGATGGGAGGAAACTTAATGAGGGTTTGAGCACATCATCCTTCGGAGAAGGGTAAAACATGTCTAGTTGCAGCTGACCAGGTGTAAGCACAGTTTACCCAATCAGCTTTATTTGATCTTTCATTTACATAACAGGCTGTTCCAGCCAGAATCTGGCTAGTTGCCCAGGGATGTGATGTGAACAAAATTTTCTTTTTAATTTAATTTTAAGAAGTTGATTAGGGAAGGCCAGTGGAATAAGAAGACCTGAATTCAAGGGGCCATTTCACCCATTATTTCATCCTTCTTCTCTGACTTAGAGCAAGTTTTTACATGCTGCTGAAACTTAGTTTCTGACATTGAGGGTAATAATGCAAAGTCCACTCAAAGTTATTGTAAGAGGGAACTAATTTTGAAGACACTGAGAAACATTCCGCCTGCTGACTCACTCTACTTGTCCTGTTTTATTCCTCATGTTGCTTAATGATCTTTTCCAAATAACACTAGCTCCCCAGTGTAAATCTCTTTGGATAAATTCTAAACATTTTAGCACAGTCTACAAGACCTGTTGGGTCTCTCCTTGGTAGTCCTTAACTGGTACGCTGGTCATTGGTACATCCACTGCTCTGAGCTACTTCCTTCACGTTCCCTTTGTGCAAACCATCCCCTCTACCTGTATTCCTTTCCTCCCTTTGCCCACCTCACCTGCACCCTGGCCTGGTACCCTCGCCCTTAGATAAGGCAGCGTGGCCTTCCTTCTTTTCAATTCAGTATCTTGCATATATTTTGGATATATTTCAATACTAGAATTTTTTAAAACATTGAAAAAAATGTTTTTTTTTTCTGTTTAGAAAAGTAGCCTCTTATTATTATTATTTTTTAAAGATTTATTTATGCACACAAGAACTAGGGTACATGCCAGAGGTGTG
The DNA here is from genome assembly GCA_019455555.1 of Galemys pyrenaicus. Lineage (NCBI taxonomy): Eukaryota > Metazoa > Chordata > Mammalia > Eulipotyphla > Talpidae > Galemys > Galemys pyrenaicus. The sequence goes on along the minus strand of JAGFMF010012288.1, from coordinate 759,504 downwards.
GGGGGTGAGGGGATTCACCATAGACAGAAAGGGGCACAGAAGAGGCATATTGACTGAAGTACACTGCTGCTGAGGGGAGCAGTAGGCGAGACAGGAGAGGTCTATTGCGCCATGTGGATCACCCTCCTGGCCAGGGATCGAACTCATGCTGCAGTGGCTGGGGATAGCCTTGATGGCACTGAGACTTTAACTCCTGCACTACCAGGTAGGTCCACAAATAGGTTTTTAAAGGCAGGATCTGATACTTATATATCTTTATATTGCTAATGTCAAACAGTATAAGGCACATAGCAGGTATTAGATGAATATAGGAGAATGTACTGATACTTGAAGAGAGACGTTTCAGGGAGAAGTAGAAAAAGGCTCTGATTGTTCAGAACTCTAATGGGACTGGAGATAGGTGGTTGGTGGAGGAGTAAGTATCTTGTCACCAGCTTTAGGCAAAAAAAAAATAACAATTTAAAATTACGAGTATGGGAGAAATTTCATTTTCCTTTTTATTGATGAAAAATTAGGACAACAGCACTGCCAGATAGTGTTTGGCATGTTTCAACTCAGTTAACTCCTACAGCAACCCTTGAGATAGCTGTTTTTACCCTCTCCCATTTATAAATGAGGAAACGTGGGCCCTAAGAAGCTCAGTCACCCCAGAGACACAGCTGCTGTGGGCAGGACTGAGAGCCCATCTGGACCCAGAGCTGGTGGTCTTTCCTTTGTATCTTTCTACCCCACAGCAGCAAGACCCTCATTGACCAAAGACATTGTTTTTCAATCTGATCAGCCTTGTAGGTTACTTTTACTGAGTGGCTTTACACTTAAAGTGTAGATCTCAGAATTTTTTTTTTTTTCCCACAAAGGGGAGTCAGCAATATATGACTAATTGATATTTTATATTTTTAAATTGAGACTTTAAATACAGGTAGAAATATTTGGAGATTTTTATTGAAAAAAACAGGGTCAAAGCCATTTAAAAGATAATTCCATTGCTTAAAAACACGCGGCAGTTTAATTATTTTTTATTAACTTATTGGAGGAAGAAGAAAGCCTTTGAAGCGACGTTTTTGAATCTGATTGTTGCTTATATTTAGTGGATGGAAAACCCCAGACTATGTGAGAGGCATTTTGGTTATTTATAAATGTGGTATGGTTTGTTTAGAATTGGCTCATTTAAAGTCACATTGAGTTAAACATTATTTTCTTTTGAGTGACCCACCCATATAAACACAATTAAATGCTACAGTACATTTTTACATTTGTGTTGTTTCAAGTAAATCTTACTCATAACTTTGATTCTACATTTGATACTTGCAAGTGTAGCTACAGACTCTCATGGGTCTAAACTTGGTTTTGTCTCTTGCTGGGAAGAACACACTCTGGAGACAGCGTCTACATTCATTTTCTCTTCTCCAGTCCGTCAGCCAAGGATGTTTAGGAAAACTTTCTGAAAAGTGACGTTGAACAGTTAGAGGTTTTAGTGCTCTTGGGGGGACTTGCTAACAGTTTTAAACTGTTACTGTGCATTGTGACCCTCTAAAAGGGGGCATGGTAGACACACACTGTTTCAAAGGTAGGTGACCACAGAACAGGGTGTCTTGTTTTGGGGCAATATACCAATTCACATTTCCAAGGATTGCAAGGAACACCACCAATTTGGGGGACAAAAAGTAGGTATTTAGAGTAAATTATTACTATTTAAATTGCAGTTTGAAGGATTCAGAAATTGTTTCTCTGATCATTATTTAAAGAAAATGATCATTAGAAATACTAGAGAATTATGTTGATTAAATTCAAGTATTTTAATAATTTTGTGTGAGTCTCTTCACTTATCAGCAATGAATTATAAAGATAAGTCCATTTCCCACAACTGAAGTTGGACTTGAAATGCTATGATTTATTTTTATTGGAAGGCAGTGACAGTTGAGACAGAGTTCAGATTAACTGAACCGGGGGCCTCGAGAGTTTCTGGAAAACCTCACTCTTTTGAGGTAAAGTAAAATTAACTCAATAAAAATGTAGCTGTAGGTCAGTCTGCCTTCAACAGAAAGACTTGTAACTAAGGACAACGGTCTCAGGACTTTTTCCAGAATAAGCCCTGAAATGTGATTATAGTAGATATGAAACTATTTTTGATCCTAAAAGAGCTCTTCTGGTATAGCTCTTGTACTGTTATTATTGTGTTTTAAAAATCAAAGACATTTTCTGGTTGCTTTCATGGAACCATCTGGCATTTCTTTCAAGAACAGAATTTTTGTTTTTGTTTTATGTAATCTTAACACTACAAAGTTACAGGAGACATTTGTGGAATTATTCACCAAAGCTAATCTAGAATTCATAAATTAGACCAGGGAAAGCCAAAAATTTTTCATGTGTGGGTTTAGATATGTCTGTGTGTCTGCATGAAAAAAAAAAAAAATGGTGCACGTAGACTAAGATGATTACAAATTGGAGCAGACAGAATAACTCCCCTTCCTCCAGAGGGATCCACACCCTGTGAATAAGTTGTTTCATAATAAAGGGGAATTGAGATTTTGATGAATTAAGGTTGCTAATTGCTGACCGTGAGATTCTAGATTATCTAGGTGGGTCCTGTGGAATCATAAGGGCCTTAGTATAGGAACTACTGTCCATATACACTCAGATCTCTTTGGTTAAGCTCCAGGGCAGACTACCTGTTTTTGGAAGACCAGATAGCCAATATCTTCTAGTACAGATTTTTGTTCCTGTAGAAGGTATACTTTTAGCATATTTATCCAGTGATGATTTGCTTTCTGCTCCTAAAAACAGTTTAAAAAGTAGAAATGAAGTAACTTGGAGGAAGATAAGAATTGAAATGCATTCTATTCTTTTTATAGGAAATAAAACCCTTAGTAAAATTCCTATCAGATGCTTGGGATCCAGAATCACATTGTGGCTCTGTGATTTATGGAGTGCCTTTCATTGATTCTGTGGTATGATTTTTTTTTTTAAGTCCTCTTTATGAGTTTCCTCTGTGGAAACGTTTTGTGATAGACTAGATTCTGCTCACATATTCAGGGATGGTGTATTTCCTTATGGGAAATTTCATTTTAGCTATTCCATTGCCCACTGACATTTCCTCCTAAAAATGACCAGGTTTATAACAAATTTTAGAAGTCTGACTGTAGGCCCTCCTTGGTGGCGCAGTGGGTTAAGCAACACACTATGAAGCAAACCGCAGCCGCTGCAGCACGAGTTCGATCCCTGCCCCCGGCCAGGGGTTGACCACATGGCACAGCAGACCTCTCCTGCCTCACCCACCGCTCACCTCAGCAGTGTGTTTTAGTCAATCCGTCTGTTCTGCTGCCCGCTCTTTCTGGTGACTCCTCTCACCTCCCGTGCCTCTGGCCTATACCCCAGTTCTTGTATGCATAAACAAATAAATCCTAAAAAAAATTTTTTTTTTAAAGTCTGTAAAATCGAGGCTACCAGAGAGAGCGGAGGAGGGTGGGATAGAACTTGGGGAGGGGGTCCCAGTAATTTATGGTGGATTATGGGTGAGTTAGTGGTAGGTGTGCCGTGATTACATACTTCTGCAGAGGTGTGACCATATACCCCTGACTCACATACAGTGTCTTAAGTCAGTGTTACCTGAAGAAACAAAACAAAACACTACCTCTAAACCCTAGTGGCTGGGTTCATCTGAATGGGCACTTTTCTTCTGTCCAGGGGTATGTAGTCTCTGCATTCAGGTTGTTTCCAGTCCCCTGGTGGAAAAAGGCACACACAGAGCAGTAATAGATCACTATTGCAGAATAATAAAATAAATAGTGCATACATGTTATGCAACACCAAAGATCCCAGCGTCCCCTGCCAAATGTTGTTTCAGAATATGAACTGTTAATTTAGATTTAAAAGAAATACTATGTTGCTGTGGGCTCTATTACAAGTTGTAAAGCATAAATTCCAACTTGACACCTGACACCTGTTAAGAAACCACATATTTTTGTAGCCATGGATGGTCCTCATGAATCACTTTGCTGTGTACCTATCAGTGAAAGATGAAATATATGGTGCCAGATACCGTTTATTCAGGAGAAACTTTGTTTTAATATGTGAAATGGAGACTAACTCTTTGGTTCTCATTTGATTTTTCAGGTCTTTCTTTTTAGTGTTGAGTAAATTCATAGTTGTTGACTGATGTTGTAGTCTACTGAATGTTGTTGTTGTTATTTTCTAATTGAGGTTAATTCCGTTCTTGAATTAACAACTTTTCATTTGTTTTTAAAACCAGTGTGATAATTTGGAGTAATACAACTTAGGTTTAGAATTAGTGGTGACTAATGCTATTTCATCTCATTTAATTCATCACTCAATCAGCTGTTTTAAGGCTGAGCGTCTCTGACAGTTTTGGCATGCTGTATAAAATTCGCTTACGAAGATGTGCTTTTATTATCTATCACAATTTCATATAAATTTTTTTTAAAGATTTATTTATGCATACAAGCATGGGGTACAGGCCAGCAGTGTTGGGGGGGTTAGAGGATTCACCACAGAGAGCGGGGAGCAGAACAGGCAGATCAACTGAAGTACACTGCTGAGGGGACCAGCGGGCCAGGCAGGAGAGGTCTGCTGCGCCCTGTGGGTCCCCTCCCTGGCCCGCAGCAGGGATGGAACTCATGCTGCAGTGGCTGCAGTTTGCTTCATAGCGCATTGCTTAACCCACTGTGCCACCAGGGAGGCCCTATTTCATATAAATTTGATGGTGCATCATGACCAATTATTTAAAAAGTTCCTGAACTAAAGACATTTGCTGATGGTTTGTACTTTTTTTGGTGGGCAGTGAGGTGGTTAAATAAAATTAGTATGAGCTGTGATTATCTTATTAGTTACCTAGTTCATCTATGTATTCTGTTCTCTTACTTTTTAAAAAAAAAAAAAATCAAGTCCCATCGAATTTTTCCTCACCATGGCAATCTTAATCATTTTCATTGCTGTGGAATAGTGATGTTTTGGTGACCAGGAAAGAAACTGATATTTAAACATGACGACTATGCTAAGAAGCAGAATCCTTTGGATTTATGAATTTGAAACGGAATTGTAAATGTCAAGTGATTGCAAAAGATAAATCAAGTAGGAGTTTAAATTAATTTCAGAAATAAAATATATTCTTTCATATACTGCGCGTTTTGCATTGTCTTCTTCATTCACTTACCAGAGATACTTAACCACCCACCCCTTTTATTCACATTAAATGGCCTAAACAAAAGAGACAAACGGTGAGTCACAACATTTGGTTGTTCTGAGACCTGGCCCTGCCCTACGTAGAATAATGGCATTAGTCAGAGTATTGTTTCTCCCTAAAACGACTGTTCCCTGTTCGGATGTATGGCTCTACTTAGCTTTCTTCCTCATCTCTCCCTGTACTTTTCAGCGAATATTGACTCAAGCGTGTAAGCTTGTTGTGTCGTGAGGGGCTGTCAATGGCTGCAGAGCCCGTGTGGGACACGGGCCTGGCATCTTCTCTTGTGTGCCTAAGGAAGTGTCCCTCTCTCCAAGGAGGCGCATCTCTTCTGCATCTTGTTCCTTAGTAGAGGGTGTCACTGCAATTTCAGTCTCTCGCTGGGTTCTTTTCTTTAAGTCCTCAAATTAATTCTCTCCCTTAAGACACACGCACACGCACACGCACACGCACGCACACGCACACGCACACGCATGCCCACCCTTCCGTCAACTCTGGAGCTGCTTTTACCTCCTACAGTCAGTTTTTCATGCAGTAGACAGACATCTTTTAGGGTTACAATTAAGGTTGCAGCTCTGTAGAAACAGACTGAGCCATTTCCTCTGTTTACAGCTCTCTAGTGGCTTCTCCCTGACACTCAGCACAAAATCATATCAATTTTTTATAACAACAGGGCATACAGGATCTGGCTCGCGGTTCTCGGTGGGAGGTAAGGGCCCCAGCCTTCCTGTCATCTGAGGTTACTTGGAAGTGTGCAGGGGGGTTTCTTGGGTTGTTACAAGGATGGACTGTTGGCATTCGGCACCTCAGAGACCCTGAGAGTAGTAGATTGGATTATCCTGCCCCACGTTGTGGTACTGCTGTTAGGGAGAGGCACATGTTCTCACCTCTGCTTTCCTTTCCAGAAGCATCTCTTACCAGCTCTGCTTTGCTTAGCCGACTCCAGCCATGCTTCCCTACACTTATCTTAGAACGTGTAGCCTCTTCTGCCTTAGGACCCTTTGCACATCTTTCCCTGTTTGAAGTCATGTCTTTTCTCGTTTGATTTAGGCGTCTGCTCATGGGCCACCTCACAGATCACTCTGTAGAGACCCCCCTAAATCAGCGTGCTCTTAGCTGCTTTATTTTTCTTCTTGGTTCTTCCCACAACGTGACGCTGACTTGTATTTATTCGTGGGTCTGTTTCCATCTCCTACACCTGAGACCCGTGACTTAACTTACTGTGTCCAGGAAACATTTGTCGAATGATTATGATATCGAAGGCTTTTACCGTGTCGGGTAGAACAGGTTTGGGGTAGGATGGATCTAATGCTTGCCCGCCTCGTGCAGGGCAGCCCCTCTTCCTCTCCTGTGTAGCTGGGGCTTTATTCGAGCCTCCAGTGTTTTTAGGGCCAGTTCCCTTCTGCTGTCACCTCTCCCACAGTGTCTTCTGAGCTTGTCATCTCAGAACTCACCTAGAACTTCGTGTCTCTTACTGTATGTGTGCTACTTTGCGCTGGGAGGTGTGGTTTCTGGTGATGTTTCTGTCTCCCCTGCCGGTCCCTGCTGATTTCCTCCTCCATCGCTGAGCGCTGCACTTCAGGTCTTGTGCTATCGCTGCCCACTACCTGTCGGTTGAGTGGGTGTCTCTTTTTGTGTCTTCCTGGGAGAAAGGGCTTCCTCTTGAGCGCTCATGCTCTCATGCCTTGACAGCCCTGGAGAAATGCCCGAAAGCAGTCTGCACGTCTGCGAGCTGGTGCCACTTGGGAAGACAGTTGTCGTTAGTGTATGTTTTTCACTTTGGGAGGAGCCACAGCTGGGCAAGCCCCTGGGGCTGTGTCCCCGAACCCTCTGAAACACTCAAGTACGGGGGTGCTGTGCATTAGACGTGGCCAACAGCCATTTGGGCTTCAGAGCAGAGCAGCTCCGAACTTTCCATTTTAGACTGAGTTTTCTCACGTTAAGGGGACATGGTAGGAAGCAGGATGGAATGTGGGGAATAAACACGTTCCATAAAAGTTAAAGTGTCACAAAGTAGAGGGTTGTTAATGTATGTTCTTTCTCACTTTTAGTTGTAAAATGCATTTTAGAAGGTGAAAGATTAACAAGGGAAGCAATAAACTGACTGAAATTTGTCCTCAGATTACAATTCTGCTTTTATTGAAGCAGTCTTTGTTAATATTCTGCTATGGTATTTGTTTAGTCATCTTGTTAATTTCCAGTTAAATTCCATTATCTTAAACCAGCGGGGGGGGGGGGGGGGGGCNGGGGGGGGGGGGGGGGGGGGGGGGGAGGCCTTAGGAAGGGACCAAAATATTCAGAACAAGCAAATATTTATGCTTTAAAAACATGTAATAAATGCCATGTTGCTGATTTTATATTGCTAGTTGTTAAGCCTTGAGAGGAAAACAAGTCAACCTTAAATAAGCAAATGGATTGAATATGTATTATCATCACATAGTACATGTCTATGTTTGGTAATATAAGAAAAATGCAGTAGTAGGGCATTTTTTGGGTGGGTGAAGAAAGGAAAGCTTACGTTGTAGAAGGGTGACTAATAGAGTTAACTATTACTATAATCTATTTAGCCACTGGGTTCAGGTTATGCTTTAGCATTTCTCTGTGTGTGTTATATATAAAGTTGTAGGATTCCTCTCATAGGCTAAGAAAATTGTAGAATGCAGGTATTACATGAATGATTGACTTTTAAATTCATGGCAAATCTCAGGGAGTGAAAGATGAAGTGTTATGTCAGCTTGGATTTCACAGCTGTGCTCCTTTATTATAAAACATAAAAGATGTCGCCTTTAATTGTAGATTATAAGGCATGTTACAAGTATAGCATTTATATGTTAAAATGAAATGCTGTCACAGAGAAGGTTTTAGCCTAATGACTGTTTGACTGAACCTTCTTTTTTCATGTTTTAATCTTTTTCAATGACTGAACCTCTGTTTTCTTAGAACAAAGTGGTAGTACAACTGATTATGATAAATCTGAGGTGGTACATTTTTTTTCTTTGATGGAGAACAAAACCAGTAACAGGGACACTTTTTGAGTTTTATTTTTGTGAAAACTAGGTCTTAGAAGTGCCTCTAAATCCTTGTCTTAGGACGAGGACTCAGATGGTTGACTGTCTATCAGTTTGTGGAAAAGACCTAGGTTTTTTGTTTGTTTTAAAAGGCCAACTTTAAAAAAAATATTTATTGATGCACACAGGAACTGGGGTACAGGTCAGAGGTGTGGGGGTGAGAGGATTCACCACAGACAGAGTACAGAACAGATGAATCTACTGAAATGCAACAGCAGGGAGACAGGAGAGGTCTGCTGCACCATGTGGGTCAGCTCTCTGGCCTGGGATCGAACTTGTGCTGCGGTGGCCGTGGATAGCTTCATAGTACTGAGACTTTAATTACTTGCGCCACCCTGGAGGTCCCAGTTTGTTTGTTGTTACGTTCAGAGGCTTCTGTTTATAAACATTGTTAGAAGCAGAGTGTTAGGTGTCTTCCACTTGAAAGAAAAATGACAGAAGGAATCACATCACTACTTACCCAAGGTTCTGTGCCCAGCCTCTCGTCTTAAGGCCATTGAGGATTACTCTTGCTTAGTAGAGAGGCAGAATGATTTCATGTCAGCGAAAGGAAATCAGTATCGAATGCACGGTGGGCCTCTTGTTTCTAATTAACCACGAGACCTTTTGGTATTAAAGTTAAGTTGTGTTTAAACTATTTTAGCACATGATGTTAAAAGACTATACTTTTAACTAAGCAGGAATTGTCCTCTAAACTCTTGCCTTTAAGGCAAATTTTAGTTGTGACTGACCTTCAGTCTCATTACTTGTTAAGAATCAAAACCTATGTTCTTGAAAATTATAAATACTAACCTCATAAATGGATGGATTTGTAGATTCTTACCTCAGATTGCATTTTCATGTAATTTTAAGTTCCATTGTACATTCCCATGAATAATAAGAGTAGTTATTAGTATGTTCAAGCTTTTGTTCTGTGAAGGTGGACTCTCAAGTTTTGTGGGTCACTTGTTTGACAGAGGACCAGTGCGGTGCAGCTGATTCCCCTGGAGCCAGATGTCCAGGTGCTCAGACTGCCGGAAGGTGAGCAGGCTGAATTGTTAAAATTGCTGCAGGCAAACCGTGGAACAAAGAAGCGCCCTCCCTACCGCCACCTTCCCCTGTCTCTAGTCACCTTAGCCAAAATACATACTCCGAGGACTCAAAAAGGAACATTTACCCTGTGGAGGAGAGAAGATCAAACAAAAATTCATTTGGTTCATTCAGTTTTCACTGTGGAAAGCTAGTGTAAATATTTAATCACAGAACTTGTGAAATGACATGCATTTAAAATGAAATTTATTCCTCATCAGTCTTCATATGAGGAGTTGGCTAACAATGGATTCCACTTGACATTTTTCTTCCCATTTTATTTATAAGAAGTTCACAGATGATGTCAATCACAATTCCATTATAAAAATCAAAATTACGTGTTAAACTATTTCCTGCATTAGTTGCTTTTAGTTGCAGATAGGCGATGAAAAGTGGGGTGGGTTGGCAGACAGGTCACTTTGATTTGGAATGATTTCAGTATTTCTTTGCAGCATAAGCCAAAACTTCCTCCTTTCTCTTTTCTTTTTTCCTCTAATTTGGATTGCCACAGGCTAATTTGAATCGATTACACGGATGCTGGTTATTAATAAAAAAAAGTGTCTATTCAAGTTTCATCTTAGCAAAGACACAATTAAAATCTGGGAATAAAAGATGTGACATTTAAGTGAATAAGATCATTTCACACAAACTAACAAATAAGTCAATGATTGTGATGATTGATAAGAGAAATAATAAAGGGACACAAATGAAAAAATATTCTGACTGTCAAAATTCATAGACCGGTTTCAGCTGCAAGAACGACTTGGTTCTTGAGTTTGGGCTCTTTGAGCAGGCAGAGCAGCTGTGTCCTGGCCCCTTTGCTTGTAAATAGGCCTAAAGGAATGAGAACACAGTGGACAAAGCAGCGCAAACACAAGCTGCCCCTTATGCCCACCCCACAAATATTTGGTAAGAGACTTCAGATGAGAGTACATTAGTTTTTTTTTTTTAAAGATTTATTTATTTATGCATACAAGAGACAGTGGGGAGCAGAACAGGCAGATAGAGTGAAATACACTGCTGAGGGGAGCAGCGGGTGAGGCAGGAGAGGTCTGCTGCATCATGTGGGTCCCCTCCGTGGCTGGGGATAGAACTCGAGCTGCAGTGGCTGCGGATGCTTCATAGTGCGGTGCTTAACCCACTGCGCCACCAGAAAGGCCCACTAGCGTTTTTTTTTTTTTTTTAAGGAGACAATCTTTGATAGCATTGAAATAGTTTCTTTTAGGAAGAGAAACTTGAAAATAAAGCAGTAGCTCTTTTGTTTGACACTGGTTAGGAAATAAGGTATGTAGATAAATATTTGTCTAACTGGAGTTTATTATGTCAAAACCAGACCTCTTTTCTTGTAGTTTTTATTAAGTCTTCCCTTACATACTTCAAGCGCTCCTTACATTGACTGAGCAGAGACTGCCCGGCATTGATGAGCCCTTCACCAAGAGTTCAGGTTGTTGTTCCCTATACCCACTGCTGGGCTTGTCTCAGCCCAGGCCAGAGTCTGTCTTTATTGTCTTCTGTAGGTCAGACCATCAGTCATCACCTCTTCTACGTCATGCTTGCACCTGTTAGCTACTTCGTCTAATTTTTTTTTTTTTTGAGATGAGAAATCAGATAACTATATTTCCTGTAAATTCTCTGCTACATAAGGAAGTATGTTACTAGGGAGTTGGAGTCTGGAGGCTTGGTGGTAGGTAAGTTGAATTTAGGTGGAGAAACGATGCTTCTTTGTTTCGGCTTACTTACAGGGTAGATCTGTCAAAAACATGACTTCTCAATACTGTATATTGCTATTTTTTTTTTAGGCACCTTAGGAGGATGAGTAACTCTTAACTACCTTAAGCAAAATCTTCTGGATTACCTTTCCTTAACATTGTTTTCTTCTTAGAGGCTTCCTTGCATCTGTTAATTTGTGTATTTGTTATGCACTACCAGGCCTACCTTGCATACTACAAATGCATTTCAATATTAGCTTCAACCAGCCATCATTAGACAGTTAACACTGCTCTGATCCTTAATTAACAGTAATGACTTTGGCTGTATTTGCATTTTAGGTCATGGCTGGTGATGTTCCCTTTCAGTCCCTGCTCTGCAGCCTTCCTTCCTATGTCTAGAATAGTTGAGATTTTTTTAAACTAATGATGCTAGGAAAACTGGACATTAACACGAAGTGAAATGAGCTTTGGCACAGACCATATACCCTTCCAAAAAATTAACTTAAAATGGATCATCACCTAAATGTAAAATGCAAAAGTATAAAATTCTTAACACACGAAAAAACCTGGTGATTCTTGGATATGATAATGACTTTTAGATATAAAGAAAGTATGACCCATGAAGGAAAAAGTGGTAAGTTGGAATTGTTTCAAATTAAAAATTTCTGCTTGGCAAAAGACAATACAAAGTAAATTGGAAGATAAGCCATAGACTGGGAGAAAATATTTGCAAAATATATATCTGATTAAAAGTACATTTACCCAAAATATACATTCTTTTAAAAAAAGATTTATTTGTGCATACAAGAACAAATGTAGGCCAGAGATGCAGGGGGTGAGAGGATTCACCAGAGACAGAGTGGGGAGCAGAACAGGTGGATCTAAGGGGAGCAGTGGGTGAGGCAAGAAAGGTCTGCTGTTCCATATGTGGGTTAGTTTCCTGGCCGGGATCACAGTGACTGGTGATAGCTTGATAGCTTGATAGGACTGAGACTTTAACCTCTGTGCTACCCATATGCATTCTTAAACTAAAACTGTAATAGTGGTAAACAACCTGATTAAAACTGGCCAAAAGACCTTCACCAAAGAAGATAACACGATGACAAACAATGCATGTGTGAAGATGCTCCATGCCATCTGTCATCAGAGAAATGAGAATTACAACGGGCTACCGCTGAACGCTTACCTGAATGGCCAAGGACAGAACACTGACCACACCAAGTGCTGTTGAGGATGTGGCGCAACACTGATTCTTATCATCGCTGTTGTTGGAAAGTGAAATGATACAGCCACAAAACTAATTGCTGACAAAACTAATACTCAGCATGATCCAGCAGTGGTGCTCTTGGTATTTATCTAAAGAAGTCAAGATTTATGTTCACCAGCATGCTTATAGCAGCATTATTCGTAACAGACAGAACTTGGAAGCAACCAAGATGTTGTTTGGTAGGTGAATGGATAAACTGGGGTACAGCCAAATAATGGAATATTATTCAGCACTAAAAAGAAAGGAGCTCTCAAGCTATGAAAATACACAGAGGAATCCTTTTAAAAATTTTTACTGAAGTACCAATGTTTACATACTTGCTAGCGTTGTTTTGTTTTCTTTTAAAGGATTTATTTATTTATGCACATGCAAGAACTGGGGTACAGGCCAGAGGTGCAGGGGGTAAGAGGATTCATCAGAGACAGTGTGGAACAGAACAGGTGGATCTACTGAAATACACTGCTGAGGGGAGCAGTGGGCAAGACAGGAGAGGTCTGCTGTGCCCCGTGGGGTCAGCTCCCTGGCTGGCCTAGGGATCAAACTTGTGCTGCTGCAGTGGCTACAGATAGCTTCATAGTGCTGTGACTTAACCCCTTGCACGACCAGGAAGGCCCTTGCTAGTGTTTTGACAGTATAGGATTACCCTTCTCAGTTGTAGTCACAGTAGCACTCCCACAATGGAAACACCCATAGTCCTTCACTGTAGTCATGGTGCTGTCTTGGAGTAGCCGTAAAGGTGTAATCCTAAGTCAAGCAGCTGTGTGGTCTGAAAAGATCACATACAGTGTGATTCCATCTACATGACATTCTGGAAAAGGCAAAACTATGCAGGTAGTTAAAAGATCTGCATTTGTCAGAGGTCATGGGGGAGTGTTTGAGGAATTTGGCACAGCGAAGCTATATTTATATGATACTGTCATGGTGGATACATGCCAATGTACATTTTTCAGAACCTGTGGAATTGACAACATCAACAGTGAACTCTAATATCATCTTTGGACTTTGGGGCGATAAAGAGGTGTCATTGTAAGTTCCTTTGTGGTAACAATGAACTTCTCCAGTTGGGTATGTTGTTAGAGGGACTTTGCATGGTATGGGGGGAAGGAACTCCTTTATACTTAATGCTCAATTTTTACTGTGAATCTAAAACTACTCTAAAAAGTAAAGTATGTTTTAAAGGGAAGAAAGGGAATGAAACACATAATAGTTATTTGCTTAAATATTAAAAATTAAGTATTAAAAATATTCTATGGCTTCAAACTAGAAATCTTTATTTTTTCATTGATAATTATGACAAACTGCAGAGGATGTTGTAGAAACTAGACAAGCAGGCTATCACAGAAATACTTGTTTCTGTTCAACACTATTGAAGGCTAAGTAATAGGACAAATGGAAAGATGAGCTGTATCTGTATTTTGCAACTTTTCTCATATCTTTGGTATTAGGACAGAAATCTGGTCTGAATCTAACTTTTCTGGATATTAAGGACAGGTGAATAATCTCAGGTAATACCTGAATGATGATAAAGAGGAGGAGAAGTGTCAGTGTGTGATAGAAAAAAATTATCAGTGGCTTCATATCAAATCCTGCCATATTTTGCTGCTGAGGGGGAAGAAGAACCAGACTCTCAGTTAATCATATCTGGAGAGACCCCTTCCGTGAGCGTTGGGTCAGGAGAGCTGAGCAGCCCAGTGGTGGTTTTGGATGGGTCAGCATGCCGCTGTGCCAGTTCCATTGGTGGCTTACAAGTTCCCACAAGGTCAAGGAGTCAACACTTCTGAATGCTTCCATCCGCCAGCCATACCCATACACTTAAACACTTGTTAGCTGGACATGAATGGTTGATGGAGGTTCCCTCCATTCCAAAATTTGCTGTTAAAGTGCACAGGCCTTTATTTAAATCGAAGTAACTGGCTATCTACAAATAGTTTGATCTCCTTCCTTACTCACAGTGGAGTTGCTGTGTGGTAACACTCCTCTGACATCTCTGTGAATAGTGGTCTTGCATAGACCTTCTTTAGAGAAGGGTTGAAATGCCAAAACTTACTTCCTAATGGACTGACTGACTGTACATACTTTTTCTGGAACTTTGAATTTAAGGAAGCATTTTGTTCTTATTTATGTTCTGTGAAAATAGCAGTTCTGTTTTGATGAAAGTGTTTCATTTATGAGGCTTAACATTACTGCATCACAAAAATAATTTTGCATGTTATCGTGAGAAAGAAATATTTTTCATAAACTATTGAAGTGAATGAAATTGTATGTCAGAAATTTTTTGGGCTTGTTTTGTTTTTAATTTTAAACACCCCATTAGGTTTAGGCTTCTTGGAAATAATGGACTGAAAACTATATAATGTTTCATTATAATTTACGGAATTAACATTTGCTCCAGTTTTTGCATCATGCTACAAATATAGGCTAAAAGTAATCATTTAAAATGTTTTGACACAGTGTGACTTGTAAGGAAAAGTTTACAGTTTTCCAGTGCAAATGATCCTTGGTGTTAGGAGATGGAAATAATGTGCAAGACAAGTGTAGAAAGGGGGGCAGGATGGAAAAGCAGGAGAGGGGAAATGAATCAGATGGCAGAATGCCTTGGACAAGATGGAGGCAAGAAGGTGAGATGTGAGGAAGGAAGAAAGGGGGAAGGAGGGAGCCATCAGGATGGAGATATTTGAAGACTGGTGAAAGGCACCAAGAAAAGAGAACATCTAACACTTACGAGTACCATGAATTCTGCTGTACTTTTTGTTACATTAGAATGTTGCCCTGTCTTATTACCCCCCTTTTATACTAAACCTGTAGTGGTGGAACCAGGGTTTGAACTGACTGATGTTCTGGTAATGTTTAGTGATCTTATCATGTCCAAGCTTGAGCTTGAGAATATTATTACACTTTCAAGCCTTGTCCTCACACAGCTGAAATTCCAACTGGGAAGGTGGACAAGTATAGGCTTATATAAGTGCAGGGTGATAAAAGATGTAGATGAAAGATAGGGGAGTGCAGCCAGGGAATTTGGGGTGATGGCACCTCAAGTGAACTTTACGTTGCACAAGTTTCCTGGTTGAAGTGGACCCTTTTAGAGAACTGAAGAATGGTTGACTGCTGCCAAGATCTCACTCTTTTAAACCAGAGGAGCTCATTTTTAAATTTGTTGTGTCTGCTTTTTATCTTTTCCTTCATTTCTATCTTTTTTGTTTCAATCCCCTGGTTATTCTTCAACTTTAGAAACCGGAGAAGAGTTCTCAGATCTTTATTTATGCCTGGGGGGTTGTGTATAGTTGGGTCTCACCCTACCTCTTGGCTTTGTCACTTGAATTACAATGACTTGGACTGACAATGGGCAGCTTTCTGGACCTGAATGAAGAAGATAGAGATAAGTCAACCCTGACACAGCTTCAGCCTGAACCCTTGATGCTTTGTTCAAAACTCAGAGCCATATGATTTTTACCTTGGGTAAGGATAAAGTTTGGTTTAACTAAGATGATTTTTTTTAAACTGGTTTTTAGGTTATGTGTACTTAAAGATAGGAATTAAAGTAATTATTTGCTAATTCATTAGGAAAGAAAATTTGACTTGATAGCAGTTTTCCAAGTTTGATTAAAAGTAGTGTAAAACATTTGATGTATATGCACACATATATCTTTTAGAAACTTTAGTTTTGTCTTACTAAAAAGAAGTATAGCTTTATAGTATTAAAAGTTATATTTTTATTAAAATTTTAGTTTTCAGTCTCTTCCCCTATTACCAGTGATTAACTATTTCCTTCTTAAGGAATATAAGTAAAAGTGAGAGCGGAAAATGAATGAAGGCACAATGGGTTTCAGTGGGTAACAAAAGGATGAATGGAATTCCTTTAGAGGATAAAGTAGGAGGAAGGGCAAAGGTCATTTAAACTCTGGATAGAAACTGCAGAAACTTGGGGTCAGGCTGTGGGGGTGTAGGTGAAGGAGGGTTAGTGAAGGAATAAGCTATCCTCTTAGGAAAAACAACAATAAAACGGAAGCCTTAAACAAGCATCTGGGTTAGAACTTTACATTTCTAAATGAAATTCTTTTACTTTAGTGTGTTTCACTTTATCTGCTGCATGCTTGCAGATGTGAAGACCTGCCTAATCAGAGAAGGCTCTTCTCACTGTGTTTGTTTGGGTTTTCCCCAGAACTGCCTGGCTTTGGTGCAGGATCTGCCTGCCCCCTTCCAACCCCCCATGGTGTGGTTCTGAAGTCTGTGATCTGAGTCCAGCCCTGGGGGGGCAGGGGGGGCTGGTGGGGTGGGGAGAGGAGTGGCTTCTGTCGGTCCCCTTTGGATTGTGGCACCTGTATAAACAACCCTGGCTCCTGTTGTCCTCTGTTTTCTTTTAGTGGTTTTTGACGACAGTAGACAAGGAATTAAAGGAAAGGGACTCTGAGCAAGTGTCCTCCACAGAGGTAGAGTGCTTGGAACTGGCTCATGCATCATCCATCCTGTTTTCGCTCTCTCTTTTTTTTAAATATTTATGCATACAAGAACTGGGGTACAGGCTAGAGGTGTGTGTGTGGGGGTGAGAGGATGCACCAGAGACAGAGTGGGGAACAGAACAGGCAGACTGACTGAAATAAACTGCTGAGGGGAGCAGCGGGCAAGGCAGATGAGGTAGGTGAAGTCTGCTGCGCCATATGGATCACCTCCCCGACTGGTGATCGAACTCCTGCCTGCAGTGGGTGCGGATCTTCATAGTGTGGTGCTTAACACCTTGCACCACCAGGGAGACCTTAGCTGGCTTATCTTACCAGTGAAAGTCACAGCAGCTAGAACCTCGAGGCTACACCCCAAGAATTGGGAAGAGCATGAGGAGGTGCCCACACATGTGGACAGAGCTCTGAGCTCTTTAGTTCTTCCTGGTTTATTATTGATTCAAAGGCCAGTCGGCCCTAATAAGTTGTCTAGCACCTCACGGTGACTTGTTTTAGAATGTAGGGATTTTGGTTTAGCAGATGGTAGAACGTCCAGAACTTAGCAGCTCTCATGTCTTTTAGATTGCTGCCCCCCTACCTTCAACACAGACCTGTTTCTTAAGTTCCCATTGGTAAAATGACAACAGCCGCAAATGCAATTCTTCACATCTTCCTCAGGTTGGTGTAGCTTCTGCTGCAACCCTCTCAACGGCTGACCTTTGAACCACCCAGAATGTCCCGAGGGCTTGGGGCAGGAGTTCTGCATATAATTCTCTTTACAGCATGCTGTGGGGGCACTGCACATGGTGAACATTTGACCCAAATGTTTCCCGACTTCATTTATTTAATTAACTTCATTAGTTAATTTATTTAGTAACTCCATGTGATTGAATCCCGTGATCGGTCTTGTTTGCACACTGGACTTTGAGGCAGTGCTGGCAGATCCCCTGGGTGGTGTCTGGTCAGCAATTATTATAAGAGGCGATGGATTCAGTGGAACTTCAAGCATCTCTTGTAAGTGGACTCACAAAGGTATTGTTGAACTCAAAAAGCTGTCAGTTATTCTATCCACAAAACGGGTTTATTGGGAAAGTGCAACAAAAAAGGCCATTTAGGGGGTGGGAGGGGGGAAAAAAGGCCGTTTGGAAAGTGCAGTGCATGAGAGGCACACTCCAGCTGAGGCAGCCCTCCCTCAGATGCCTGGGGCTGCTGCTGGTAGAGGGCCACTCCGGAGTGATTTAGAGATGGCAGCTGCGTCGGGCCTGCAGTCTGCTGATTGCAGGTGTGCGGGCACTCTCCTAGGCTCTTGAGCTCATCTAAACAGTTTCTGTATATTGGTAGTGATCTGTCATTCACAGCGGTAACTTCTTCATAGGTTTTGTCATAGTAATGTTCTTTGACAGTCTTCTGATCTTCACGATCACTTTTTTTTTTAAGGATTTATTTATGCATACAAGAACTGGGACACAGGCCAGAAGTGTAGGGGGTTAAAGGAGTTAACAGAGACAGAGTGTGGAGCAGACCAGGCAGATATACTGAAATACACTGCTGGGGGAGCAGCCGGTAAATAGGAGAGGTCTGCTGTGTTATGTGGGTCACCTCCCTGGCTGGGGATTGAACTCGTGCTGCAGTGGCTGCAGACAGCTTGATAGTGCGCCACCAGGGAGGCCCCAAGAGTGCTCTTTAGAATCGAAGCACTGTACTCGATTCCTTGTACTTGGTTCCTTAATCTTGGGAAAACCTTTGGGTGCTAAGTCCCTGGGTCATTATTTATTTCATTTGAAACTCTGAATAAAAAAGGTATGTACTGTTAGTGTGTTATTATTGAGGGGAAGAGCCAACAGTGACAGCCTCAACATTCTAAAGATAGCTCCAGTATAAATGTCCTTAGTGAGCTGGAATTGCTTTTCCCGGGGCCCTTTTCCCAAAAGGGATTTGAGAACTTCCTTGCATTTGGAGGGATTGCTTTCTCAAGCCAGGAGAGGGGGTGTGTGTGTTGTGTGTATGTGTGTGTGTTAGGAAGTTCTTTAGATAATCCTAGTGTTCTCTTTCCTTGAGATAGAATAAATTTATTCAGTGCAAGTACAGTACAAACTTCAAGAAAGGGAAAGTTAACATCTTTTAGTGTAGTGAAGGATGTCACTGAGTTCCTCTTAGAATAACTGGCTACATTATTACATGAAAATATATGCTGAAGAAAATATAGGTGAGTATTTGTCATCACTTTAATGAGATCACATGGCTCCAAGAAAGATGGGCTCTAGTTTGCCCTGTAGTTTAGGTCCATGTATTTGACATGCCTGGAAGTTGGCCTGTACTTTTAAGTGATTTGACCTTTTTTTCACAAAATCACAGTTATTAATGTGAAGGACCTAACATGTGGTAGAGTTCAGCATGCTGATTACTGTCTTATCGGCAGGCTCACAAAATACAAATTAGTTTATATGATGGAGACCTGACAGGTCATTTTTGTCTGTTCAAAGCCATATACACACACCGGTAATTATTTTGCCTGCATCCTAGGTCCTGAGATACCCGACTACTGGAAAAATGCATGCAGAACAGCTACACTTATTTATCAGCATTCACTTTCTTGCAACTCTTGTTAATTAAAAAATTCTATGTATAATGAATTTGAATCTGATTCTAAAACAAGTGTCAAAAATTTAAAACACTGAATTTACTGGAACATAAATAGTGCTTTTAATGAGCCTGTTTCTCTTGACTTCCTTGTTATTCTATCAGCATATCAGGTAACTTCATGTTGTTACTGAATTTCCATCTTAATATGATTCCTAACTTTCCTCATTATTAATGAATGACTGATTGACACAGAGGAAGGAAATGTAAGCCTTCTTATAAAGTCTTTTAATCAGCCAGTCAACGTCTCAGTATTATAAATTACTTCAAATTCCAGAAATAAGGTAAATATTAACCTGGACTCTTCAAAGGGGAGAAGTTAAATCTGTAGTCACCAGACAATACACAATCTTATTTGTGTAAAATGGTTATGTATTCAGTGTCTGACTTCATACTCTTAATTGGGAAATTACTTTGTTTGAGGGTTTTTGGGGTAAAGAGATAATATTGTGAAACATACTGCTTTGCTTTTGAGGGTGATAAAGCCTTTGATAGGGAATAGGGTAACTTCATGAAATTAAACATTTCATTGAATTAAAAGAAGTACACTTCAAAATAAAAAGCCCAGTACCCAAGACTTTTAGGAAAATAGAGAATAGTATAAAAATAATTCAGAACTTCATTTTATTATATTTAGTGTGAGACTTGACTTGTTTTAACTTATTTCACCTCATTTAATAGTTTATCAAGAGTTTTATCCATTGGATTTCTTTTTTTCCTCTAGGTTTAAATTTGGGAAAAGTAAGCTTAGAATAAGGGTAAGAGAGGAATTGGTATTTTTTCAATCTTTCTATTTGCCAAGATTATGCCAGGTACTTTCTTCACAGTAGACTCATAGGGAAAAAAGCAGTTTTAATTCTTTTTTGCAAAAAGTAACGGCCCAAGATCACACAACTAGTTTAGTAATGCAAGCAGATATGAACCCCTGTGTATTTAGTATAAAAATCTGTATTCTTCTGTAATGTGCTCCTAAATGTGTGATTTCATAGAATAACAGATCACTGGTACTTCTTAGAGAATCTGGAAGAGCAGATTAGAAGTGTTATGTCTTTTTTTTTTTTTTTAAGATTTATTTATTTATGCATACAAGCACTGGGGTACAGGCCAGAGGTTTGGGGGGGGCGGTGAGAAGATTCACCAGAGAGAGCGGGAAGCAGAACAGGCAGATCAACAGAAGTACACTGCTGAGGGGAGCAGCGGGCACAGCAGGAGAGGTCTGCTGCACCATGTGGGTCCCCCTCCTGGCCTGCGGCAGGGATCGAACTCATGCTGCAGTGGCTGCGGTTTGCTTCATAGTGTGTTGCTTAACCCACTGCGCCACCGGGGAGGCCCAGAAGTGTTTGTCTTAACTAAAATCAAGGGAAAAATGGATTATTCAGTTAGTCATTCAAAACATGTTTTTATATGCCAGATGATGTGCTAGATGTATCCTGAATCAAACAGGCAAAACAGCTTATTTTCTTTTATATCATGTAGCTATCCCATATCTTTATAGACAATAATTCTATATTTCTTTCTGGTTGGAATTATGAAGCAATCAGAGAGCCATCCCAAGACCTCTTTATTTTGAGTGAATGCAAACAACAGTGCTTTGAGTTGGGAGTTAATGCTCTGTGGTGCGCTTTAAATGTCTTGTGACAAGTTATGGTAATATATGGTGTAATTGGAGAGTACTGATTAGCAGTACTTCTTTTGGTGTATTCTGTTGGGTTTTGGTCCAGTAATTTTGGAAAATGCCTGGTTAAATACAAACAAATAGGTTTCTTTACTGCAGAACTTCTTAGAGCCCTCAATATTCTAATGTGCAGTATTTCCCAAACTTCTTGACCATACACTTTTCTCCCAAAGAACATTCTACCCCAAATTGTATTCAGGAGAACATCTGTTACTGTAAGATATAGAATGCTGCTGCTTCTTCCTTAACTTCCGTGCCCCCATTTGCAAGCACATGGTTGTATCTTTTAGGGTCCCCTTGATGGAAACCCACCTCCCTGTTTCTAGCGCTAAGTTTTGTAGGTTTCCTTCAGGTGCAAGCTTAACTCTCTGATGGCAGCAGTTAGGAGCTCCAAGCCGCTAAGTTTTCAAATTGTGATGAATTGCTTCTCCACTTCTCGTGAAGTTGCTAGGTAAAATTATTATGTTATTTCTTTAGAAATAGGAACTTAATGCAGACCTGGAATTAACAGATACTTTGGTTTCTGAAGGTAGGTGTTTACAACGCTGTGTTTTCAGAGGTTCAGACAATTGTCACTGTGTTTTAAATCCAAATAATAATTATAAGCTGCAAGCTGAGGACTTCTATTCATTTTAAATCACCCTTTAAAAAGAACCACATCCCCTCGTTCGGATGAGATGGTAAATTGTACTAGCGCTGCCCACCCTGGCCTCCGTTTCTCCTCCACACAGAGGCTCACTGTTTGAGGTTGTGAAATGTGTACTCTATTTGCCTGGATGTGTGGGCACAAGAGAAAATAGAGCGGGCCAGGAATCAAGGTTGATCTCATACGAGGACCCAGCCTCCTGCAGAGGGAGGTGAGCATGAAGCAGAAGAGGCAGAGTGAAGGAAAGTTTTTGTTAGGGCCCAGAGTGCAAACAGTGCGCTTTATCTTTCCCGTGCTGGGACCCTGTATGGCACAGAGTAGGCATTCAGTAAATATTTGCTGAATGACTAAAACAGTAACTTCCTCTCTAATTCTATATCCTGAGGTCAGAGATAACTGAGATAACCGCACATTCTCAAGATGGTTTTCTTTTTTAAGCTGCTATTTGCTAGGTGCCGTACTAGCAAGTGTTTTATTTCTACGTTGTCTCATTTAATTCTCACAGCCACCAAATGAGGTAATTTTCCACTTTGCTCTCCGGTACGCTGAAGCTGGCAAACCTTCTGTACAGTGCCCACAGACCTGTATAGGAGCAAGTGGGGCCCAAATGTGAACCCTAGTAAACTGTTAGAATTTTAACCAGTATCTTGGGCTATCAGGTTCCTCTACTCGCTGTAGTTGTGACAGGTTGGGTTTTGGTTTAACATGTTCGCTCCAGAAATTTTAATAGTAAACCTTTATGTCCATTGGCAAGAATAAAATCAGTGTATGAATTTGGACTGAGAACTTGGAACTGCAGGGAAGTCAGTCATGTTTTCTCTGTGACATCACAGGAAGTTTCCATGGAAATGATTATGGTATTATGAATACAGAACTATAACCTTGAGTGGGAAATAAGAGGCCTGAGATAAAATGCTGTAGAATAGCAAAATCATTATGAAAGTGCCTTTTAGGCTGCTGATGAATGAATGTAGCAGCGTTAGGGCTCAGAGTTTGGCCTCTCAGCATTCCCAAAACATCAGTGTTGAATTATTCTTTTAACTCTCCCTCCTTTTGTTACTCCTTTCAGAACTTGTTGAAAGTAAAATAATTCCCATGTGTACATATGTGTTTTTAGTTTAGCAAATACTGGTTGTTTTTTTTTTTCCTCAGAACCTCCTTATCCCAGGCCCCCTCTAATCCCTTCTTCAGAATGTTCCCAGTGGAGATAAACTGTTTCCTGGTTTTTGCATCAACAAATTCCCTGTGGAGTAAGTTTGCACTGGTATTTGTTAATTGTTAAAGCCATTTCAGGCAGTTGGATGGAGGAGGGGGTGCAGTAAAAAAAGTTGATTTTTCCAGTAGAAATTTTAAGCCCAAATGCTGTCATTCCTGTTGCTCATTAAATATAGCCCTCTAAAAAACAGTTCAGTTCAAAAGTACCAATGATCTGTCTTAAGCCATGTCATAGGTCACCAGTTTTAGAAGTGGTAAATAAGGCATATTTCACATCTTAATTTCTTTATATTTGGAATCCTCTAGTGTTGTTTATTTAGCTGGCATCTGCCTGACTTGCTGCAGAGTACACTGAAGACTTCTGTTCTCTCACTGCTGTCACTTTACTTTGAAAGGGTTGATGGTTCTGGGCAGGGACCTCATAGTTGTTCTGGCCCCTTAAACTCTAGAAACTAATCACTTTACACACTTCAGTCAGTACTACAGATTATTCTGGGATCCAGGGTGTTTTTCCTCCCTATCTATTCTGGGATAGATTTCCCTATTCTGAAACTAGGAAGAGAATAGTGAATGTCAGTGGGGCTTTGTTTTCTTTTTTTTAAAGATTTACTTATTTATGCATACAAGAACTGGGGTACAGGTCAGAGGTGTGGGGGATGAGAGGATTCACCAGAGACAGAGTGGGAAGCAGAATAGGCAGATCTGCTGAAATACACTACTGGGGGGAGCAGTGGCCAAGATAGGAGAGGTCTGCTGTGTCAAGTGGGTCACTTCCCTGGCCTGAGGCAGGGATTGAACTCACTTCAGTGGCTGCAGATAGCTTCAGAGTGCTGTGCCTTAACCCCTTGTGCCACCAGGGAAGCCCTGAAAGCTTTCTTTTAAAATAAAGGAAATTAAAAAAAAAAGTTAAAAAAAAAAAGGAAAATTTAAAATAGTTAAAAGTACCCAGAGTTCATCAGCAGTATATGTACCAGTGTATCAAATGGTTGTACTGTTTGATGCACATGAAAAGCTATGTAATGTATATATCATGAAACTTACACTGGTGAACATACCACCTAATTTAAGAGTCAGAATGTCAACGAAACAAGAGGTTACTTGTACGTCCTTTTGTTACAGGGCAGGGAGAGGGGCACCCCAGAGCCCCCAAACCTGCCCTCTTTGAATGGGTTTTGTTATTCGCCGCATTAAGATAAACATGTGAAACTTTTAATGGAAAGGAACTTTAATACAACTAGGGTACAATAAAGAAAGAGCAAAGAACATAGTGACTGAGTTAAGCATCCAAAGTTACCCATCTCCTTGAGGGTAAAAGTCCATCCAAATAGGACTGGCCCAAAGCAAGGCCCAAAAACCTGCCACACATCTAAAGGACCTTTCAGTGGAGACCCATAGAAAAGGGTCAGAAAGAGTCAGACAAATCTGGGAGG
>JAGFMF010012288.1:708581-735106 GCA_019455555.1 Galemys pyrenaicus | reverse complement strand
AAGACCAAGAAGCAAGCGCAGTTTCTTCACATGTCCCTCTGCTCCACGTGCCTCCTCCAGGTCTCCTTGCTGTTCTCCATCTTCCTTTCTTCCTCTTCTTTTCTGCCCAGAAATCTCCTCCTCAGCTCCACCCACTTAGGGCAGAACCAGGACTTTGGAACTTCCCCTTCTCCTGGGACCACCCTGTTCCACTTCCACTAATTCATGCTTATCACTCACTGTATCATAAAAAGAGAGCTCTGCAGTTTGCCTCATAAACAAACAGCAGCTTTTCAGTCACTCCGTGTTGTCTTCTCCCTCATCTTTGCTGCAAGGTGCTGTGGCCCACCCCGTTGGCGTGTGAATTTCCTTTCCAGCCTGTGCTCTGTGGGCGGCGTGGAGGTGCTTTAAAATGCCCCTAAATAGCGCACGTGTTCTACTCTGTTTTTATTCTTTCAGTGATACCCGCAAAATTACTCACGCATCCCTGGTGGAGCCTGAAGCTAAGCCTGAGTTTAAGCCCCTCCCAAATAACTGCAGGGATCTCCGCATTCGATGTAGTTGCCTCTCTTCTGTCTTACATGCTATCCTTTTTAACGATCATTATTTTTCTGAGTGTTAAAATTTGCCTTCACTTTGCCAATTTATTTGCTTACTTCATGCAACTCAGTCTTACTTTCTAGGGTTAATCTTCCTTTTTTAAAGTATATCCTTAAGATCTAATGGATAAAACTCTAAATTTTAATTTTTTTTTTTTTTTTACCTAACTGATTAACTCTGTTTTTTCTTGTCCTTTTAAGTCTAGGTTGTACATATAGGTTGATGGCTATTTTTTTCAGCACTTTAAAGATAATTTCATTACTTTTTGTTCTCCTTTGTTGCTATTTTGTTCAAATCTGCTTTCATCCTTGTCATTTGTCAGCTGTTCTAACATTTCCCCCTCTTTTAAAGTCTTATCTTTGTGTTTAATGTTTTGTAATTTCATGATGTCTAGGTGTGATTTCTTTTTATTCATTCTCTCTAGTATTCTTTTGTTTCATGTATGTATTATACCTTCATAAAGACTGATACAAATTGGATGATCTGTAAAGATCACTTGAGGCCTCCCTGGTGGGGCATTGGGTTAAGCAATGTACTGTGACGGAAACCGCAGGCACTGCAGCATGAGTTTGATCCCTACTGCCAGCCAAGGAGAGGACCCACATAGCACAGCAGACCTCTCCTGCCTCGCCATCTGCACCACTCAGCAGTGTACTTCAGTTAATGTAGCTGTTCTGTTCCCCCACTCTGTCTTGGTGGATCCTCTCACTGTCCCCCACTTCTGGCCCGTACCCCAGTTCTTGTATGCATAAATAAATAAGTCTTTTAAAATAATAAAAAGATCACTCATTTTATTTCCATATAGATTACATCATTTTTAATAACAAATTTTTTTGCAAATATATACAACTCATAGATAATTGCAGCATATAAAGAGTTAAGAATCTGGTGCTCTAAAACTCATATATGTAAACTTTTGCAATGCAGAAGGAGAATATTAATAGTATGTAACTAAGTTTAAAAGTATTCATTTTTCAATATTCTAGAATTAAATCTTTCATTTGTGGCTTAATATTTTGAAAGCTACTACAAACTGATAATCAGTTTCTGGTTATAGGAAGAAAATGAAAGGTGGAGACAGAGGACCTCATTTGGAATTTTCTATAAGGTTTACCTTTTCCTTCAACTGGAAAATGTTAGATGCAGTAATTTTGGACCAATTGATTTTTCTAATGCACTATTATGAAGCAAGTAAGACATATCCTTGTAAAACTGATGAGTGC
Organism: Galemys pyrenaicus; assembly: GCA_019455555.1. Taxonomy (NCBI): domain Eukaryota; kingdom Metazoa; phylum Chordata; class Mammalia; order Eulipotyphla; family Talpidae; genus Galemys; species Galemys pyrenaicus. The sequence continues at coordinate 733,304 of JAGFMF010012288.1, read as the reverse complement.
AAAAACAAAAAGATCATAAAATCAACCAAAGTTTAAAAAGACAAATCAGTTTCCAAGGAGCAGTTTATACCAACAATTGACTTATTATAAGAAACACTAAAAACCAGAGGCAATGGAATATATTTATTTAGTTATTAAAATTTTGATTTTTTAAAAAATTTATTTATTTGTGCATACAAGCACTGGGGTATGGGCCAGAGGTGTGGGTGGTGAGAGGATCCACCAGAGACAGAGTGGGGAACAGAACAGACAGATTAACTGAAACACACTGCTGAGGGGAGCAGCAGGTGAGGCAGGAGAGGTCTGCTGCGCCATGTGGGTCAGCTCCCCAGCTGGCAGCAGGGATTGAACTTGTGGTGCAGTGGCTGTGTTGGCTTTGGATTCATAGTGCGTTGCTTAACCCATTGCACCACCAGGGAGGCCCCTGGAATATATTTATAATATAGAAAGAAAACAGCTACCAATCTCTTAATTCTCTGCCCATCAAAAAATATTCTGTAGGTATGAGGGTGAAAAAGAGATACTTTTATTAAACAAAACTTGAAAGATTTTGTTACTATAGACTTTTAGCAAAAAAAAAAAATGAAAAAGAAAATTGAAGTGTATTTTAGTAGGAGAAAAGTTATCACAGATGATAAGAATGCAGCTGTAAATGTGACTATGCAGAGAAATGGAGTAACTTGACTACATAGAATAATAACATTGTCTTGTTGGGTTTAAAATATGTGGCATTAAAACACATACCAAATAAGATTTTGAAAAGTTGTTCAACATAATTTGTTACAAGGAAATGAGAGAGAAAACCATAGAGAGAGACCACTACACTCTACCAAGTGTGGTAAAGATGTGGGGAAATGAGCTTTCAGATACTGCCGCTAGGAAAAATAAATCGATCCAGCTACTTTGTTAATAAGCTTGTGCAGTCTGAAGGTTTTTGCTGTACATACCCTGTGATCCAGCAGTTTTATTCCTTAGTGTGTGTATATACCCACATAGACTTCATGCGGATGCACAGAAAAGACCCATTCAAGGATGTTCGCAACAGCACCATTCATAACAATGAAAGCCTGCAAAGAACTCAAGTGTTCTCCAAGATTAGACTTTGTTGTAGATGCCTAGAGTAGAATATGCATCAATGAAAAAGAATAAGGACCTAACTACATGTATCCACATGTATACATTTCCCAAACATGTATGGAACAAAGGAAAGTAGACACAAAAGAATACAGACTGAACGGTTCATTTAAAATAACGCTTTATTTAAACTAACACAGAATAGAGGTTTGCCGCAGGAGGAGAGGGATCTCCCAAGAGGAGAGGGAGGGGGATCACCCAAGGGAAGAGCACAAGGAGGGGCTATGGTGATGTTTCACAGGTGTGATGGTAGGAGAGCTATGGGGACTGCACCTGAGGAGAGAAACCAGACACTCTATGGAAATGAGCAACGATGTAAGAAAAATGAAAAAATAAAGAGGCAAAATTGAACCATAGTTTGTAAGAATGCATATGTAGGTAAAGGTCAGGATGGTGGTTGGTTACCTTTTAGGAAAGGGAGGGGCTACTTAACAGTGAGGCTTCTAGTGTTCTGGACCTGGTAGTGGTTACATGAGAGCTTCCCTTTGTGATAAATATTTGAATTGTCCATCTTGTTTTGTGCATATTTCTGTGGATGCTTTGTTTCATGAGATAAATGTTTAAATATATAGTCCTACAATTTTTGAACCATATACAAACAATTGGACAACTATCTTCATTTTCTCTGAGTGTGTGTGTCTGTCTCTTAAAATATCTTGGACATTTTTGTGGTACAGTTTTTCAGCAGCTAGCTGCCAGGGGTAGACTAATAACCCTTACAGCTCTGGACCAAGCATGAACAAAGCTCCTACTCCTTAGGTTGTCTTAGCGCAACTGAGAAAAAGAGATTTTACCAATTACCAAGGGAGGAAAGGCAGAAAATATACCAGTAACAACAAGTGAACATAAACCTGTGAAAGTCTCCTTTGTTCAGATTTTGAATCTAACAACAGCTAATTTATTCCCAAGGCTCAGATTCTGGCCTCCTCCATCATTGAGAGAGTTTCTGTTAACTTCTGAATAGAGACTCATACTCGGTTCCAGTTCCCAGGCCGAGGGACCTTTTCTTCAGGTGACTGGCAGGGCTGTGTGGGGAGACCTTGCCTCCTCATTATATGGAGGGAGTGATGTGTTCCCCGCCAGGGCCTGCACTGTAATAATTACTCAGCCATACAATAAGCCATGCAGCCTTAGTAACAGGGCAAAGTCTATTTATTTGTCCCAGAGGGAACAATTTAGGAATGACAGTTTTAACTTGCAGACTTAATTTCTGTATATACTGAAGTAGAACATAACAGCCCTGGAATAGCTGCAGGCATTTATTTATGTTTAAAAGAAAAAAATATCCCTCAAATAACTCTCAGGGGTGGGTCCTTGTGCTTTGTCTGTTGGAGGCTGCAGGATTTCTGCTGCAATGGAAAACTTAAACCTGAATTTGTTCGGGAGAGGGGAGGAGAAGAAAAGGAACTAATGTTGAGTGTAAGGGACCTCTACAGCTTTGAGTACTTTGCTGTCTCTCCTCAGCTTCATAGCACTCAAGTGGAGAAACTGAACTTCAGGAAAAGCTGAGCTGCTTGCCAAAGAGTACACAGCAAAGCCTGGTGAGCAGAGAGGGCTTCCAAAGCTTGTTCTTTTCTATGTAGCTTACTTTCTCTTACAGTGTTAGGGAAATGTGATTTTATTTTTAACCTAGGATATTGCACTCGATGGCCCTTGAGACAAAAAATCTGTGACTGTTTCAAGACTTGCAGAGCAGTTGCCGGAGTGGGGGAGAGCCATAATGCACTTGCCTTTGCATCCCATTCTTTCCCTGCCCTCCACTTGTCTGGTTCTTGCTTTTCGTTTTTCACATCCAGAGCAATGCTGAGGAGGAAGAAAACTCATGCTAACTCATTGTGACTTCCTGCTTGGCTCCTGTGGCCCAGGTTGAAATAGAATACCAGATCTTCAAAGGAGAGAGTTATAAGGGGACTAAGGTAACAGCACAATATAGCATTAGGTGCTGACAGCTTTACTGCTTTATGATGTATTTGACTAATTGCCGGGAGTCCTTTCTGGACTGTTTAAATGGTTTAGGGAGGGTACTGTGTTCTTTATTATGATAAATGGTCACTTTATTCTGGGACACTTGAACATTGCATCAATGAAAATAGAACTGTGAAACCCAGTGTGCTTCATCTTAGATATTGGAAAAACTTGTCCTTGCACCAGGAGGTCTCTGAAGAATAACTGTTGAAACCAAAGCCGTCTTTACTAGAGTGAGACAGTTTATTTGCTTCCCCGGTTTTATGTTTAGTATTTGTTTTTATTTTGCTTTTCCATTCTCTCTTTTATTGAAAATGTCAAGGTGACCACATAGCCTGTTGAAAATTTTGGTTACAGGTGATACATTGATAAACTAGTTCTGTAGTGATGCAGCTACAGAAATACCGGAGAAGAAAAGAACGTGTGTTCAGGGCTCCTTGCTGAAAGCTTGAAGTACACACAAAAAAACTGATATAGGGAATATGGAGGAAATTATTTTGGCAATTTTTTTTTTAAAGATTTATTTATTTATGCATACAAGCACTGGGGTACAGGCCAGAGGTGTGGGGGGGCGGTGAGAGGATTCACCAGAGACAGAGAAGGGAGCAGAACAGGCAGATCAACAGAAGTACACTGCTGAGGGGAGCAGCGGGCACAGCAGGAGAGGTCTGCACCATATGGGTCCCCTCCCCGGCCGGCAGCAGGGATCGAACTCGTGCTGCAGTGGCTGCAGTTTGCTTCATAGTGTGTTGCTTAACCCACTGCGCCACCAGGGAGGCCCTATTTTGGCAATTTTGACCACTTGTACACAAAGCTTTTCATTTAGAATTTATTGAACTACAGCAGGCAGGTTGAAATTATTAAATAAGCCAGAAAAGCTTTAAAGATGTTGAGTATGTCAGTGTTTGTAGATGTGGGCTTTTATCCTGTCAGATTTTCAGTGAATTATAATGATTACAACTACATTTTCATTACCTTTTGTAACTGTAAATAAGGAAATGGTTTTCAGAAATGATTAGAGAAAAACAGCGCATCGGTTCTCAGTGGTCATGCTGTTAGAATTACAAGTGGTGCTTGCACACTGCCCTTGGTGTCCGTACTTAGCTGTGGCTGTCACCTGTCAGCTGTCTAAAGATGCAGTGAGCTCCCTGGACATATGGACACTGAGACTGACAGTGATCGAGAAGGCCATATCAAGGCTGCTGTTGTTAATATATTTTTTAAGAGATTTATTTATTTATGCATACAAGCACTGGGGTACAGGCCAGAGGTGTCGGGGCCTGTGAGAGGATCCACCAGAGATAGAGTGGGGAGCAGAACAGGCAGATCCACTGAAACACACTGCTGAGGGGAGCAGCGGGCGAGGCAGGAGAGGTCTGCTGCGCCCTGTGGGTCCCCTCCCTGGCCGGCAGCAGGGATGGAACTCATGCTGCAGTGGCTGCGGTTTGCTTCATAGTGCGTTGCTTAACCCACTGCACCACCAGGGAGGCCTCTGTTGTTGTTAATATTAAGTAGGAATTTGTGCTAGTACTCCATATCTTTGCTGCATTTCAGAATAAATGGGTTGGACCTCCTTGGTGGCACAAAGGGTTGAGCTCCTCACTGTGGGGCTTCTACAGCCACTGCAGTGCAAGTTTGGTCCCAGGCCCTTGGCGGGCGGTGGGGGGGGGGCAGGGCGGGGAGAGGAACCCACAAGGCACAGCAGACCTCTCCTGCCTTGCCTGCTGCTCTCCTCAGCAGTGTATTTCAGTTGATCTGCCTGTTCTGCTTCCTCCTCTGTCTCTGGGGAATCCTCTCATCACCTTCCCCCCCCCCAACCCCCAATTCTTGCATGCATAAATAAATAAAATCTTAAAAATTAAAATGGGTCATGGAAAAGCTATTTTTCTTTTCTGTCAAAGCTAGATTCTTCTAGGGCTTCTGACCACAAGCTGAGTAACTGAAAAGAACAGAAATTTATTCTCTTTCACAGTTCTGAAGGTGAGAACTCTGAAGTTAAGGTGCTGGCAGAGGGCTGTTGGGAAGCAGCCTGTCCTTTGTCTTCCTTGCCCTGGGCATGGCCTGCAGTCTCGGCGTCCTTGCCTTGTACCTCCACCCCTCCACAGCTGCCTCTGCTGCCACACAGCCTTCTTCCCGCTTACGTGTGTCTAGGTGTGTCCTTCGCGAGTCTTCATGTAAGAACACCAGTCACTGAGTTTGAAACCCACCTGAATCCACACACTTGTCATTTTAACAAGTGAGATCTCCAAAGACTGTCTCCAAATAAGAACACATCCTGAGTTCCAGGTGAACATGAAGTTTGGACTGCTTAACTCAGTTGAGATGGACACCCTTCTTCTTTGACTCAAAGCCATTTACTTTAGGGGGCCTCCCTGGTGGTGCAGCGGGTTAAGCGACATACCATGAAGCAGACCACAGCCACTGCAGCACGAGTTTGATCCCTGCCGCTGGCCAGGGAGGGGACCCACGTGGCACAGCAAGCAGATCTGCCTAGCCTGCTGCTCTCCTCAGCAGTGTACTTCAGTCGATCTGCCTGTTCTGCTCCCCGCCCCGTCTCTGGGGAATCCTCTCACACCTCTGGCTGTACCCCAGTTCTTTTATGCATAAATAAGTAGATCTTAAAAAAAAACACATTTACTTTTTTCTGGTGCCTCATTTACAGCCTGATGTGAGATGTTTGCTTAAGATGCCTGATGAGATAGTTTTTGGTAAGCCCTTGACTGCTTTATTGTTGAACACTGCTCTTGTGGAAAAGGGAAGAAACTTGAACAAGTTGCCTGTCATCTCGGAGAGAGTGGGATTGGGAGGGAGTTCTAAAGAAAACAAAACTATATGAAACTAGCTAATGTAAACTTTTAACCATAAACTAGAAAAATAGTCGCTAGCAGACCTAATAGTTTGAGAAATATAAACAAGACTCCTTTTAGGTAAAATAGAGCCCCTGAGGTTTCTGGAAATCTTAATTTACCTTGGAATGGAGATGGTGCTACACATGGAATTTAAAGGACAGATTCCTTATTGATAGGATGAGATATTTTAACAGTCAAATTTGTGTCTGTGGATACATCATTTTTATTAGCATTGGTTTTCCCTAAAGAACATTTTGGAGTATATGAAGTTAAAAGTTTCCTTTTGAAATAGTAAGTGTAATTTTCATTATCCCTTGCACCCAAAGGGAACAGTAAATATTGTAATAGAATAACAAAAATAGGAGGTGATATAAACAATCATTTTATAGTCTTTGAGAAGAAATCACTTCAGTTGTATAAAGTGAAAGACCTAAACTGCCTAAACAATTCCTAGCAATACGTTCAGGCACTTTCTAGCTACCACTCTACTTAAAGTTAAGTACTCGGAAAATAGAGCAATCATTACTTGTAATGGAAGAGGCATCATTTCTTTGCTCGCACTCAATTTTCTCTACAACCTGCAGGTCTCTAAATCTTCCAGTTCTGTAACATCGCTCTTTCCTTAGCAGTTAGGTAAAATAACTCTCATCCCACCCCATATTTTTTGGTAACTTCAGTGTCCCTGCTGGTGTTTCTGAGGATCTGGGGGAGGTGGGCTTGGAGGGTGTACCAGGGGGAGGCCTGTGGGGGGGTCTCCAACATTGGACTCCTGCTCCCACTGGGTTCTGATGACCCCATACAGGTCTCCCCACCTGTGTTTACGGCTTGCTGGTAGATCCCACAGCCTCAGGAAGAGGGACAATCCCCTCTGTTCATTCTTCAAAGCTGTGATGTATGACAGACTGTACTGAAGGCTGGGGATAAAGGAGGCTGAATCAGAACATAGTCTACAACAGACTGTTTATTATTTTTTTAAATATTTATTTATTTATGCATACAAGAACTGAGGTACAGGCCAGAGGTGCTAGGGGTGAGAGGATTCACCAGAGACAGAGCGGGGAACAGAACAGGCAGATGGACTGAAGCACACTGCTGAGGGCAGCAGCGGGCGAAGCAGGAGAGGTCTGCTGCGCCATGTGGGTCCCCTCCCTGGCCGGCAGCGGGGATCGAACTCGTGCTGCAGTGGCTGTGGTTTGCTTCATAGTGTGTTGCTTAACCCACTGTGCCACCAGGGAGGCCTCTACAACAGACTGTGTAACACCGAGTTTCAATCACTCTTGAAATCTGTGGCACTGGGTCATCCCTACCTAGACCACCTTTCAGGACCCTGGACTTCCTCTCCCCACTTCCCTCCAGGGTACAGGAGGGACACCCAGAGCAGGCGCTGTCCTGGGGACAGTCACTTCCTTACATGCAATAAGGCGACTTCTCATCTTCTTTCCTCTCCATTCTCACTATCATAGTGGGGGCCGGCAAGTTGATAATTTCCTTTCAACTAAAATAGTTTCCTAAAAGAAAAGAATAATGCCCTTTGTGAGTAAAAGAAAATTTTTTTGTGCAGCTAAAGATAATCACAATTCACTTGTAAATTTAAAATTTTTTTTAATTTGGGACTCTTTCCTTTCTCTCCCTTACAAATGTTTGAGAAGGTCCAGAATTAAAGGTTCACATTCCCTCCTCCCAAAGTTTCTCTCCTGACAGGTGTCACAGATTTCAGGTGTGGGTGCACAGGCTGTTAAATGTTTATCTTTTTACCCTGTGTCTTCATGGAACTTGGTGTATGGCAGGTACCTCACAAGTACTTGTGGGATGAATGAGAAAAATGAAAGAATACCTTCTTTAGATAACTATCTTAGCATAAGGGCAGGAAAATTTGAAATTCCAATTAAAACTTATCCCTCTCAAATGAAATTTCATTGTGGGAAGCAAATAACACACTTGGGAAACACTTGAAATAAGCAGACTTCTGGTGGCCCTGCAACATCACTACTTGAAAACTAAGATCAGGTGGGAAGAGTTTGAGTCAGGAACTAAAACGCTGTGTCTTATGGATAATCCGTCACTTGTATAATCTTGTCCACAGCTGTTCATTTTCTGTTGCTTAGTCCACTTCAGTTTTAGAGGGTTCTAGTCAAGATAGGCATCAGATTGTACACCCGGGGGCATCCTGGGCGTATTTCACACTTGGTGCGAAAAATAACAAAATTCTCTTACCTCAGGTAATTGGGGAGTTTGGAATCTTTTCTCCATAGCCTTCATCATCCACAGATAGGCATCTTCTTTTCAGTGGCTCATAGTTAATTAGTGGTTACTGTTGACTGTATTGAAAGGTCATGAGGCTGAGCTCTTTTCAGAATATTATTCCATTGTTAAATGCAAATGACTCAAAGAGAAAAGAATAGCTCTCCTTGGATGGAACTCCAGGAAGCGAAGTGAAGCAACCTGGGTGGTTGGCCAAGTCTGAATGACTTCAGAACCCATGTAGGTTATGCTGTTCCATGGCCTTGCCCTTGGGGACTCTTCCTGAGTGAAAGGTCTGCTTTGGTGTGTGCGTGTGTCATGTGCTGCGGTATTGTTGATGGAACTAGAAACACCTCAGCATTTAAGAGTTGAAGAAACAGGGCCTCTCTGGTGGTGCAGTGGATTGAGCAGACCTCTCCTGCCTCGCCTGCTGCTCCCCTCAGCAGTGTACTTCAGTTGATCTGCCTGTTCTGCTCCGCACTCTGTCTCTGGTGAGCCCTTTCACCTCTCTGGATTCTGGCCTGTACCTCAGCTCTTATATGCATAAATAAATGAATCTTTAAAAAAAAAGAAAATATATACTGCAAGAGACCTACTATTTGGGCTGGATTTCAGAGGTAGGGGATACAGGTTCAGTCAGCCTACTAATGGGGTGTCCAGGTCATGTATTCATGGAAGTGAATTTCTATCACTCACCAAGGATGCTCTCCAGTCTCTTACAACCAGGTAACATATTTAGGCAAAAAGAATGCAATAAGCTATTAACTGCCTTTAAAAGTAAACAAACCTTTCTGTTAGCTTTGCTAATGGAATTAGTCTGTCAGCTCTATCTTTGTAGTCTCATAAACTTGATGATTTTATAGAAATAAAAAAGTCTTTTCCTGCATTCCTATTCTCTTAACAAAGATTTCCAACAAGCAATCATGTCCTAACCCATTGGTTTCTTATTGACCTTTAAAAATTTTTCAAGTTTTTAGGGGCCCTGCCTGGTGGCGCAGTGGGTTAAGCAACGCACTATGAAGCAAACCATAGCCACTGACGCATGAGTTTGATCCCTGCCGCTGGCTGGGGAGGTGACCCACACGGCGCAGCAGACCTCTCCTGCCTTGCCCGCTGCTCCCCTCAGCAGTGTATTTCAGTAGATCTGCCTGTTCTGTTCCCCACTCTATCTGGTGGATTCTCTCACCACCGCACCTCTGGCCTGTACCCCAGTGCTTGTATGCATAAATAAATCTTAAAAAAAATTTTTTTTTCAAGTTTTTAGAAAGTCTTGGGAAAAATACCAGCTAAAAGCTACTTTTTTCCTTTCCTTTTATGACAGAAGAAATTCTTTACCTACTATCCTAGGTCATAGAGTAATTTTTTTAAGGAAAGAATAAATATCTTAATATCTAGACAGTGTATTGTTATTCTTTTACCTTGAAACCTTGACCTTGGAACTATCACTCAGTCCTTTTGCAACACAATTTGGTATGAAGAGAGACAAACAGTGAGATGACTATTAACAGGGAGCTGGGATGCTAGGTTGAATTGTAACAGGGTGGTCCCCAGGAAAGGAGGACGTTCCAGAATCCTGGTTCTGCCCTAAGTGGGTGGAGCTGACCAGGGAAAGAAGATTCTGCAGAGAGGAAGACCGAGGGAAGGGAGGAAAAAGGAAGCAGGATGGAGAGCAGCAAGGAGACCTGGAGGAGGCACGTGGAGCAGAGGGACATGTGAAGAAACTGCACTTGCTTTTTGGTCTTGGACTGGTTGGGACAGATGTGGGTGAGAGGCCCGTGGGGAGATAAACAATGGCAGCTTTCATCTTGATTTTGATATTGCTCTTTCCCTCCCAAATTTGTCTGACTCTTTCTGACCCTTTTCTATGGGTCTCCACTGAAAGGTCCTTTAGACGTGTGGCAGGCTTTTAAGCCTTACTTTAGGCCATCCTATTTAGCTAAACTTTTACCCTCAAGGGGATGGGTAACTTTAAATGCTTAACTTAATAACTATATTCTTTATCCTTTCTGTATGGTACCCTAATTGTATTAAAATTCCTTTCCATTAAAAGTTTTATATATTTATCTTAATGTGGCAATAAAACCTGAGGGGGTGGAGTTGAGCAGCCAGGCTGAATATAAAAGCAAACACGTGGGCCTTGGGGGCTCTCTCTCTCTTGGGAGTCAGCTCTCAGCGCACCATTGGGTTCCAGCTCCAAGGAACTGGTAAGATATTTACAAATCTGTATCCCTCTCTTCCCCCTGTGTTATTCACTACGCTATTTCTCCTTCCCTTGTAAATAAAACCCTTTATTAACCTTTGTTGTGTGTGCCTGCAGTTGGGGCATTATAAGTGCAGTTCAAGTGCGCAGGTGAGGACCCAGTCAGGCAAACCCATTTTATATTAGGGTTGCCCTATAACAGGTAACTTTAAATGCTTAACTTAATAACTATATTCTTTATCCTTTCTGTATGGTACCCTAATTGTATTAAAATTCCTTTCCATTAAAAGTTTTATATATTTATCTTAATGTGGCAAATAGCAAAGCCCATTCAGAGAGGGCAGGTTTCGAATTCTGGGATGCTCCTCTCCCTGCCCTGTAACAGAATCATTTGTGTTCAGCCCTTGTCTACCACATCAGAATTGTATTGAATTTCAAAAAAGATTAATCTATGATAGAGAATTAAATGTCTCTTGGACGGTAGAGGTAGGTTGTTTTTTTTTTTTTAAGATTTATTTATTTATGCATACAAGAACTGATGTACAGGCCAGAGGTGGTGGGGGTGTGAGAGGATTCACCAGAGACAGTGGGGAACAGAACAGGCAGATCAACAGAAATATGCTGTCGAGGGCAGCAGCGGGCAAGGCAGGAGTGGTGTTGTGCCGCGCCATGTGGGTCCCCTCCCTGGCTGGCACCAGGGATTGAACTCGTGCTGCAGTGACTGCGGTTTGCTTCATAGTGCGTTGCTTAACCCACTGTGCCACCAGGAAGGCCCGAGGTAGGTTTTTATCTGATGTTAGTTTCTGCTAGTCTCCACCATAATATTTTTGAGGAACTCTGAGTTTTCTAGGTTATGCCAGGAAATTAAGAATATTTTGAGACGATAAGGCATATTGGCATTCTGAATTGTACATGTGTTGAAATCCTTGGATCATGCTCTACTCAATCCTTGTGTATGGGCAGCTGCTCAGTAAATGATGTTTTTCATCTCCCTTTTTTGGTTTTACTGGATTTGAATATTAAAAAAAAATCAGTGTTTTCTAACAAATAAGTTGTAGCAGTTTTTTTCCACTTACAGAGTTATTCATAAATAACTTACTAATTCTACTACATTGAATCAAGGATATACAACCCAAGTATGACAATCACATATTTGGCTTTTTCAGTGTAGTCTAAATATTGTATCTACAATAGTCTTCATATTGTATCCAGAACGGTCTTCACACGGTATTCCTCTACACGGTGCACAAAAAACACCATTTAGTCATTCAGCAAGAAATTGTTTGAATACCCACTTGATGCCAGGTACAGCTGTAGGCACTAGGGATATTCCACTAAATGAAAAATATAGTTCCTTTCCTCATTTTAGCAGGAGACTATACAATAAAAAATAGATGTCTAATAGAATAGCGTGTGTTTGTCTGTGTGTGTGAAGATAGGTATGCAGTAAAGACAGTAAGTACGGTGGCTTTGGCAGGAGGTTGGTGGAACTTTGCAGAGAAGAGCTCACTCCATCCCGGAGACTGCCCGTGAGGAGGACCAGGTGGGCAACCTTATTTGTAGCTCTGTGAGGTCAGGTGTGACCCCCGCTGGTGTCTTTCCTGCTCTTCTCTGCAACCACAATCTCACAGACTGAAAACAGTAAGTCAGGAACAGCAGTTTCAAAGGGACAGAGATAGTGCATTTTAAGGGCATAAAACTTCCGTGATACAAGTTCTGGGGACTGTAAGTTCTGGGGAGCTGATGTGAATCATCATGCTCGTAGCTAACAATCCTGTGTTATATCCTTAACATTTTGGAGGGTAGCGCTCATGTTAAACATCATTATAAAAATTAAACACAAGTGAACACGATAAGGAGTTAAATCAATATAGATATAATTATCCATCTGATAGAGCTGGAAGATAGAGGGACTTTTTACACACTCAAATGTCATCAAGATGCCTCAGATCTCACCATTATTTTAATTTTTTTGGTGCCTAACAAGTCCTATTCATTTTCAAGAGTCTTCTATTAAAAAGTTTCTTCAAGGCTCACTCTGGTGCCGCAGTGGGTTAAGCAACGCACTGTGAAGCAAACCTCAGCCACAGCAGCACAAGTTCAGTCCCTGCTGCCGGCCAGGGAGGGGACCCACAGGGCGCAGAAGACCTCTCCTGCCTGGCCCGCTGGTCCCCTCAGCAGTGCGTTTCTGTCAGTCTGCCTGTTCTGCTCCCGGCTCTGTCGCTGGTGAATCCTCTCACCGCCCTGGACTCTGGCCTGTACCCCAGCTCTTGTATGTAAAAATAAAATCAATCTTTAAAAAAAAAGTTTCTTCAAAGCAACGTTTGCAAAAAGAATTTTGGATGGAACATAGGTAAGGAGGGATGAGAAGGTGAGGGAGGTACTCCCAAAGAAGGGGGAAAGAAACAGGATAAACCACACAAATAGGCTATTATTCTCCATGTGACTCTCTGGCTGGGACCTGAGCCACACCCCCCAGGTTTTGCCCTTTCCCTGGAACAGGTGGGAAGGGCTGGCCTGTCCTGCAGTGCTCAGCATATGCGGATTTTGTGGTTTAATTACAACAGGGGAGAAAAACAGAATTACATTCTGCTTCTTTTGTAAACATGAGGTGCGGACTAGATTTCTAAACTTCTTCCAGATTTCACAGTTCACAAGATTGTGATCTCAGACAATTGTAAAGAAGTAGTTGGCACCCCAATAGAAGGCTTGGGTATCCCTGAAAGTATGTCTAAGAGCTTTCAGCATGTCCTTGTGATTTTCCGGAGTGCTGGGCTGGCTCCGTTTCAGATTTAATTTACTGAGAAGGGAGCACAGCACCTGCCGCTTCCTCTTGTGTATGTGTGACTGGAGCAAAAAGAGAGTCGTAAGCAGGTGAAACTTCCTTTGGCCAGTGAGGAGAGAGCTAACAGGAGCTTGAGACATCCCAGGTTCTGTTTGTTTAGGTCAGAGTTAAAAAGTTGAAGAGTAAAAGTGTTTTTATGTGTTACGTTTAGGGTTGTTTTTTTTTTTGGAGGGGGAGCATGTTATGTTAACATTTATAAAGTCAGAGGTTTTAAGTGTCTGGGTTTGTTTCGTGGACACAACGCTGACATGTTTTCTATGATAGCACAGTGTGTATGAGGTGCTTCTCCTGAATCTTATTTGCTTGAGTAGGTGACATCCAAAGTCTGAACCAACTAATTAAAAACAATAGCAAACCAGTTTGGGGGAGGGGGGTGCCAGGAACCCAACTCTTGCATGGACCAGACTCCCCTTGTTTACTCTCTGTTAGTCTGCATACTAAATGTTCTTCTCTTTTCTTTCCCCAATTTTGCTTTGAAGCTCAGCACAAATGTAGCTGGTGACGGGCAATTCACCAGAGTAGTTAAAATTCCTCTGGTTGTGGCAGTGTGTTAAGCTGTAGTGTTATTATTGTAACTGGCTAATTATGTAATGTCAACAATGAAATGAGGTGGAGGATCAGTATTTATACAAGCAGGACTTGGAACAGGAGCCTTCGGAGTCTCTGGTTTGGGCACATTTTCCTCATCTATAGGTTTTCAGTTTAGACCCCAACCCCCCTTTAATCGTCATGGTTAATCCCTTCCCCGATCAAGACACATGAAGTTGAAAATTACAAAGAAAAATGTCAGTTAGGGTTTGGGTTGCATTTTGCTGTATTTGCTGCTTTTGCTTTTGCTGTCACGCACGTGGTCTGGTTTTTGGTTGTTCAGCTCTAGAAGGACGAGTTTTCTTTTATTTCTGCTGCTGTACCCAAGGTTCATGCAGGTTTCCTTTGCTTTAAATTTAAGGCATTTGATGCATTCACACCTTCCACTAAGAAGCTTATTGCAGAATGGAAATCGGAGGGATTTGCGTTCACACTGTAATCTACCACGATTACCAAGGCTTCTGGTATGACTTAGTGGGTGGAATACATCTTAGGAAAAAAATACATAATTCTGACAAGATGCTTTTGGAAAAGTCCAACCAGCTGTTTCAAGTAGAACACTGTAAAATTTATTCAAAGTCAATTTTATTTCACTTGGAAGCAAATGTAGTTCAAAGAATGAGCTAAAGTAAACAGTGAAATTGAACTCACTCAAAGTTTGTGCAGTTTTGTCTTTGTACAGGACTCTCAGCAGCCCTCTTTTGTGCTGACAAGCTGTGCGCCGTTCAACTGAAGTTATCCTCGTATAACCTGAGGGAGGCGTGTGGGCAGAGAGATGTGATGCAAGACGAGGTCTGTCCCAAGTGGCTTTGCCGTCAGACTGGCCAAGGGATGAGAATGCTGGATGTTTCTTTTGCTGTTCTAACAAATCACTGCAAACTTGGTACTTTGAAGCAACACAGACTTATTATCTATCTTACAAGTTTGTAGGTCAGGAGTCCACCAGGAGTTCAAGTGGGCTGAAATCAAGGCACTGGGCAAGCCTGTGTTGCCCTTTGGATGCTCTAGGAGAGAGCCTTTGCTCTTGCCTTTGCCAGTAGTTAGAGGCTGTGCGCATTCCTTGGCTTGTGGCCCTCTCCCTCCTCTTCATCACTGGCAATGTTGCATCTCTCTGGCTCTTAATCTGTAGTCACATCTGCTCTGACTCTGATGTCAACTGAGAAGATTCTTCTATTTTAAGGACTCTGATTACATTCAACCCACCTAGATAACCCAGTATTGCCTCCTTCATCTCATTCGTAATCTCATTTTCTCAGTCACTTTTGCCACGTAAGGTGTTCTTGGGTTTTAGGGTCTTGACTTTGCCTCTAACCAGCTGTGTGCTTTGAGGCTTGCAGTTCAATTTCTTGTCCTGATATGTGAGACAGGGCTAAAAAGTCCTTATGGTCTCCTCCAGCCCCAGCCTCCCATGATTCTCTGCCTCCAACCTCGAGAGCGTGTCATCTGGAAGAACGAAGATTTTAGCACTTCTATCTGTTAGCTTTTAGAATGAGTGGCCATACATGTGTTTGTATTATGTACACACATGTAGTTGTTCATGCAGATATACAGGGAACTGGATGGTGAACTACCAGTAGGCTCTTTTCTTCTTTTAACCCCTTCATGGAAACCTGCCTATATACATGTAAACAACTTGAAAATGAAGATTTTTAAAACATGAATATTTCATTAAACAAAAGTAGGTGACGTTGTTAACATAGTAAAAATGTCCCTCGCTGTAAAATTAAAATACATCTTATCAGGTGAATCGTCTAGTGATACGGACATATGCAATGGATTATAGACGTTCTTTGTTTAATAAACTTTTGTTGCACTTACAAATTTACTTTGTGTTCATTAAAATCTGCCTGGGGAACTTTCAGTGCTTAATTTTATAACTTTGTTTCTGTTCTTGCAAGTGTTGTCCCCGTTTAGTTTGTGCTTTCTTATTTAATTACAGGATGAAAAATGTCTCCTTTGGTACAAGTGGGTGTTTATAAAGACCTCTAGGGTACAAGCTGAGGACATCTTTATGAAAAGATGTGTTTTCTGAAAGAATTTTAAATTGGAAGACAAAGAAACCAGCAAAACCCTAATTATGGGGCACTTGAATCTATCAGGCATTTATATGAGGAGCTCACATAGATGGCATAACATCTTTTATTTGTTTTGTAATAATTGAATTACATGCAAGCGCTGTGCTTAAAGACGGCTTATCATCCTTTCTAATGCAGCTAAACTAATGCTGTCTGAAGGAGTGTAGGAATTACCATTCAGTGTTCTTTGCTGTGAATTTGTTTCGATGTATTAGACACACTTATTGTTGAGGCACAGTGCGGAGAGGAGAGAATCCCTGAACCCCCACCGAAACTGGCCATTTCTTGGCAGTCACTAAGAGAAGGATTGGCTGCCTCCTCTTGAGCTCTTGCTGTTGCCCAGTGCATTATCCAAAAAATTCTTCCCTATGTTAAAAAAGAGAAACTGTCAAGAGATTATTAAGTCGTGGGCAGGGAAGGATGAAGAAGGAGCTAAGGCGTTTGGGAAGGAGACCCCTCCTTGAGGCCATGCTGCTCAGTGTGGGTCCTGGAGCAGCAGCAGCAGCAGCAGCAGCAGCGCCTGGGAGCTGGGAGAAACCAGAAACTCAGCCCCAGGCAGCTCTCCTGAACCAGAATCTGCACAGCATAAGGGCACCGATGATCCCTGTGCTCGTTAAACTTGGAAACACATCAGTTTTTATTGTTTTCTCAGGGTAGGGCTGCACTAGGTGTGCATCCCTCTCTCCCTTACACACGCACATGCACACACACACTGCACACAGTGACTCAAGGGAAATTAAAATTGAAGCATGCTGTATTCTTACAGTCAGATCTGTGCTGGGATGCCAACTGCGCTTAGGTTTTTACTCTGAGAATGAAGGGATGACTTTATTTAAACACCTTAAAATCTTGTCTTTGGTTAATCTCAAGTTTCGGTCATTATGATTTTAAGAATTCATAGTCTTTTCTACCTGCTAGCCTCCCCTCTTTAAAAGTAGCTTGGGGTCTCCCTGGTGGCGTAAGGGGTTAAGTTTCAGCACTATCAAGCTATCATCAACCACTGCAGCATGAACTGGATCCCTGTGTTCTCATCCTTGGCCAGGGAGCTGACCCATATGGCGCAGCAGACCTCTCCTGTCTCGCCTGCTGTTCCCCTCAGCAGTGTGTTTCAGTTAGTTTGCCTGTTCTGCTCCCTGCTCTCTCTGGTGACTCCTTTCACCACACCACACCGCTGGCCTGCACCCCAGCTCTTGTATGCAAAATAAATAAATCTTTAAAAAAAGTAGTTTGTATAAGCAAATGATAGTTGGGATCACACTTTTGTAACAGGGTGGTCCCCAGGAAAGGGGGAAGGTCCAGAATCCTGATTCCGCCCTAGTGGGTAGAGCTGAGCAGGGAAAGAAGATTCTGCAGAGAAGAGGACAGAAGGAAGGAAGGAAAAAGGAAGCAGGATGGAGAGCAGAAAGGAGACCTGGAGGAAGCACGTAAAGCAGAGGGACATGTGAAGAAACTGTGATTGCTTTTTGGTCTTGGACTGGTTGGAACAGATGTGGGTAAAAAACCCATAGGGAGGTTAACAATGACAGCTTTCATCTTAATTTAAATTTGTCTAACAATTACTAACACTTTTTTATAGGTCTCTACTAAAAAGTCCTTTAGACGTGTGGCAGGCTTTTGGGCCTTGCTTTGGGCCAATCCCATTTGGCTGGAATTTTACCCTCAAGGAGATGGGTAATTTTGAATGCTTAACTTAGTAACCATGTTCTTTGTCCTTTCTGTATTGTTCCCTAGTTGTATTAAAGTTCCTTTCCATTAAAAGTTTTATATATTTGTCTTAATGCAGCGGATAGCAAAACCCATTCAGAGAGGGCAGGTTTGGGGGTTCTGGGGTGCTCCTTTCCCTGCCCTGTAACACTTTCACTTCTTCATTTTACATAAAAAGTAGGTATTTGTGTCTTGTGATTTTCCACATATTTCACAAGTTCCATAAACTTCCCCTTCTTGAATAGAGGGGGGCGGTATTGATCTTGTATTTTTTTCCAAAGCAGACATAGTTAATGCTCTTGGCTCCATGATTACAGTATCTCAGGATTGCCAGGTCCTACACATACATTCTCAAAGTGAAGTCACATGGATGGACTGAATCACAAGGTCTTGTTGAAATGAGGGCCACGATTGTGGAGAGTTAATGTCTTGTTTTTAGCAATTGAACTTAGTGTAGACAGTTGCTCCTTTTTATATCCATACCTAGCACAGTGAATAAAAAGTCTGTACTTCTCATGAAAGAGTCTGAATAACAAGAGGCATTGTTTTATTCTTGTTGTATTGATATTTAGTCAACTGAATATCCTAACTGATAATAGGAGTAACTAGGAGTAGGAATGGGCAGTGTGAATCTACCTAGCTTCTCTTAGATTTCTTTTAAAGGCTTCTGTGAGATTAGTGGCCAAAAACATAAGTGGCTTTAACTGTATGTATGATGTTTTTCTTCCCTAAAGTTTGGCTGTGGGTACAGGATTACCTTTTTTATTATTTGTCTTTGCATGCCTAATTTACTTAATAAACAATATTGAACTATACAGTGAGTACATTAGAATTTTACACACTGCATCTTTCCTTAGGCATTTTATTTTCCGTTTCATCTGTTCATGATAGAGAATATACACACACATATATATTGCAGACTGTAAATAGAAGTGTCTACCTTCTTATAACTTAGGTGAACTTTCCAGAGATAAGTGTTTGTACTGTTAGTTTTTCTACTGGTTACTTTCCAACCTCAAGTAATTTTTCTACTTCTTAAATTCTTAGCTTTAGACAGTATCAATTTCAGATACTTTAAATTGATACAGTTTAGATTACTTCTTCTATTTCACATTTTCCATTCTCTGCTCTTGATTTTGTTCACTATATATTTTTTATATTATTTGAGTTTATAACATTCTGTCACTGTAACTATTTTTTTTTTTATTTGGGTGGAGATTGAGTTTAAAAATTGAAACCTCATGGAAACAGCATTTGTAGTATTGTGATTATATAACCTTCCACTGTAGATGGTTGGATTCACACAGAAAGAAATGCAACCCCCATTATTAGATCCTGTCCCCCTGCAAGTGGGATGAATCCAACTTCTAAATGCATTGGGTCCTCATTAAGTTATTTTCCATTCCTTCATATTTTCTAGATTATATTCAGTCACTAGTTTTTTTTTTTAGGCTTCTTCTGTAGGTTTTATAGGGGGTAGGATGACAGTTAATTTCCTTAAATTTTTTTTTCATTTGATATGAACAGGGGATAAACTTTCTGAGATTATATTCAAAAATGTCTATATTTTGTCCACATTAGTATTTAGCAGTTCAGATGCATAAGATTTTCTAAATCATGTACTTTTAGACATTGAGAGGCATTGGTCTGTTCTCTTTTTTTTTTAAAGATTTATTTATTTATACATACAAGAGCTGGGGCACAGGTCAGAGCCCAGGGCTGTGAGAGGATTCACCAGTCAGCGTGGGGAGCAGAACAGGCAGATGGACTGAAACACACTGCTGAGGGCAGCAGTGGGCCAGGCAGGAGAGGTCTGCTGCCCCATGTGGGTCCCCTCCCTGGCGGGCGGCAGGGATTGAACTCTTGCTGCAGTGCCTGTAGTTTTCTTCATAGTGCGTTGCTTAACCCATTGTGCCACCAGTGAGGCCCCGGGTCTGTTCTCTTTTATCCAGTGTTGTTGCCAAGAATATTCCATCACAGTTCTGGGAGTGGTAAACTCTTTGCCCTGAGTCTTTTAGAATTTATTCCCCTTATCTTTGCAGTTTTGAAATGTGATGAGATGCGTCTGAATATGGGCCTTGAAACCTCGTTAAGACTGTTGTAGCTGGGGCCTCCCTGGTGGCGCAGTGGGTTAAGCAACGCACCTTGAAGCAAACCACAGCCACTGCAGCACGAGTTCAAGCCCTGCTGCCGGCCAGGGAGGGGGCCCACATGGCGCAGCAGACCTCTCCTGCCTGGCCCGCTGCTCCCCTCAGCAGTGTGTTTCAGTCAGTCTGCCTGTTTAATCTGCCTGTTCTGTTTCCCAACTGTGTCTGGTGGATTCTCTCACCCCACACATCTCTGGTCTGTACCCCAGTTCTTGTATGCATAAATAAATAAATCTTAAAAAAAAACAAGTGGACTAGTTTTTCTGGAAAGAGACCTTATCAAGAAGAAAAAATAAACAGTTGTAGCAGAGGGTCTCCCTAGTGGCGCATGGTTTTGAGGCCCACTGTGGAGCTTCCGAGGCCACTGCAGTGCAAGTTCAATCCTTGACCAGGGAAGGGACCCTCATGATGCCGCAGACCTCTCCTGCCTCGCCCACCTGCTGCTCCCTTCAGCAGTGTGTTTCCGTCGATCTGCCTGTTCTTCTCCCCACTGTCTCTGTCTCTGGTGAATCCTCTCACCCTCCGCCTCTGGCCTGTACCCCAGCTCTTGTATGCACAAATAAATAAAAAAAATCTTAAAAAAAAAAAAAGACTATTGTAGCTGAGATCTAGAGGATCTTTAACTTGTGAAAATTTTCTCGCATCACTATATTTCTTGCTTAGTTCTTCCCCCCTTATTGTCTATTCCCTGTTTCTGAAACTCACTTTAGATGACTGTTGCTCTTTCACCCCTCTTAACGTTTTCAGTCATTTATCATCTTTGTTTATATCCCTTCTATTGTGGGATCTGTACTTGATCATGAGGAAGGTCACTGGCCTTGGCCGCTGTGGTTTTCTAGCTAACCGTAGAAAATTTTCTCATTCCGTTTGCTTGCTTCTGGAAGTTCCTAAAATTTTCTGGCACGGTAATAAATGTTTACCTAGTTTCTAGAACTGCCATGTTTATTTTTAAAAAATACTCTTTGTTATTTTTATGTGACCTTGGGAGGGAGGCAACTTAGGCAATTCAAGTATGTGTATTTAGCCCATCACTGCAAACAGCTGCCTTAGTTTTACGTCTTCTCCTCTGATTTCCTTACTTAGTTAAGGCCAAATAACAAAATATGTACAAGCAGGTGGGTGCATATGAGCCGTGGGTGCATACAGGCACGTAGCATATAGGCCGGTCTACTCATGTCCTAAGTAGCAGTCCGGACAGTCTAACACCTACATAGACTGGCAGGGTAAAGAGAAGGTGCAAGGTAAGGTGGAGAGTCAGCTTCCTCTTTCTGAGAATTGCATGGTAGGGGTAAGAAGAACTGCCAGGGGGAGGGGGTCACTGATCTAACTCGTTTTTGTAAATGTTTACTACATATAGGAAAATACAAGACTCTGTAGCTGATTCAAGACAGTGTAAGAGACAGTCTCTGCCCTCAAAGGATTTTTCAATCTGGTAGCAATATTGTTTAAGTACTCAAATGCATATAATGAAAGATACAATAAAGCCAATAGAGAATTATAAACAAAACCTTCTGGGGTTCAAAGGGGGAGGATTATATGTCTGTAGTAGGAAGTAAGGATCTTAGGAATGTTGTATTTGGATTGTGTCTTGAGGGATATGTTGATTTCTGACAGGAGACTATGGGGTCTGAGGAAGAGAACTCAGAGAGAAATCCCAGTGGTGAGAAAAGAGAGACCTTATCAGGGGGAATAGTAGGAATCTCACTTGGTTAGAATATTAAATGCTTCTTGGAGAACATCCGTTTGGGGTCAGATTATAGGCACTTTAAATGCCAAAGAGAAGGGTTTGCACTAAGTCTGCTAGTGAGCAAGTTAAAAAAATGGTGGACGGAGGTGATGGTGCACTGGTGAGATGGTGATGGGGAATACATGGGGATTACAATTGATGGCAAGTATATGTAAATTTTAAAAAAAGAAATATTTTATATTAATAAAAAATATTGATAAAAAAAATGGTGGACGGGACAGAGGATCTGATAAAAGCTATACTTTTAGAAGATGAATCTGTCAGCTGTCTGTAGAATGGGTGGAGTAGAGGCAGCTGAAAAGCAGTCACCTAACCATGTTTCTCTGCTGTGTGTTGGGCTGTCAAGGTACAAAGATGAATGAGATCCAGCCCTAGACCTCAAGTAACTCCCAACCCGGTAAACATGAAAAACGGGTTGCTTTTCCCAAAGAAACATTTAGTTAAAGAACTTTTAGAAAAAAATGTGGATGTGGTATGTATTAATCGGTGTTTTAAAACTGTAATCTGTGGACATGGCCATCTCAGATCAATTTTTCTTATCTCAACTTTTCTATTATGAATATAGTTTGAATGATATGTTGTCTTATGTAGTCTATATTAAATCTTTAATAAAAGTAGTCTCAGATGTGCACATATAGACTTATCACTTAACTTTATATTCTTGTAATCACCTAGAAATATAAAAAGCGATCATTCCTATGTAGTGCTTCATTATGCTTGAAACACCTCTGAGTCATTACTTACCATTTAAATTATTTTGGAGAAGATAAAAGATTGAGATTTGGGTTTGTCAGAATTGGCTTTGTTGTTAAAATAAGTCTTTTCCCCTTGAGCTTCTTATTTCTTATTTTTGGTGGTGATCATTATATTTATTTTTTGTTTTTGTTTTTTATATAAAATTTTTTTAAATTTACATATTTGACATCAATTGTATCCCCATGTATTCCCCATCACCATCTCACCAGTGCACCATCACCTCAGTACCCCATGCTCCAGTCTGTCCTCCACCCTTTCCCTCTTCCCACCAAGCGTCCCCAGTTTGTCCTTTTCTTTTCATTTTTGGTTTTTGTTTCTTTCTTGTTGTTATTATTATTATTGTTCTTATTCCTTTCCTTTGATTGTTATATTTAACCTTTTTTTGGGAAGGAAAGCTTCAATAAAATTGCTTGTTTTAAAGCCCTTTATCCCCAACATTATTGATTGTAAATGCATAGTTTTCTCAACAGTGCTGTTTTGCATAAACATGAAAGAAATTAAGAATAAAGTCATTTAGTGTTTTCTAGTAACCACAGAATATTTACACGTTTTTAAAAAAGATTTACAAGTATTTTATTTTCAACAGACTTAATCAAAGGTAAAAGAACTTAGTTAAAGGAAGTACCTTCCTTGTCTCTCTATTTATTTAATACTTTTGCTCATTTCTGAAAACCAAAATTCTAATACATGCATAGAGATAGGGTTGATTTTTTTGATGAAAAAGAGAATTTATTAATATTTTAAAGACTTTGATTCTACCCTATGGGGTTCAGAGGATTGGTTCTATGTCCTTGTGATAGATACATTTCAAAATAGAAGATGTTCTTCAAGTTCCCTGTAAACTTCAGACTTAATTGACTAACAGAACAGTCCTTTGAAGAGTAGTAACAGTAGCACACAGTATTACCTTTCTGATGCAAATACAATGAGATAAAAGGAATCAGGTGCACTCCACCGCCACTGACCTTGCCTCTGCCCCCCTGTGAGTCAGGGTCATCATAGACTTTGCAGTGCATACTGAGGCTGGCTTTTGCCTACTTACTCATATTTTCGTTTTGCTTTCTTTACAAATGTCTCCTCCCTGGTAACTCGCTCCTACCTTAAGTGTACTTATTTTTGAGGCTCCATCACTAAAAAGGAAACACAGGATGAAATCCTCAAGAATAAAAGCCGTTCTTTCAGATAATCGGATGCCAAAGAAATCATTGTATCACTAACGATCGATCCTAAGTCATAATCTGATCCTCGACCTTTGAGTAGAACCAAACCTCCAAGGCTGTCCTATTTTTAAATGTGTCCAGTGAAAGAGCATGATCCATTGCAATATTTACAATCCTCACTGCTGGAAATTCTTTTATTCCACCTAAAGAGTTTAAGTATCAGATTAAGCCTGTGTTTTTTCTTCAGTGACTGTGAATCCGGCTTACTTTCTCTTTGCAAACCTTGTCCCTTGTATTTGAAAACTTACTTTACAACTGCCCCATGAATAAATACATCTCAGTTAACAGTGGCTTGTCTGCCGTAGTAATGTCTTCCAACTTCTCCCCTTGAATCACTCTGCTGGTCCTGTCATCAAGAGAGAGGCTGACTGTTGAGAAGTGTAGGCTTGTAACAGGGTGGTCCCCATGTTACAGGGCAGGAAGAGGGGCACCTTAGAACTCCTAAACTTGCTCTTTTTAGATGGGTTTTGCCATCCACCGCATCAAGCAAACATATAAGGCTTTTAATGGAAAGGAACTTTAATATAACTAGGGAAAAATATAGAAAAGATAAAGAATATAGTTATTAAGTTAAGCATTTAAAGTTACCCATCTCTTTGAGGGTGAAAGTCCAGCCAAATAGGATTGGCCCAAAGCAAGGCCCAAAAGCCTGCCACACGTCTAAAGGACCTTTTAGTAGAGACCCATAGAAAAGGGTCAGAAAGAGTCAGACAAATTTGGGAGGGAAAGAGCAATATCAAAATCAAGATGAAAGCTGCCATTGTAACCTCCCCACGGGTCTCTCACCCACATCTGTCCCAACCAGTCCAAGACCAAAAAGCAAGCACAGTTTCTTCACATGTCCCTCTGCTCCACGTGCCTCCTCCAGGTCTCCTTGCTGTTCTCCATCCTGCTTCCTTCTTTTTCCTTCTGACCTCCATCTCCTCTCTCCAGCATCTTTTTTTTTATTAACATTTTTAAAATTTATATATATTTGACATCAATTGTCATCCCCGTGTATTCCCCATCACCATCTCACCAGTGCACCATCACCTCAGTCCCCCATGCTCCCATCTGCCCTCAACCCTTTCCTTCTTCCCTCCCCACCAAGTGTCCCCAATTAGTCCTTGTCTTTTCGTTTTTGGTTTTTGTGTCTTTATTGTTATTATTATTCTTATTATTATTGTTCTTATTCCCTTCCTTGATCCTTATTTGGTTCCCTTATATTCCTCCTAGGGGAGGAACCATCTGGTATTTTTCTTTTGCCTTCTGA
>JAGFMF010012288.1:622577-708399 GCA_019455555.1 Galemys pyrenaicus | reverse complement strand
AATGGTTGGACCAGCTTGCATTCCCACCAGCAGTGTAAGAGAGTTCCTTTTTCTCCACATCTTCGCCAACATTTGTTGTTGCTACTTTTTTTGATATGTCCAGCATCTTTTTATTTTTACTTAGCTCTACCCTACTTAGGGTGGGACCTGGATCCTGGAACTTTCCCTTTTCCTGGGGACCACGCTGTTACACACAGGAAAAGGGGAGGTTCAGGTTCTCTGCCTGACCTAAAGGAGGGAGCCGAGCAGGGAGGAGAAGAAACTGGAGACTGATAATGAAGGAGGCAGGACAGAGAACAATGAGGAGACCAGAAGGAGGCACGTGGAGCAGAGAGACATGTGAAGAAACTGCACTTGCTTCTTGGTCCTGAACTGGGTGAAACAGACATGGGTGAAAGACCTGTGCGGAGGTTAACAATGGCAGCTTTTATCTTGATTTTGCTCTTTTCCTTTCAGACTTGTTTGGCTGTTTTTGACCCTCTTCTATGGGTCCTCACCAGAAAGTGCTTTAGACTTGTGGCAGGCTTTCAGACCTTGCTTTGCGCCAGTCCAGTTTGACAGGACATTTACCCATGAATGGATGGGTAACTTTGGGTGCTTGATTTGGAAAATATATTCTTTGTCTTTTCTGTGTTGCATACTAATTATATTAAAGATCCTTTCCATTCTAGCTCTCTGTTTTGTCTTGATGTGGCAGATGGCAGAACCTATTAAGAATAGGCAGGTTTGGGGGTCCTAGGGTGCCCCTCTCCCTTCCCTGTAACAGGGTCACATGCAGCAGAAACTCTATATTAAATGAACTCCTTTGTGTACCTCAGCAATGGTTTTCTTATGGAGAAGTAGCTAGCTATCTTTCCAGGCATTGGTATGCGTATTCCTGGCCTTCAGATTTCTTGTTGTTTTTTTTCTCCCAGTTTTGCCATTCTCTTGAGTACCAGTATAGCTTGTTATTTATTCACTGTGATACTTTGAATCTTTTCCTCCAGCTACATACATAGTTACCTATTTGTCATACCTGGTCATTTCTATATTTTTTTCCTAAGTGCTGCTATTCTTGTTTTTATAACATTTTAATATTGACGTAAAATTTACACATGTGAATTCCTTGAGATTCAGCAATACTTGTGCTAGATATTTGCCCAAAGAATAGGAAAAGTCCTCTACAAAAGGACTGTTCATAGCAGCCCAGTGGCCGAGTTATAGAACCAACTTAGGTGAAGATGACTGGATAAAAACACTGTGGAGTACTAATGTAATGAAATACCACTCAGCTATTTAAAAAGATGAAATGGTGTCCTTTGGGAAAAGTGAATGGAGTTGGAGGTAATTATGCTAAGTGAATTAAGTCAGAAAATGAGAGACAGATATTGGATGGTTTCACTTCTCTCTTGAATATAAATAACTAAAAAATATATATACTGGCAAAACAGAGCAAAAACAGATCTTAGACTTCATGAAAAATATACTGGTTTCCAGTGGAAACGGAATAAGGAGGGGACAGACAGAGGAAGTGTGGTGGAGGGTGAGTGAAGCATATGCTTATGTGGAGGAGTAAAAAATGTAACCCCAGAGTTATATAAACATGCGAATGGCTAGCAAATTAATAAAAAAAATTTACACATGTGGAATACAGTTCCTAAGTATAGAATCAGAGAAGTTTTCACATGTTTCTACCTCTGGATAAGCAGGAACCCAGTCAAGATGTAGAATAAATATGTCTATAGAATTATGTCTGTAGACTGATGTAATAGATTGGCTTTATCTAATCTTGGAGTTATATAAATGTAACCATGTAATATTTATTCCGAGTTTTTTACTCATGTGTATTAGTGATTCCTTTTCTTCTTCTGAGAACTCCGGTGTTTATCCTTTCTCCTAGTTATGGACATTAGAGTTTCTAGTTTCTGGTATTAGGCTGTCATTGAGTATTTCTGTACTTGTCTTTGTGTGGATGGATACATGTCTTTATTTCTTGGGTTAATGTAGTATTGGAATTGTTGGGTCGTAGAGGTGTATGTGTTAGTTTTCAAAGTGGTTGCACTATTTTAGACTCCCATCTCCAACGTAGGTGAGTTCTATTTGCTCTGTATCTTTGACAGGATTTCCTGTTGTCAGTCTTTTAAATTTTAATCATTCTAATGGGGTTGAAATTTTATTTTATATTGCCTCTCACTGATGACTATGTTGAATGGCTTTCCATTGATATATATCTTTCTTTTTAAAGTGTGTTCAAATCTTTTGCCTGTTTTTAAATTGGATTGATTGTTGATTTTTAGTAGATGACTGTATTTCTGGATTCAGGTCCTTTGTCAGATGAATGTATTGCAAATATGTTTCCTTATGTATGACTTGCATTTTTATTTTCTTAATTGCATGATGAACAGAATTTTTCAATTTTGATGAAGTCAATTTATAAATATTATGGTTAGTTAGGCTTTTTTGTTTGTTTGCTTGGTCTTTCTCCTTAGTAAGATACTCTGCTGTATTTTCTCTAAGTTTTAGCCTTCCCATCTAAGTCTGGATTTATCTCAAATTTATTTTCATATATGATATGAAGTAGGTGTCATCTCATTTTCCCCCTATGGGCTTCTAATTGTTTCAGAACCGTATGTGGAAGAGATTTCTCTTTTTCTCAATTAGGTTGTCTTGACACATTTATCTAATTATCCATATATATGTGGGACTATTCAAATGTTGTTTTATTCTGAAACTGTGAATCGTTTTTTCCCACATTCAGTGTCTTTTAAATTCTATGAGCATACTTCTCTAGGGTATGAATGACAACATTCAACAAACAAATCTAAAACCAGCCAACTGAATTACATTGAAGTCTTACCTAATCTTTATATTTGATATTGAAACTTGTCATGGACTCTTCCCCACCCCACCCCCCACCTAACCCTCACTGCATCCCCTATTCCTAACTCTCCTAGGTTTCTGTAAGCCTTAGACGTGGGTCATATAGAGTTGACCTCTAACTTCATGCCCTCGGAGGTAGGTAGTAGACTTAGGCTAGGACAGGGGGAGATACTTTGCCAGGAATTAAACTGTTTTCCAAACAGATAGACTCTTGACATTTTACCAGGAAATATTCTCATCCTGCTATGAGTCCTCAAATGTAGCTCAAGTTCCTGCAGAGTTTTCCCAGTCTTTGTAAATACTATTGTAATTATTAAACATGTGATGAAACAGAAAACTAATATTCAGGGCAGTGAGTGACATGAATTTCCTGCATTTTATTTCAGTGACTGCATTCTCTGTAGCTATCTCCCTTAGAGAAATTCCTCAGATTTGTTTTCTTTAATGATTTCTCTGTCAGTTGGATACTCCCATTTTAAGGCCATCCAAGAAAAAAAAGTTATATATCAGCTACATGACTATTTCCTCCTAACCACCAAATGAGTTTATAAGTAAAATATTTGTTTGCTTCATAATTTGTTTCACATTTTTCAAATGCTGTTCATTCGCTTCATACAAAGTGCACAACTGCCCATTTCCAGAACATCAGGCCCTCTTCGTGGTTCATAGCTGGCACCTCTAGCTGTATCCTCACAAGGCAGACCCCGGGTTAGGGAGGGAGCTCTGTGGGGTCTCTTCTAGAAAAGTACTACTCCAGGGGCTCTGACTGCATGACCCAAGCAGCACCTCCCAGAGCCCTGGCTCCTCATGCCGCGGCCATTAAGGGTCAGTGTTTTAGATTTCATCATATGAATTTGGGGGGGGTGTGGGGGGTGGTGCACACAAACCTTTAGATGTGCAAGGAAGGATAGCATGTTTGGGGTAGAGGTGATGACAGTAGAAGGATTTGCTTGCTGAGGGTGGAAAATGTGAAGTGCAACAGTAAATTCAAGTGGATTCACGGTAAACTATAAAATTCATGCTTTAGAAAGTTAATTTGA
The DNA here is from genome assembly GCA_019455555.1 of Galemys pyrenaicus. Lineage (NCBI taxonomy): Eukaryota > Metazoa > Chordata > Mammalia > Eulipotyphla > Talpidae > Galemys > Galemys pyrenaicus. Next base: position 704,500 of record JAGFMF010012288.1, on the reverse strand, counting down.
TTAAAGAGGGAATTGGGAATGACTTCCTCAGATTGTGAAGGCATGGATGATATGAGTAAGACCATGCTGCAGGCATTATTCTTGCTACTATGGTTAGAGTCTTGGGATTCTCTTACTAGCTCTTGAGTTCTCGGAGTGTTTCTAACCCCATACATGTATTTCCTAAACAGTTTCCCTTAGTCCACTTCTCCCCTTACAACACTGGCTTTCAAACTGCCCCCAGCTTCTCCTGGACAGGGAGAGAGGGACCAAGGAGTGGGCTAGCAGATGCCTCGGTCTGATCTCTATATCATAATTTCTGGAAGAAAAAATTAACCTCTGCTCTTCCTTTTTCTCTGTGGATGTTTGAACGTCATCTTTTGATCTCAACTAACTTTATCATGTATTTATATTTGAATAAATTTTCAATTGAATTGATTAGGTAAATGAGTGTGTATTAGCATTTAAGTATCAGTGGTTCAGTCTAGGGAAATTGGTAAGAAAACTACTTTTTTTCCTCTTCTCCCTCACACCTTGTTTTTTTTCCCCTTCCTCCTCACTCCTTCGCTCAACCAAAATGCCTCTAAACAACAAGGTGGAAAACTGTAACGAATAAACAACTGTTATTTGGTCACAAGTAGGGAGAGAGACACCATGAGGGTTGATGGGTTTCAGGAATTGAAGGTGAGGAGGATTGAACAGAGGATGTGAAGTGTGAGGAGCCAAGGATGAGGAGGAAGTGGATGGGAGAGAGAGGGGAGTGTGAGCAAGACAGGAGGGCCCCTGAACACTAACCGAGGGCCCAGCTGGCCTGACCCCCTTTTTTGAGGCACAGTTGGCTGAACCCAGCCTGACTGGCTGGGAATGGTCTACTAAGGAGAAGAAAGCTGATGAAAATAAGTATGCAAGAAAAGGGCACAAGGTTAGAGGAATAAAGATCAAAAAGAACAAATGTGAATGAAGAAAACATGCTTTTTATTTTTTGTTTATCTATACCCGCTGCCCTCAGGATGCTAGTAGATTTATGCTAGTAGATTAATGCTAAAGAGAAAATTTTATGTGGCAAATTTGGATGGGTAGGAAGTGGAGGTTTGCAGCAGTCACCAAATAAAAGTACCCAGGACAGTGCTTTGCTAAATAAATGTTAAAAGAGACAAATGAGAAGAAATGGCTATGGTGGAAGTATGAGATTCTCGATCCCTTCTAATATTGTTCAGGTAAAAAATAATGGAGCATTCATCTTGGATGTTTATCATCGTAAAGTTGAAACAATTAAGTGTTGGTCAAATAATATCTGAGTGACAGTCCAGCCTAGATATCTTGAGAACAATGCTTAGGATTTAATAACTAGTAAAGAACCATATTTTTAAGGAAATACTGTTATTATGTTGTTATAGAACCTTACCTTACAGGGAAGAACCGACATGTATTTTGTTATATGAAGAACATTTAGAAAATCCCTTTCTCAACCCATTTTGCTCCTTAAAATACAAAGTACAGTACCATATCCAGTACTTCCTATCGTTACGATTTCCTTGTGCCTCTTTCTAGAAAGTGTTTGAAAGTTAAGTTGGAGTTTGTGCCAATTTAGATAGCTAAATTATTAAATTATTCACACTTTAATGCTGTTTCCACGACAAGAGTATCTTCTGGATATTCTTTTTTAGTAGGCCATTCAGTCTCTTTTACTTTATGGAGCAGTAAGCAATGCATGAAGGAATTTGAATTTAAAGAGTCCTGACTTGCATGTATATCTGGGGATTGGCATTTAAGAGTCTATAAAATAAATTGGCAGTGAATGTTTTATTTACCTCTTAGCATCCCAGCTCGATCACCAAGTAGCCCTTTGCCAGATATATTGGAACACACTTGATGGACTATAAAGCATTGAATGAAAAATATTTGTGTGCAGGCCTTATGAGACCTTAATTTAATGTCTTATACAGTACCTATACGTATAATGTTCAAGCAGAAATTATTTGGAAAGTAAAACTGACCCACTGTCACATTTATTTTTTTATATGAACAAAGTAGTTATTGTGTATTGAAATGTATTTCAAATTAAAAATCATTACAGAGCTTCACCTGTCTAAATCACCAAGCTTTTTGATAACGCTGACAATATGAATGACAGCTGCAAACCCAAGGTTAGACTGCACAGTCAGTTTCTCTCTTGCTCTCTCTGCTTTTAAGCTCCCTTTTATGTGTAGCCAAGTGAAATGTAAGCTCTGCAGATCCTCAGGGGGCCGTGGCCTGATGAGAGGATACAGAAGAAAGGCAGCAGTTTGGAAAGGCCGCCGCAGGCTCTGAGGGCAGAGGGCCTGGCTGATGACAGGACTCGGAGACCTTTCTAGGGGGATGAATGAGAAGGCAGGGCCTCTGTGGGCTCCAGACAGCGTTTTCCCCTTAAGAGTAGTCCCGGGCTATCAAACCAATTGTTTTGGCTTTACCCTTCAGATGTTGCGGGAGGAAAATGCATTCTTTTCGTGCTCTTCCAAGTCGTTTAACCATTTATCCTTAATCATCTGCAGTCTGTGTGGGAATAAGTCTTTTAAAGATCACTGAACTTTGCTTGATTTGAAATCAAAGTAGAATTCATTTTACTTAATGTGGAAAGACTTCTTTTGAGAAACTTGACACAAACTGACTTTTTAGCCTCTTAGAATTTTATTGGGAGAAAAGAAAAAAACACCCTGGAAAAACACAGCCAGATACACAAATGAGTGGCACTGCAGTGGCGTTATTATGATCCTCTCTCTGTGGTTATTGATCACCGAAGAAACCTTCGCAGTCAAGATGTAGCCAGTCTGGGTGAATTAGTAGTTTTAGATTGTAGTCACAGGATGTAACCAGGCTAATCATATGTAATTCTCCGTTATCATAAGTTTTATCTTAGCTATTCCTTGCATTAAGAATGTTTGATGGTTTGGGGGGAACATTTAATAGATTTGCTTTGTTCGATAAGTGAAGAAATCCCTTTGACCAGTGATATGTAGAATTGATCTGTGAAGAAATAAATTCCTTCACTGCCAACATCAACGTATCACAAAAGACCCACATGTGGGTTCTTTGGAGTTTTACAGACCTGTTCAAGGAGCAGTTCAGAGTGGTTTGTAAGAGTGCTAAATCTGTATTTTGATGCATGGATTTGGCTGGCATGGGTTTGGACAGAGTGGGCCAAACAGAGCTAATTGAGGTAGGAAAAAATCGAGAGAACAGGCCATAATGGTGAATAGAGTTATTTGTCACTGAGTTGGTAATAGGATTTTCAGTTAATTCATGCAGGCTTCCAGTGCCTTACATAAGCGCCGTCAAGATGAGCTACAGCCACATCTAAAACGCCATCCCCTATTAAACGGTGCATGTCAGTGAATTTGTAATTTCTTCTGTTCAACCAGAAGATGAATGCATTCCACTCAGAAAACAAATGTGTGCTTCAGAAATGCACATTTCAAAACCCGGAGCACTTCCTAGGAGGAACATTCTTTGCATTGTTATACAGTGAATCTGTATTAAAAGTGTAATTGCTATGTGAATTTTGTCCAAAAGGAAAAGCATCCAGCTGTGTAGAGACAAATACATTTTCAGGTGCTGTGTTTCACTGGTGAACAGGCTTTTCACATTGGGTGATGACGCTGATAATGAGAGTTCATGCTTGTAGCACTTATCGCCCGCTGGGCCATTTGTAGTGGTTTACATACATTAATTCACAAAATCCTCACAACAGCCCAGATGAAGAAATTGTGGCACAGAGAGCTTCCCCTGCCTGGGATCACACAGCCAGGAGTGCGGAACTCTGGGGTCCAGGCGCAGGAAGTCTGCCTCTGGCATCTGCACTGCTGCCCTTGTGCTCCTCCACTGCTCTTCAGGTCCTGTGAGCCATGAACCCAGAGCACACTGAAGCTTCTCGGGTCTCTGGCTCTGGCCCGCTCACTCTTGTTCTGTCTCTCATCATAATATTTATTGTTGCGTTTAGCTGTTGCTTCCTCAGACCTATTTAGGGAACGATCACTACACCGTGATAACCAGAATTCAAGACATGCAGGGTCAAGTGGAGGAGGCAGTGGGGCAGCTCTGGGAGGGTAGACCGCGGCTGGCATTGCTGCTTCTACACAGCGGGACCCTGGGCTGGGTGTGCTCAGAGTCCCAGGTAGTGGTGCACCAGGGCTCCTGGTGGGCACTTCCCTTCTGCAGAAACCCAAAGAGCATAGCCGAGATGTTACCCAGATCGGGTCAAAGCTGCCTCACAGGCAGGAAGAAGGCAGGATCTGCAGGCAGGGTCTAAAAGTCGGAGGGCACAGGAGGGTGTCAGGAGGTCGGGAAGGTTCAGCTCTTGCCTTCCTTCCTCGGGTATTGGCCTCAGAGGAACTCTGCTTAACCGTCTACAACCTCACACGGCCCGCGCCAAGATAAGATGCCTGCCAACAGCATTTGGAAAGCCAAGAATCGGCTATTCCTCTTCGGTCAAATAAAAATAGTCAACAAAAAAGTTGGACTTATGAATAGGCTGGACTCCAGACCTCTCACTCACCAGATGCTAAACTGAGGTTTAAAACTATATTATGAAGGTCTGTTGCCATCGAGGGTATAAACTTTGATCCACCTTTTATTTTTTTTTAAGGTGAAGGCTAGGGAGGGGACAATAATAGGAGTGTTTTCACTCCATTGGAAAGATTAAACTTAAAAACTTTTTTTCCCAACTAGTTTAGATCTGTGCTTTGCACATAGCTGTCTGCCTGCCTGGCCACTTCCTGTTCATTTTCTACCCTGCTACCAGATCTTCCTGGCATGAGACATGGTTCTTATGGCCATCTGTGCTTCCAACCAGGAGTGGCTTATCATTAGCCAAAGGATGCAGCCTTCAAAACTTTAACACGGTATTCAAGACCCTGCAATAAACTGACCTCTGCCTACCTTTTGTATACTCAGCATCTCTGAATACCTCTTCATGAAACCCCAGTCCCTGCACACAACGCACTCTGTATCTGTTCAGGTGCTGTCTCCCCTGCCTGGAATGCTCTCACTAGGTGCTCTCGTTCTGCCTGGCTACTCCTGTGGAGCCTTTAAGACTTGACTCATGGGTCACTTTCTCCAGGAAGTGATTCATTGCCCCACGCCACTAAGCCTGAGATCTGTGCTCTCCACTCCCGTGTCATGTCTCTGTGCTGGCATTGTCTACCTACGAATCCATTACACTTTATTGTAACTTCCTCTTACCCTTAGCCCTTAGAAACGAGACCTGTGCCCTAGTCCTCTTTAAGTCCTCAGCCCTAGCATGTTGCCTGGTAAAAGGTAAAAGCTTGATTAATGTTTTTTGGATGAACGAATAAATGAATAAGTACATGAAAAGCAGAGCCCAGGAATCTCGTTCTGCGATTTACTCTAGTTATGTTTGACTTACCATTTATCGTCTAAATCAATGATAGACAACAGTGTCCGAGGGAGCCCCGGAATGCTTAGAATGACAACTGATGCTCAGTTCCTCCAGTGCCATCAGGAATGTCATATTTAATCCATGTGATGATTAGATTGCCTTGGGGCCACACACACATTTTTAAAGCTGTCATTTAAAACCGTAATGTAACGCAATAACATTTGAAGACTCATCTATTAGCATCGCTGCCTAACTGTTCCCTGCCTAGGGAAGAGCCAAGTGGCATAGTACACAGACTGTAAATGATGTCTGTCTGTCTGAGCACCGGTTACAAATGCCTAGAGGACAGGGTCTCTGACTGTCTCACTCATTGTCGGGTTCCAGGCCTGGCTCATAGTAGACCCTCGGTAAATCCTGGTTGAGTTCATGAAAGATAGACTATTGCCATTAAAAGCTTTAAGAAAAGTTTTGCCCCCAGAGTCAAACTCTGACTCATATCAGTCAAGCTTAAGAACAACGAATAAATTCTTGAACTGTGCTTCTGTTGAAACTCTTCTTCCCAGTGCTGATCATTTATCCTGCAGAGTAAAGTCGTTAATATCGGAAATTTTGATTTTATGAGTTTTTGAATTTTACACCGGGGAACCAGACTCAGCAGATATATATGTCCATGCACTGAAAAGCCCACACAAGGCTGAAGTCCCGCTGAATTAATTTTAGGAATAGAAGGTTAAGTGGCAGAGGGGAGCGGCTGGACTCCGTGTTTTTCTCACTGTGACATTTATTTGTGTTTGCTGTTTCTTGAGGATGAGGTGATATTTTTCTTCCTAGGGCGAATTGTTGATTTGATCTTGACTCGCGAACTGATAATTTAGCGAAGTTAAATATACGGGCATTTTTTGACATTTCCTTCATGAAAACTCATCTCTTTCTTTTAGGGTATACCTCAGTTACCATGTGCCAAAGCGTTGTACAACTACGAAGGAAAGGAACCTGGGGACCTTAAGTTCAGCAAAGGGGACATCATCATTTTACGGCGACAGGTGGATGAAAATTGGTACCACGGTGAAGTCAACGGCATACACGGCTTTTTCCCCACCAATTTTGTGCAGATTATCAAACCTTTACCTCAGCCTCCACCTCAGTGCAAAGCACTTTATGACTTTGAAGTGAAAGACAAGGAAGCAGACAAAGATTGCCTTCCATTTGCAAAGGTAAAGTTTGAGCGAGATTTTTCCTGTTTGCCAGCCCTTTCTCTGTGCATGGATACACGATTTTGTGTCCTTTTGCAAAAAGATACATACAGTAGTTATTTGTGGACTATCTGTACTTCAAAAAACATGTGGAGATAGTCTTATTAAAATCACAAAGTAGGGGCCTCCCTGGTGGCACATGGGTTAAGCAATGCAGTATGAAACAAACTGTAGCCCCTGTAGCACGAGTTCGATCCAGGCCTGCTGCCAGCTGGGAAGTGACCCACATGGTATGGCAGACCTCTCCTGCCTCACCCACTGCTCCCCTCAGCAGTGTGTTTCAGTCAGTCTGCCTGTTCTGTTCTCCACTCTGTCTCTGGTGGATCTTCTCACCCCCTACACCTCTGGACTGTACCCTAATGCTTGTATGCATAAATAAATAAGTGTTTAAAAAAATCACAAAGTAATTTTGGGCATAGACTGTCTATCAGAATGATAATTTTGGTTGATGCCCTGTGTAGTATCATTCTCATATCTAGAGCCTTAATTAATTTAATGATGTATCATAGTTTTACATTCCTTTTGATTCTTTTGACAGGATTAAGATTTCTCCCCTCAGGTGTGGTCACTTGGCTCTGTGTCCTCCACCAAGGTCCATTATGCTGCTCTGTTCCCTCCAGCATTCCCCCCTCCTTCCCTCCTAGATGGCTCAGATCAGTGCTCAGCATTCAGGGATTGGTTTTAAAGTTTGTCTTTGTTTGAGCCTCTTTTTGGGGGGATAGGGGAGATTTTCTGTGTTCCACATATAAGTGACACCATCTGGTATTTATCTTTCTCCTGGCTTATTCCGCTTAGCATAACCCCTTCCAGCTTCATCCATGTGGCCACAGTGGCATGCGTTCACCTTTTTGACCGATGAGTAGTATTCCCTCATTTATGTCTAACACATCTTCTTGACCCATTCATCTGTTTTGGGGCATTTAGGATTTTTCTATATTTTGGCTGTTGTAAATGGGTATCGTCTAAATTTAAGTCTAAGCTACTTTACAGGATATATGTGCCAGTCAGGAATTTTAAGTCTCCGAATTGTGGTAACAAACTGAAACACTTTTATGTCCTTTCTTATATGTAGATTTCTTTGCTGGAAAAGACCCAGGAATGTACGTCACTAAATTGATAAGATTTGATTGACAAAACTCAGATTTTCAAGAGCTTTGTGTTTTCTTGTAAAGAAACACAAAAAGACATACATTTAAATGGGCATTTGATGGATTATTAGAGAGAAAGCGAGACAATCCTACAAATCTATCAGAAAAGTACAGGAGGCTGGGATAGGTAGCACTTGAGGTTGTAGTTTATAAATATAAATGAAATAAGTAGGTGTAGAGGGGTTCATAATTTTATTATTTATTTTTAAAAGATTTATTTATTTATACAAGAACTGGGGTACAGATCAGCGGTCTGGGAGGCAGGGGAGTCACCAGAGACAGAGCAGGGAGCAGAACAGGCAGATGGACTGAAACACACTGCTGAGGGGAGCAGCAGGTGAGACAGGAGAGGTCTGCTGCGCCCTGTGGGTCACCTCCCTGGCCACGGGTCAAACTCATGCTGCAGTGATGTAGCTAGCCTCATGGTGCCCCCAGGGAGGGCCCATAATTTTACCACTGTCTGAAATGATCCTGTATTGATCAGTAGTTATGCAAACACTGGGGGATTCTGTCATCAAAGCTCTGTTGTATCATTTACTCTCAACACTTGAGCTCCTATGAAAGGGACATTAAGTGACAAGTATTTTAATGCGACCAGGTAAACTAACATTTGCTGTTTCTTCAGGATGATGTTCTGACCGTGATCCGCAGAGTGGATGAAAACTGGGCGGAAGGCATGCTGGCTGACAAAATAGGAATATTTCCAATTTCGTACGTTGAGGTAAGCAAATCTGTAGGAACATTGATCGTGTTAGTAGCCAGCTCAATAAAAAAAAAGTCATACTTGTACAATCTGAATGTTAAATTCTTACAGTCACTTTGGTACATATAAAACAACAAATCATTATGTTGCATGCCTTAAACTAATACAATTTTACTTTTCCATTATATCAATAAAACTAAAAAACTTGTTTATTAAAGAAAAAAAAAAGGAGGCAGCAGGAATGCCCTGTTACAGATCACTGGCTGGGTTAGGATGAATTCCTGCATCCTGCCCCACAATTACTGAAGACTGAGACGTTTGAAACTCTTCACTCTGTGGCCCTGCTAAAAGCATTCCTGAATGTTCTGAGATACTATTTTATGCTTCCAGTTGGAACCTGTACTGTTTCTAATCCGCTTACCAGTTTGGGGATGAAACAGTTGATAAAGTTTCGGGGAGGGAAGAGGGTGCGTGTATCCTTTTATTTGTTTACATCTTTCTTTACCTGCCATATCATCAGAACTAGAGTAATGATGTATAGAGGCAGCCTCCAAAAACTTTAAGGAAAGACTGTCCCTCTGTCCCATTGCATCAGAATTTTAGCTCTTTCCCTTTTAAAATCAGCTTTACTCAGAAAGGTTATGGTGACTCTGACTCATCAAAATTCTTGTAGAGCATATGTATAAAGTAATATGTTTCTGTTATTCTAAGTTAAAAATGGACTAGAAAGCTACAATTTACAGTATGCCTTTGTTATGTCATGTACTGTAAGCTTTCATGTCCGTTAGTGATGCTGAAAACCAAATTGATGTTATTTTCAAAGAACAAAACACAGCCAAAACCTCCATAAAAGGTTAGGTAAGGCTGCACAAGACTTTGGGGGAGAAATGAGGCCTTGGTTGATGTCTATGATAAATGGAGGGGTGAAAAGAAACGGAAAAGGTACGTTTTAATGGCAGGAAGAACATCTTTGCAGGGAGACCAGCATGTCCAAAAGCCAAAAAGTAAAAGCAAGCATGAGTTTTGGGGGGGATTTGAACATAATTCTGTTCTTGAAGATATCAACGCTTCCATCTTAAGTATGTTAAAAAGAAAAACTACCTCACTTGTTTTCCATCTTTTTATCTGAGGCATTTGTTTTGGCATGATTCTGAAAACCAAAATGACAAATTGTGTCATTGTAGCCAGCATTCAATTTCCTCTACAGACGGTGAGATTGCCAAAGTTTACATTAAAAATAGTTTGACTACTGTATATCCCAGGGAAACTAATTCAAACCATGTACATGAATTTTATCCTTACCCTTCAGATGTTCCTGTTTGTTGAAATATTTTTTTCTTCCTTTGAAAGTAAACAAAAGGAAAAAATTCTTAACTCTTGGGCTTCTGTACATTATTTATGTATTCTTACTGTGGGTCATGGAAAATTACAAGCATCTCCAAGTATTTGAATAGATATGCTGAAGAGCATGGGAAAGCACCAGGTTAGTAATGAAAGCCTGTCTTTACTTGTTAGGTATTATCAATATTATGTGCCAATACTTGGTTCGTGATGCATGAAAAGGGATTGCTATACTTTGGTTTTGGGGCAGGTATAAAATTGCGCAAATAGGTATAAAGGGTCCACCCACAGCAAATCCAGAGTCACTTGGAGTCACTCGAATTATTAGGCTTATTTACTCTGCTTTAAATTGGAAAGGTAAACTTCTGCCCAAGTGGAAAGTATTCTTATTCTTTTGCTTCTTTTCTTTTAAACGAGTATTTTCTCCACTTGAACCAGAATTTTGCCAGTTGAGACAAGACAAACAAATCATCTGTCTCTCAGAAACTATGAATGCTTCTTTGATGTCAAGTCATCAGACTGAAGTTTCTGGTGGGGAGCAGTGCAACTGGGGATTAGTGACACCTGGTTTAGCCTTTAGGGGAATAAAGGGGAGACAGATTTCAATAGCAACCCACCAAGCTTCAGCTATTTAAATAAGATGTAGACTGTCTCACCAGGCAGTCTTGGAAGGGTAAAGCCAACCGTAGTCCTCAAAATGGAAACTTTTTTCCCTTAAATAATGTTTTTTCTCTTGCTCTGTTAACTACTTCAGGGTCCAGACAGGTTTCAATGTAAAAACAAGCTTTGTTACCAAAAAAAGATCACTTGTACATTATTTTTATTTGTCTTGTAAACATACATTTAAGACTCCATCAGGTTAGATGCTTTTTTTCCCAGTGCTGCTCCAGACTGTTGACCCACACCCCCATCCTCCAGAGGTTTGAGGAGACAGAATGTGATAGTGCAGTTGACCCTTGAATAACTTAAGGATGCCAGCGACTGCACAGTGTGAATCGGCACATGACTTAGAGTTGTGAGGTTGGTTGGGTCCATGAATGCAGAACCCGCAGAGAGAAGGAAAAAGTCTGTATGTAAGTGGTCCCTTTAGGTCAGACTGTATTGTTCATGGGTCAGCTGTGTATCTCAGGGACTCTGGCACTGCTGTGTTTATTTTTTTTAAAGATTTATTTATTTATACATACAAGAGCTGGGGTACAGGGCAGAGTCCAGGGAGATGAGGGGATTCACCAGACAGAGTGGGGAGCAGAACAGGCAGACTGACTGAAACACACTGCTGAGGGGAGCAGCCGGCGAGGCAGGCGAGGTCTGCTGCGCCCTGTGGGTCCCCTCCCTGGCCGGCGGCAGGGATTGAACTCATGCTGCAGTGGCTGCGGTTTGCTTCATAGTGCGTTGCTTGACCCACTGCTCCACCAGGGAGGCCCCCAGAGTATATTAATGATCAAATAAAGGAAAATATAATAAGGAAAGTGTGTGCAGATTTGATTCTGACTCCCTGGAGAAACATCTTCCTTTGTCAGCACAAGCTGGAATTCCCCCTTGATGCTCAAAGTACTTGCTAGTGGCAGATCCCCTAAGTGAAAAGATCTTTGGAGTAGGATTGTAGAATCAGATCTGGAGTAGAATCTTGGGGTCATCAGTTTAGCTGTGGAACATTAAGGGAAGGGGGTGTAAAATTGAAGAAGCCAAACTTTTAGAGGTAGGTAGGAAGAGAAATTGAGTTGGCGGTCTGAGATAGTGAGAAACGTTACTGGGATGTCCATCCCTTCCTTTCTTCAGTTATCCCGTCTCTTCTCCGTCACCATGGGGATCACATGCTGTCCCCACCTGTGTTAGAAAAAGGCGGTGGTGGTATAGTGATTGGCAAACAAATGACCTTTTATTCAAGTAAAAATTCTTCAAGGTTTGAAAAGAGAAGTGGAGTCTTCAGCTGAGGGGAGGGAGTAGGGAGGGAAATACTATATTAATGGCCTCAGATTCTGTTCCTTAGAGTCTTTAAGCTTTTGAGTTCTCTTGCTTTGTGTGTTCACGCCTCTCTCTGGAGATTCGCACATCAGATACCCTCCAGTCAAGTCATGAATAGTGGTGATGATTCTATTTAGACAGGACCTTTCCAGATTGGAGCAAGTTGGAGAGTAGTAAGAGTTTCTTGGGGAAAACCCCAGGAATTCTTGAAGACATCATGCCAGAAGATGTATAAAAGGGTATATTTGTCAAGGACTGAATGCATTTGTACGAAAAAAATCAGTGGTCTGCTCTTTCCTTTGTTCGCAAATACTAGTCTCCAAAACAGAATGGAGGATTTAAAGGACCTCATTAATTCAGAGCCAGCTCATTCAAGTTTAGCAGACATTTGGACAACGATGACATGATTCTTAGCAAACAAAAGGTTTGAATGAAGTAAGTGCTAAATATTGGGGTTTGGGTGTTTTTCAAGCATTATTATGCATTGTAGTCTTACAATGAATTCTACATATTTATTTAGATTATTTTGTTATTTTGATTCCTACTCATTTGCTTAAAATGTCACTTACCTAGTTTTTGCTCATGATGGAAATAATTAAATACTTGCCCCTTTGCCATAAATAATATAAAAATAATTTCATGAAGTAGTGGCCTAATAAGCAGCTATTTTTATTCTTTGGTTACTTACTGCCAGAGAGAAGGGCAATATTTCTCATTCTTTAGATCTTTTGCTTAAATGTCACTTGTGACAGATTGTTCTTCACCATCTTACCTAAAGTAATTCTTCCTCTTCTACTAGCTTTACCTCATACACAAGGTAGTTGTAATGCTGGAGGGAACACTTGAACTCTGAACCCGGATGGCTAGGATTCAAGTCTCAGCTGCTACAAATAGGGTGACTTTGGACCTTGTTTCTACATTTGTAAAATCATAGAGCCATTCTGTGCATAGGGTGAGTTAATTCAGTGAGACTTCCACTGTACCTGGCGCTTAGAAAGATTGGTATTTGTGATAACTGTGATGATTATCACTATTGTTAGTATTATTTCTCCAGAGCTCCTTCTAGTCTCTGTTTTTTTATTTGGTAATGTGGGTGGTACTGTCTACCAGCCCTCCTTGCCCCTGTCAGAAGGTGAACTCTTCAGAGCCAGCATCTTGTCTTCCTGGTTTACCTTGGTCCCTGAAGCCTGTACAACAGCTGCCCCTGGTAGACGATGTCGGTCAGTGCTGGTTGAATGAATGATCAACCTAAGAACTTTGAAAAATGGTTCTAACCGAGGAAACAAACTGGTTTTTAGATGTTGCTATCTTTTACACTTTTCACCTAATGTTTGTATCATTTATTACCTAAGCATATATTTTATTATTCATTTACCTTGGTCTTACATCAGGAAGTCACATTCCTCAAAGCCAAAAAAGATCTACTGTGTGACCCTCCTGGAAAAATTTTTTTAAATAAATGTATTTTTTTATTCCTTATTTAGGATTTTTCCAGACTCAATTATAGCTGTACTCTGTAGATTAATTCTAGGCACCTTTATAGATTATTTAAGTAGATAAGACTCCCCAATCTTGAGATTTCACCTGCTTGAGCTTACTCCTTGGACTTAATTTACTGTCAAGGATCTTTATTTTTTCCCAATATCTTTATTATGTTAAAAGTTGCTTACAATAAATTGCACATATTTAAATGTAGAGTTCAATGAGTTGTTGTTTTCAGTTTTTAAATCTACCTATAGGCAAATCTTAGAATTTTTTATGTCTAGAGAAAAGAATCAAGCATCATCAGCCTTAACACTGGGAAATCATACGTGCAGGTGTTTGAGAGCCTTGTGGCCTTGAGACAGAGAATATTAACTTCCTTTTCTGTGGAATTAGGGCTTTGGGATATACTCTTTGTGTTCCAAGGAATTGGAAGTGGAGGTTTGGTTTAAAACTGTAGAGGTGGGCCTCCCTGGTGGCGCAGTGGGTTAGGCAACGCACTATGAAGCAAACCTCAGCCACTGCAGCATGAGTTCGATCCCTGCTGCTGGCCAAGGAGGGACCCACATGGCGTGGCAGGCCTCTCCTGCCTCACCCGCTGCTGCCCTCAGCAGTGTGTTTTCGGTCAATCTGCCTGTTCTGCTCCCCACTCTGTCTGGTGAATTCTCTCACCTCCCACGACTCTGACCTGTACCCCAGCTCTTGTATGCATAAATAAATAAACCTTTAAAAAAAATAAAATAAAACTGTAGAGGTGACCTTTGGAGGAGCTGAGAATAAAAACTTTAGCTTTATTTCTTAACCTAGAGACTCTGCTGCAAAGAATAACGAGAGACAAAGAGAATAGTGTTTGATTTAGTAATCAGAGAGTTGATCAAGCAGTGTAAAAAGATATTGTGTCACTTGTAGTTTGTAATGTCTTTTATTTTAAAATTAGTTAGATATTCAAGTGATTGAAATCATTTTGTATTCAAGAAATGTAAGAAAAAGTTTGAGAAGTGGGAAAGAATGACTCTCATGCTTAGCATCCAAATTTGCCCTTCCATTCTGAAGAAAATTAAGTTTTATAAATGAAATTAGGAGGTATTGTTGAGTAATCAGTAAGCATTACTCCATTGCTTAGCATCATACTTTCACCTTTATTTTGATTGGCCAAATATTGGAGCTATTATTGTGTGCCTTTTTTTTTTTAAGCACTGGGGGCTTTGTCCCCGGGTGCAGGTTTCCATATCTTCTGTGTGATACGAACCTCATACAAGTAATTGCTGCTGTTCCTTCACCATAGTGACGAAGAAGGAGAATAGTTTCTCTTACGTACAAAGGTAGATCTCTTCTGGACTTCAGGAGCAACTTACTCTCTGTGGCTAGAGGCAGCTTCGCTAGACCCCATTCTGAACAAGACTCCTTATTTAGGGCAGTTTACGCCCCATATATTATTCAGCAGCTACTTTCTAATTTAAGCATTTCCTTTTGTTTTCCATCAGGAAAACATTCAGGGAGCTGAGATTCTGAAGATCAGTTAATTTTTATTGAGGTCTCACTGCATGAACAGGCAGTTTCCGGTACTTCGGTTAGTTTTATAGAACATAAAAATGCAGGTTTCCTGTAGAGCCTTAACCAGAAGCCATGGATAATGACCAAATGGTGCCTCACATCCACAGTGCTTCCCCCAGGAATGCGAGAACTCTTCAGCTTGGCTCTACCTCCCTATACATACCCAGGCCTCTCACTGAGTTGGTCTACTCATCGTTCCGAAAACAAATCTTAGGATTGCTGCCTTTCCAGCTCATCGGAGATATTGCTGTCTATTTCTCTGTAGAAAGTTGTTCATCCCTAATTTTCATATGCAGAAACAAAACAACCCTCTCCTTGCACCAAATTGCCACAGTGCTCACTTTGTACAATTCTTACAGCCCTGGCGGATGCTAAGAGCACACTCAAGTCTAAAGATGATGTTTTCCTCTATTCCTTGAGAACCACATATTCTACAAGGAATATTTTCAATGATTTTATTTCTATACTATCACATCCCAGAAAAGTTAGGAAGGCACAAATAATCTTTAGTCCTGTCACATATAATTTTGGTAAATATCCTTCAATTCTTTCTCTTTGTGCTTTAATGATAATCTGATACCCATGATTTTGTCTTTCTCCACATTATGATAGTACTGCTAACCATCAGTTTTGCTGAGAATGTAATAAGCGTTCTAGTAAATAAACCATAATTTCGTTAATTATTTGTTTTCAAACAACTTAATTGTCTTGTTTAGGGACATACAGCTGGTAATTGAGAGTGAATCAGGGTCTCCATCCTACACTTGGTTACTGCCTGAGACTCCGTCCCTATTTATTTAGCCTCAAGCTCAGGACGCCTGACGTTCCATGTGTTGGTGCAGAATCATTCTCATCATCATTAAATTTTGCTTAAGGAATGTATAGGACATTTTGACCTTTGTTAAGAGTAGTGAAAACTTTGCAAGTTATAACACTTAAATGGTTAATTTTCAGAAATGATTCATTGACCAACAATTTCAAATATCTGAGGTTGCCTTTTCTAAGACAGAAGTGGCAAATTAAGGCAAACCAGACTATCTTATGGTTTACTAAATTTTATTATTGAATTCTATTTCTGATGCACTTAAAGTTTGCTCTAAGTCTTTATGAAGCAAAGTAGGTTCGTTTTAATTAACCACATGTTGTATATCCTATGAGGAAGACTGAATGTTCTATACGATTCTGTATGTTTGTGTACAAATGTGACACATAAATGGCATGAACAGAAGCATCTCGATAATTAAATCAACAGGGAACAAGTTTCTCTGTAATGAAATACTGTGCGATTCTGGAACATTTTTCCTAAGTGTTGTAAAGCAACATTGCCTTTTGTAATAGAGTCTAGCTTCACTGTACTATTTCGGCTTCATATACACACAGAATGAAATTTTATCTATATGCTGCAAAAAGGGAAGACTTAAGCAAAATTGCAAAATTAGTAAGGTCATTATCTTAGTTCTCCTGTGCCAGAGTCATCCTTGATGATCTTCTCTTCCTCCCCATTCCCTGTTATATCTTTGGTTACCCTTTGGCCACTCCAGCCCTGAAATTGCCCTCCTGGCTGCCAGCTAACTGCCTTTTCAGAGCCTTTGTTTTATTCTCTCAGTTATAGCTATCGCTTCTCTCCCTCCCCCTCTGTGCCCCCACCCCAGTAAAGTTAATCATCACAACCACCATTCTTTTCTTTTTTAAGATTTTCTTTATTTATGCATACAAGAGCTGGGGTACAGGCCAGAGACATGGGGGTGAGAGAATTCACCAGAGACAGAGTGGGGAGCATAACGGGCAGATCGACTGAAATGCACTGCTGAGGGGAGCAGAGAGCGAGGCAAGAGAGATCTGCTGTGCCATATGGGTCCCCTCCCTGACTGGGGATGGAACTCCTACGCAGAGGCTGCAGAAGCCCCACAGTGTGGTGCTCAACCCCTTGCGCCACCAGGGAGGCCCACAACCACCATTCTTAAGCTCCACGAAAGTGTCTTTGTCATTTCTGGGGTGCTGGTTACATGGCTGGTCTGGGGTGCATTGCAGGGTCTCGGATTCTGAGTGCCTTTGCTTTAACTCCTGCCCCTGCTGCCATCCCCTCTACTCTTTCCTTCCTAAATCAAAGACCACCAACTAGTGTGACCCCCAAATGACTTTCACGCTTGATCTACAGAGTGGTTTTGTTTTAATTAGTTGTTAAGATGGGACAATCAGGAGGTCTTACAGAGACCTAATTTCTAGTTTTCATTTAAAAAAAAAAAAAAAAAAGCTGCCATCAGCAAGAGCTGCCCCTTAAGAGCAGGCAGAACATCCAGCTCACCGTGATGTCCTTACTTTCTGCTTGATCTTCTTCATTCGTTGACCTCACCTGCCTGAGCTCTAAAGACATGAATTTGCACCTCAGCCCCTTAATACTAGAAATCTATCACTAGCCCCTTAAAACTAGAAATAAAGAGTAACCCTTGCTGCCCTTAGCATGCCAATTCCAGGGTCATCTTTTTTCAATACACAGAGGTGATATTACTGTGTTTCCCTCTTTTCTTTACCTAGTACTCTGCCTGGCTTATCGTAGTCACTCAGAAAACCTTTGTATGAGCAAAAGACTCCAAATGTTTGATGCAAATGGACCTATGCCTGTATACCTAACACAGAGGTCTCAGTCGCTGAGTATTTTGAATTGTATTGTTTTTATTTTAGGTTGAGAAAAGATATTTGTACTTATATGCATGAAGATTTACAGATCATAAAATTTACAGATTATAAAATTTCATATATATGAAAATTTAGGATATTCAGCATAAAATAAAGTGACTCATCCAAGGCAACAGAGCCAGCCAAGACCTCTTCGATTTATGAGAATAACTCACCTTTATATATGATTCTGTAGGTTATGAAGCACCTGACGCGTTACTCATTTCTGGTGTTTGCAGAGTCGATACTGCCTTCACATTTTCTACAGCTACAGAAGCTGGAACTGTGGGATTTAAGTGGTTCACCCAAGATCACTCCACCAGTGAGGGCAGAGAGCCGACTCTGATGTAGACCTTTCAACTCCAAGTTCTGAGCTTTGCCTGTGGTTTCCTTTGACAGTCCTTTATTCAGCTGTCTAAACTACAGTTCTTTTTAAACATCCAGTAAAGTGCTTCCTCTCTTCACTCCTTACATTTTAGAATCAGAAACCTGAAAAAGAACATTCTGTTTTGTTTTTTTTTAACAATTGGGCCAACAGAGACACAAATAAATAAACTAGCAAGGAGTCGAATAACTGATGTTTCACCTTCCTAGCCTAGTAGAATGAGGTAGTTTCTTTGAAAAGCCTTTTCCTGTGGCAAGATATTGTGAGGGCTGTATCACCAGCCTTTGCTCCTCACCGTCCTGCTGTGTAAAGAGTAACCCTTGCTGCCCTTCGCAGTGAATTACTTCAGGTCTTGGGAGGCTTCAGAAATTGTGGTGTGGGAGATCAGGGGAGTGGTTTCAGTCCTGCTTTCTCGGTTCAGCAAATTATGTAGTTGATGAGCTTGAGGATTAGCCTCCTGGGTGCAGCTTTCTCTCCCTTCTCTCCTGAGCGTCCGAGCTAAGCTGGCTGATAAAGTGTGGCAAGTGAACCCTTTATTTTTGAATTCCTTTTTAAAGATTTGTTTTTATTTACTTATGCATACAAGAATTGGGGTGTAGGCCAGCAGTGTTGGGGGTGAGAGGATTCACCAGGAACAAAGTGGGGAGCAGAACAGGCAGAGCAACTGAAATACACTGCTGAGGGGAGCATCAGGCAGCGAGACAGGAGAGGGCTGCTGCACCATGTGGGTCCCCTCCCTGATGGGGGAGGGAATTTGTGCTGCTGTAGCTGCTGATAGCTTCATAGTGCAGAGACTCTAACTCCTGCGCCACAGGGAGGCCCAAGTGAGTGCTTTAAATTTGGGTTGTTCAGATTGAGTGTGACATAAGTATACAGCGCACACTAGATTGCAAAGACACAGTTCCAAACAGAATGTAACTCGCATAAGAGTTCTTGATATTGATTCCATGTTAAGTAATAATATCTTAGAGTATGTTGGGTTAAATAAAATACATTATTAAAATTATTTTTACCTGTCCTTTTTATGTTTTCAAATGTGGCTAGTAGGTTTGGAATTACACATGTAATAGTGTTCTTTTTTTTTTTTTTTTAAGATTTATTAACTTATTCTTTTTTTTTTTTAAGATTTATTTATTTATGCATACAAGAGCTGGGGTACAGGCCAGTGTCGCGGAAGGTGAGAGGATTCATTAGACAGCGCAGGGAGCAGAATAGGCAGATGGACTGAAACACTTTGCTGAGGGCAGCAGCGGGCACAGCAGGAGAGGTCTGCTGCCGTGTGGGTCCCCTCCCTGGCTGGTATCAGAGATCAAACTCATGCTGCAGTGACTGTGGTCTGCTTCATAGTGAGTTGCTTAACCCACTGCGCCACCAGGGAGGCCCTATTAACTTATTCTTGCAAGAGGTGCCAGGGCCGTGGGGGAGTTGAGAAAAGTCACCAGAGACAGAGTTGGAAGCAGAATGGGTGAATCTACTGAAATACACTGTCGAGGGGAGCAGTGGGTGAGACAGGAGAGGTCTGCTGCACCATGTGGGTCAGCTCCCAGGCTGGGGATTGAACTTGCGCTTCGATGGCTGTGGATTGCTTCATAGTGCTGCACCTAAACCCCTTGCACCACTAGGGAGGCCCCTAATAGTGCACTTTGATTGGACAGTGCTGCTCTGGAGGCAGCTCTTCCTTCCCTTGATAGTTCTAAGAGACAAAATTCTTATTCATTCAATAACTGTTTACAGAGTCCTAAATGGAGCTTCTACCTGAGGGAGACTTTGCAATCAATTTGAAAAGACTGCTGAGTAATCGTGCCAGTCTCTCTAATTATTCCTCTTCTGTGGGGGAGTCTTGTATTATAAATGAAAGCTGAGCTTGCTTTTGTATTTGGATCATCCAGAAACAAAAACTAGTTACCTAAATTGCAGGGACGAATAGGAGACTAATGAAATACAAATTCCGTATTTCCATTCTGTAAAAAAACGTTGTGCAAAGAGCCATAATGTGAGGCAAGATAGTCTCATTTCTGCTAAGAGGAGGCAAAGCATGGATTTCCGTCTCATAGCCCTCGCTGCTAGTTTGCTCAAAGTGTCGGATTCTCTGGGGGAGGAATTTGGACCTAACTGCACAGCAGACTGTACAAGTGCTCCGCTTAGAACGTGATTCACGAGGAAGCGTTTCTCAGCTGCCAGGAGGGGGACTGTCAGAGGAAGGGTGACTGGGCAACTGCTGCACTGTGTGGAAAAGACAGGCTGGTGCGCCTTACTCAACCTAGAACCAAATATGCATGTGATACATAAATGAGGAAGGAATTATAAAATACTAGGAAAAATTAATTTTCTTTTTACAAATAATTATGAACTAAGAAGAATTTTAAAGCACAGTGTTTTTTTTTTTTTTTAAAGATTTACTTATTTATGCATACAAGCACTGGGGTACAGGCCAGAGGTGTGGGGGGTGAGAGGATTCACCACAGACAGAGCCGGGGAGCAGAACAGGCAGATCAACGGAAGCACACTGCTGAGGGGAGCAGTGGGCACAGCAGGAGAGGTCTGCTGCACCATGTGGGTCCCCTCCCTGGCCGGCAGCAGGGATCGAACTCGTGCTGCAGTGGTTGCGGTTTGCTTCATAGTGCGTTGCTTAACCCACTGCGCCACCGGGGAGGCCCTAAAGCACAGTGTTAAATTGAGATTCTATAATGGAAAAGGTTGATAAACTTGGCACATAGAAGTTTATGCAGAACAAATATGCTCAGTTAAAAAACAAATTGGAACAAATTTTCTAACTTGATGTATAAATATACATGCATATTATACTACTAAAGACCACATTTTATAAACTGTTAAGAGTACTTATTAATCTAAGAAAATACCAACCACGCAGTAGAAAATGGATAAGGTAGGAGAATAAGCAAAGCTGAGAAAAAGAAAATAAATATGTGATCTCATTAATAGTCAATGCAATACAGTTTCTTGTGTCTCCACAAGAGATGTAAAATTGATCCGTGACACCTCATACTATTAACACACTTAATTTTTTCCCTTTAAATTCTCAACTTTTCTTTTAAAGATTTATTTATGCATACAAGAACTAGGGTACAGGCCAGAGTTATGGGGAGGGTAAGAAGATTCACCAGAAACAGAGTGGGGAGCAGAACAGGCAGATGAACTGAAACACATTGCTGAGGGGAGCGGCGGGAGAAAGGTGAGGTCTGCCATGCCATGTGGGTCCCAGGCCAGGGGAACTCATGCTTCAGTGACTGTGGGTGCTTCATAGTGTGGTGCTTAGCCCCTTGCACCACCAGGGAGGCCCCTCAACTTAACCTTTTTCTTTATTGAGTTGACACGCTTACAGCACTGCCTGTGATTGAAGGGAGTCCGTTCACACCTCTGATGCATGTCACCACACCGCCCTACCATCAAAGTGCCCTCAGTCCTTTATCCAGGGCCACTGGCTTCCCTTCTCCCTTTGTTCCTATTCCCATCTCTCCTCCCTCTCTCGTAGCCTCGGTACCACAATCATATTTCTAGAGTTTGCTTTAGTTTAGTCAGTTCCTTTCTTTTTTTCCCTCCTCTGGTATTCATGTAAGAATGAAGTCATAACAGGACTTTTTGATACATGGTTGGATGCTCCTGAAATTTTGACAACATTAAATGTTAAATATATTTCTATTTCAAAAATGTAAATTGAAACCTTTTTGGAGTATAATTTGATGCTGTCCTTTAAAAAAATGTTCCAAGCATACACTTTGATCTAACCCTCTTAGGAGTTTACGCTGCAGATCTAGGCTTGCTGAAACATGCTGAGATACTAAGTAATGACATTGCTGTTCCATGGAGTATCGTGCTGGAAACCTGCCTTAGCTAACAGAAAGATGCTCATGAAATAATTTTAGAAGAGAGAATACGTTCAGCCCTGAAAAACATGGGTTTCAGCTGTGAGGCCACTTATACAAAGATCTTTGGCTTCATGGGTGTTGGTGACTTACACCCCTGGTTTGTTTAAGGGTCACTTGTAATACGTATTCCTTGGCTTCATTTACGTTAGAAACTAATAAAATAGGTGCATATTTTAAGGTGTCTGCACAGAAAATATTGGGAAGAATGTGTTCTAAACTGTTGAACATAGACACATCTGGAAATGGGTTGTGGGGAACTGGCTGAGGCCTTTTACTTTTTACTTTATTTATTTTTTTTTAAAAGATTTATTTATGCATACAAGCACTGGGGTACAGGCCAGAGGTGTGGGGGGTGAGAGGATTCACCATAGACAGAGTGGGGAGCAGAACAGGCAGATGAACGGAAGTACACTGCTGAGGGGAGCAGCGGGCACAGCAGGAGAGGTCTGCTGCACCATGTGGGTCCCCTCTCTGGCCGGCAGCAGGGATGGAACTCGAGCTGCAGTGGCTGCGGTTTGCTTCATAGTGCGTTGCTTAACCCACTGCGCCACCAGGGAGGCCCTACTTTTTACTTTATAATATTCTGTACTATTTCCTTCTCTGTAGTGGTGAGCATGTATTACTTTCTTAATACATTTTCTAGAGTCTTTGTCTTTTATGAAAAAACAATTACGTTCATAAGTACCCCATTGGGTTGTGAATCAGAATTGGTCCCTCCCCTCACACTTACATTTTCAGTGCTCTAAAACTAGAGACTGATTTATCTGTTAAGCTTCATCTCAGAAAGTGATTATTCAACTTAATTTTCTTCCTTAAAAAGAAAATGTTATATCCCATCTTTTTAAAAGGCCATCTTTTCTTCAGCAAAGATGACAATCACACACAAAAAAATTATTTCGACTTTTTTAATGGAAGTGGCATTGGTTTATAGCATTATAGAGGCTTCAGTTGTGTGACCTTATAAACCATTATCTGTCTACAGTATATTATTTGCCACCAAAATCTCTTAAGCTGTCTTGTTATTGTTCTGATTTTGTAAGCATTTCCTTTATTATGTTTGTTTATGCTTTAAATAATTCTTTCTAAAATTTACAGTTTTCCCCAAAAGGATGTTAGTTTTAAGATCAACAAGTTCCTTTAATCCCTGCTTTTAACTCTAGTGAACTAAGTTCTACTTTGTATCCAAATTAGTTTTTATCAAATATTCCCAAGCACTGAGTGCTTGGAAGAAGGTATTTTAGGATACAAATTTATTTTGCAGGTGATGAGTGCACTCCTAAACTTAAAGGTCATGGTTAGATAAATGTCATGGAAAGCCTACACACTGAGCTCAAACAAACATTCATAAATGAACTTTATCAAAATTCTGTTCAAAACTGTCAGATCCTTTCTTTTCTGTTGTTACTGAAGGTTAAGTTACACTTACAGCAAAGGCCTCGCTAAGTTTATGCCTGATTTACCTAATGCCCCTACCAGAATAGCCTTAACGGTGTGATTTTCCTTGAAATGTATAAGGACAGTGTGTAGTGTTTCTGAATACTAAACCTCTATTTCTTCAGAAGAAGTCTGAAGTAATTTTATGATGTGACAGTATCCCGCTAATGAATCCTGTTGCTCATGTATAAAAATGAAATGTAGAAAAATTACTATTTAGAGGAATAGAAATGAAATAGAAAAATGAAGCCTACCTGCTTAAAGTGAGATCATGTGCTATACATGTGGAGAGCTAAAAGGAACAAAAAACTTATTCCAACTTCCTAATTTTATAGGTAAGTAAGCGGTGATCAGAAGTATCATAAAGATGGTTTCCTGAAGGTCAAATTTTAGTGAATGCTTGTGCCAAGACTAAGACTGTTGGTCTTCTATATGTATTTTGTAGCTCTCCCATGCCATAATCTGTCTCCCTGCATGCATGTTCTTCTACATATAGACTTGTTTTTCAACCCCATGGACCAGCATGTATCTCTTATACCCAGTTGCATGCGTATGTGAAGCAAAAGACACACGCACAGTAATTCATGGTAGCATTGTTCTTAGCCAAAATCTCTAGGAAAGAAGGAGAAAGGGGAAATGAGGGGAGGGGAAGTAATCTATAAGGGGAGGGTAGTTTAAATATAAATCAGAAATAGAATAAATAAATTGTGGTATATCGACACAGTGAAATGTTACACATCAGTTAAATGAAAAGAACTACTAATTCATGAAGCAGTATTAAAAATCTCAAGTAACAGAGCCCGCCCTGGTGGCGCAGTGGGTTAAGCAGCACACTATGAAACAAACCGCAGCCACTGCAGCACGAGTTTGATCCCCGGCCAGAGAGGGACCCACATGGCACAGCAGACCTCTCCTGCCTCGCCCGCTGCTCCCCTCAGCAGTGTGTTTCTGTCAATCTGCCTGTTCTGCATCCTGCTCTGTCTGGTGGATTCTCTCACTACCCCCACACCTCTGGCCTGTACCCCAGCTCATGTATGCATAAATAAATCTTTAAAAAAAAAATCTCTAGTAACATTGTTGGGTGAGAGAAGCCAAACATAAGAACTTATGGAAAGCTCTTGTATTACTTATGTCTGTGTGTAAGGTCCTTAATAGCTGTGGCCATTTCTCTGCATCTATAGAGCTCCAGCATTTATCATATTATCTTCCACAGAACAGGTGTCAGTGAGTATTTACTGAAAGCATCCAGGATTTTTCTAATCAAGAAAACACTAATAATTTAATTCTTAGGATATTTATAACAGAGCACAGCATATGGGAACCTGAAATATTAACATGGTAATGTGTTGGACTATTTCTCAGGAGGTGAGAGGATTCACCAGAGACAGAGCAGGTAGCAGAACAGGTGGACTGACTGAAATATACTGCTGAGGGAAGCAGCTGGCGAGACAGCAGAGGCCAGCTGTGCCACATGGGTCCCCTCCCTGGCCAGGGATCGAACTCACGCTGCTTTGCCGTGGATGCTTCACAGTGCAGTGCTCAACCTTCTGCACCACCAGGGAGGCCCCCTAGGATCAATTTAACCATGATATCCTTCAGTTGTAATAGTTTTCTGTATTCATATTTTTGGCCTAAATGGGGAGGACACCTTGTCAACTTCTTCCCCTATTTTTAGTTTCATGCAAGAAAAACAAAGTCAGATTCCAGCATGCTGGTTAGGTCATGCTTTCGAGGATCTGTACCTTGGGGTCTAAATGACCTTATACTGGAATTAGGGTTCCTTTTCCTCTGGCATTGCTGGGCAAGCTGGTCTTTTATCCTATTGGGGTGATAAGCTTATGTTGAAGGCAACAGAGTAGCTATTCTGTCTGCTTTGATTTCAGATCCTGTACCTCCAGGCTGTGGGGTTCATTTACTTTATTAGAGCTCTGCATTGAGCTGTAGGTCACTCCCATATTATTAAGAAAACATTACACCTCTTCCTTTGGGCACTTGATTCTCCAGGGGCCCGCCCAGAAGGTGGGACAGGTTGGATTTGTACACTCTGGATGTCCTGTTCTAATACCATTTTAGTGATATAAGTGAGACCGTCTATTAATGGTATTTCATTTCTTCATCCCTAAACACATATCACGCACTAAACACATACCACACACCGCTCTGATGATCCTCTTCCATCTGTAGCACATCCCTCCTTGATAGGTGGTGGTGTGACATTACTGTGTACTATTCTTGCAAGTTTATCATGCAGAACAAAATCCTTGAACTCTGAAGGAGAGGTATGTCATGGGTGACAAAGATGTGCCCTCCAAATTATAGATAGATCAGACAGACCAGATGAACTGAAGACCGTGGAGAGCCCAGGAGCAAATCGTTAATCAATTTGCAATCATCTACACAAGCACCGGCTACTGAGCTGCAGTTAATACAGCTCTGCGGGCAGCCACTCATGCAAGTTCACTTGTTAAGTGTTGACCTACACTAATTCCATTCTTCTAGTAGGACATGCTCATAGGTGAGAAGACGTGCTCACAGCCATTTAGGTGGGTGGGAAATAGTTCTTGATGGTGCTGTTCTATCTGAAACATTTGTGAAGTGCTTGAGCATGCAATGCTGAGGTGGGAAAATTTCTGTTATCCTTAAATTATCTTACAGTACTTAAAGTACCTTAAAATTATCTTTAAAAATGGGCTGTTTCATCTCAGTTTTTTTTTTCCTGTGAGGTTAAACTATGAGCTCAGTGTTTTTCCATGTTTGTAGTATCTCGGTAAGTTATATGCAGCGTCTTATTGAAATGCTTTTGAACTATTTCTTGGCAGCTTAAGGAAAGCAAAAAAAAAAAAGCCTGTTCTCCCTTTCTTGCTGGTGCTGTTACTCGGTGCACAGCTTTTGACCCTGGGTGCCTTTGTGCCCTTACTTCTTACGCCCAGAAAACTTTTCAAATAGATATAGTCATAAATTCAAGTCTGACCCTGTGAAATTTAAAATGTAAACATATGAATATAACTGACACAATATCCTGTCAAAATTGATTGTGCTTCTACCAATTTTTTGGTGAGGTTTCCCCCAAAATACATAGAGGCAGGAGGTTAATTAGTAAACTAGCTCATGAATTAACACTTAATAGTTTCATCATCTTTCTTGCTCATTTTTGCCAAACCTCAAAGTTACCTCTTTACTATTATTCATTTGTGCTCTGAACAAATACCAGCTTTTTATTGGGCAAGAGTATTCATTCAGATAGCTATACCTGTTTTTCTCTAACTTTCATCAATGAACTGAAATTAATCTCCATTTGTT
The DNA here is from genome assembly GCA_019455555.1 of Galemys pyrenaicus. Classification (NCBI taxonomy): domain Eukaryota; kingdom Metazoa; phylum Chordata; class Mammalia; order Eulipotyphla; family Talpidae; genus Galemys; species Galemys pyrenaicus. The sequence goes on along the minus strand of JAGFMF010012288.1, from coordinate 678,019 downwards.
ACTGACAGATTTTAAAAGTTGACATACTGAAAATTCTTGGGAAAAAATTTTCTTAACTTTGTCAGTCTTACCTTGGAATTTATTCTTTTTTTTTTTAAAGATTGATTTATGCATATAAGAACTGGGGTACAGGTCAGAGGTGTGTGGGGTGAGAGGATTCACCAGAGACAGAGTGGGAAGCAGAACAGGCAGATTGATTGAAACACACTGCTGAGGGGAGCAGTGGGCAAGGCAGGAGAGGTCTGCTGCACCATGTAGGTCCCCTCCCTGGCTGGGGATCGATCTCGGGCTGCAGTGGCTGCGGATGCTTCATACTGTGGTACTTAACCCCTTGTGCCACCAGGAGGCCCCTGTTCTTGATTTAACCCCTATGACAGATGCAGTGATTTCCCAGTATTGAGAAGAAAGACGTCTGGAAGATACATGTCTTGCATATGCAAACCTCAAAGTGGAGATGTTAACCTTTAGCTATGAGTGTGTGGGAACTGAATCGCAGGGCACCCCTGAACACTGCTGACCTTCTTGTGTCTGTTGGTTTGCAGTTTAACTCAGCTGCCAAGCAGCTGATCGAGTGGGATAAGCCTCCTGTGCCAGGAGTCGATGCTGGAGAATGTACCTCGGCAGCAGTCCAGACCAGCACTGCCCCAAAGCACTCGGACACCAAGAAGAACACCAAAAAGCGACACTCCTTCACGTCCCTCACCATGGCCAGCAAGTCCTCCCAGGCCTCCCAGCACCGCCACTCCATGGAGATCAGCCCTCCCGTGCTCATCAGCTCCAGCAACCCCACAGCCGCTGCTCGCATCAGCGAGCTGTCTGGCCTCTCCTGCAGCGCCCCTTCTCAGGTGAGCCTTCCCCACGGTGTGGACAGAGCTGGGCCACAGATGGTCTGCGCATGGGGAAGCGTATTTGTCTAGTTGAACAGAGTGTTTCGTTAAGTCCTCCGCAGGCAATGTTTAGGTCTTCATTTTATAGGTGGAAAACGGGGAAGAGAGACTAACTGGCGGGTAAGACCAGGACCACCTAGTCATTCTCAAAGGAAAGAGCAGAAATTATAAGATGATTTAAATATATTTACCAGTTTCACCGAGCTGTCGCTCAGTTTTCCAAAAGCTTCTCACAGAGCTCGTGTGGGGTCTTGCCAATTTCATTTCTGTCCAACCCAAAGGTGCTGTGATGAGAACTCACTACGCTTGCGGTTGCTACCTCGGCCTGACTCACCCTGATGTTTGGGCTTCCTGCAGAGAAAAAGACTGGGAAGAAACATTTCATTGAAGTTAGTTAGAGCTTTTTTTGTAGTTTTTGAAAGATCGGTTTATTTATGCATACAAGAACTGGGGAGTAGGCCGGAGGTGAGAGGACTCACCAGAGACAGAGTGGGGAGCAGAACAGGCAGACTGACTGAGATACACTGCTGAGGGGAGCAGCGGGCGAGGCAGGAGAGGTCTGCTGCGCCATGTGGGTCACTCCCTGGCTGTGGATCTTACTCGTGCTGCAGTGGCTGGCGATAGCTTGATGGCACTGAATACTTTAACCCCTGCGCCACCAGGGAAGAGAGGCCCCCACATTAGAACTTTTTTAACTTGAACTTTGAATAAAAGTGCATCTTCACTTTGGACTGTCTTTAAAATTAACTACTCATTTACCTTGTGTTTATGAAAATATGAATGAGATGATTGGGAACATTCATTCATTGATTTGGCAAACATTTATTAGGTGTCTTGTTCTTAAACCCTTCTGGGCACTGTGTATACTGCGATGAGTAGGGTACAGGGCTTGCCTATCCTTGGCCTTAATTCTGACTGCAAGACGAGCCTCCCTGTGGATCTGCCTAAGGCACAGGCCTGTGGAATTAGTCGATAGGGTGACAACCCAAAAGTCACAGAGCCTCGTCCAAAACAGCCTGCCCCAAGCGGAAGAGATTCCTTCCAAGTTTTCATGTTTCATCTTTTAAATCCATGCGGATTTTATAGTGCACTCTACAGTATAGCTGTGCTTTTTCTAAATAAAAATATATTACTTTCTCTTTAAAAAATAAAAGAAACGTGGTCCTGGTCCTCAAGAATTTCACAGTTTGGGGGCTGTTTTGACCATAGAGTAAAAATGTACAACAAAGCCTTTGGTATTTCTCTCCAATTTTATTGAGAATTATTTTCTTGTAATCTCATTTACTTGGTTTTGCCCTTTCGATTAATGCTGCATGTTGTGAAGGAAATGCATTCATCTGACCAGGATTGTGGGTCAGTGGCATTTGTAGGTGGCAGAACCTTGCAACTTTTGACCTTATGAGGGAAACACACACACAAACACACACACACACACCCCTACCATTAGATTATGAGTCAGATGAGGACCAGGGGTCTTTGTTTTGTTTGCTGATACATCCCAAATGGCAGTCCAGTAAACACTCAAATATTCGATGAATGAACAAGTGACTGGGAGAACGGGTAGAGAGCAATGCTGTCTGAAATGTAACTAATTATACCCCTGTGGAAAAGAGGTGGATTATAGATCAGAGTGAGAACAAGTGGGGTTATTCTGGGAGGGCTCAAAAGTGAAGGTTTTTGAATAAGGTTATGATGGCGTCCAGATGGTTCTTCACTTTATTTTTTATTTTGCAAGCTAGTAGTATTTGCACGGTGATGCTTCCTTGAAATGAAAAGATAAGCTTCTGCTGAGAATTGTGGCAGCTCAGAATGGGAACAGCGTTAAGAGAATGGATAGTGATCTTTTGGCAGAGAGGAAATTAGAGAGGAGGATCACCATGTGTTTGCGTCTTTGTCGCGAACCCGGCAGTCAGGTGCGAGCTCGTCTGACGCCGCCTCAACAGGGCTGGGAACGAAGGCTATAAAAGTAGAGCTATTTTTGTTTTACTTTTAGTAGCTTAGGAAACAAGGCTCTTTCTGTGTTGCTTTGAAACAGGCTTCCCTTCACCCACCCCTCCCCTCCTCCCATATTCCAATTCGTTCTGTGTTCAGTGGGAACGTGTTGCCTCAGGGAGAAGTTATTTCTAAAAGAGGATGGGAGATGTTTGAAGTGCTGCCCGCTTTCTCCAGCTTAGGTTTACAGAAAACACTACTTGTTGAGGGACTGTGTACATTGGAGGGAACCACAGTCCACAATACAGCAGTGAATGCATGTGGCATATGGGGGAGGCAAGCATGCTCCTACCCATGGCAGTCGGAGGAGGTGAGAAGTGGTGAGGCTGTTTAAAATAGGGCTCTTCTATTCTCCTGCCCAGCAAAGAGCCTGTCAGGTTTGACTCAGGCATATTGCTGAAAGCGTCTCCTGCTGTTGGTCTGATTTCTCTCTTGCTTTTCCTTAATTAGGCTTGGTCACGGTCTCTTATTTGGATGAAATCTGCAGACTGGGAGTTCAGTGTTGGTGGATAGCACCCTCTGCTTCACCTTTCCACCTTGTGGGCAGGTCCTTCCCTTCAGGTTTCTAACGGGCACTTAGAGATTTCACTGTCTCGTCCAAGTTCTAGGCACCAGCATGGGGAAGGGGGCAGCAGGATGGAGTGGAGGACTCGCCTGCAATTGTAGTTGGTGGCTCGTGAGTGAAGGCTTTCAGATACATATATTGGAAGGTTATTTATAGCCTTGGTGAGCAGGTGCGCACGCGAACAGATGTGCACAGATGTCTGTGATTGCTATCTTGAAAAGCACATGATGCTACAAGCAACCAAGCTGTTTGTCTGCACCTCTCTCTGACCACACCCACGATATTATTTGGCCTCTGCCAACTAATGTAATGATTCGTAAGATTTGTGGCATTTTTATATTGAAGATCCATCACCCGTTCCCATTTGCTTTCCCTAAATCTTGAAACTTCTCACCCCCCTTCCCAAAACCCTGTAGAGGAGACCAAACTGCTGTGCCATGAGACATGAGATAAGAATGAGCTCAGAAAGTCAGGTCATCTCTATTCAGGGTCACCTGTAGCCAGCTGACTTCTACCTGTTCTGCCTTTAGTCGTTCTCTGATGAATTCTAGTATTTTCCTTTTCTCCAGTGCTAGGGATGGCTCGTCTTGGTGGCTGCAGGCCTCTTCCTGTGTGATGCCTCTTCCCATGTCTGTGCTGGGCCAGTCTCTCACAGGGTCCAGAGATGTGAAATAACTTGTCTGTGACCATGATATCGTTCGCAGTTAATTACCCTGACACCCCGTCTGGGGCTTTTAGATAAGTGTCAGTCAATAGTGAGATATTTCTCAGGTATGTAAGATCTGACCCAAGGGATTGTGTTGTATTTTAGTAGGTGGTTGGCTGCCCCAAAGATTCCTTGGCCATGTTGTGTGCTTTGAAGTGGCTTCATTGTACTGTCTGAGTTAGTCTACCTCTTTTATGTGGTGCTGACTTACAGAGATATCTGTGGCATGTCTCTATACACAGGTTTATTGGATAAAGTATCTGTAAGCCTTTGGGTTTTAGCCTAACATGAGGAACCGGTATGCTTCTTATTAGAAATTGATTGGAAATAGGCTGGTTTACTGAAGAGCCAGAATGAGGGCTTGGGGAGAAACGCTCGTTCGTGGCTCTCTTGGGTCTGTGTAGGTTCCGCCTGTCAGTTCAGTCAATAGAGGGCTGGTAGGTACAGGTGTGTGTTTAAAAGGTTGTGGATTCCGTGTATAACAGATGTATTTGTGAAAATAAATTGTGGTGCTGCTTATCCCAGGCTTGGCAGGGCCTAATCCAGTAGGAAACCGAAAGCTTCTTCAAACCCCCTGGGAACTAATCTCCGAGCTTTTCTTTGTTCTGATAATCTTTCTCTTAACTTACGGGAATTGAGAAAGCTATGTTTGCGATTAAGTTTTTATTACACAATATCCATCGTTTTTGTGTGTCATTGTGTCTTTGGGGAAACATGGTTCTAACCGACCACATTCCAATAATAGTGGAGGAAAAACATTTTATTTGCGTGGGAACCCACCCACCGCTTCTGTAGCGCAAACACTCCTGCATCCTGCAGTTGGACCTGAATGAAATTGATCAAGTAACCAATGAAAGGGTTACACAGGTAATGAAATCACCTGAATAACTCACTTTTTTCCTAGTAAAATAATCTTGACTGGTATCACGGATAAAATGAAAGTTACCAGGTTTTTCCGCCCTCCTGCCATTAGGGTCAATGATGACACCTGTGGTCCTGTGTGCACACCTGATAGTGGCACCTGGAGTAGGGTGTGGGCATGTGCAGGTAGGCGCACCTGGGCTAAGACACAGGGTGTATGAGGGTGGCGTCACAAGGACGCCAGCGAAAGAGAAACTCAGCAGAAATAGTAGTAGTGGTAGCGGCAACACTGGGGGACAGAAAGAGGGAGAGAGAGAGAAAACAGAGAGAGAGAGAAGATTCTCCCCCAGGCCCCTCCTCCCGTTTACCTGGTTGTCTGTGATGTAGAAAGATCAATGAAAGCTCAATAAAAGCCTGAAAAGGCCGCTGAGGGCTCCAGGACTCCTCCTTTACCTTCTGCCCGTATCATAGAGAACCTGCCCCGTGATCTCTTACTCCTACAACACCTTTGAAAACAGCAAACTTAACATTGTTCCCTATAAAGAAATACCTGCTATCAGCATGTATAGGCAACTGCATTTTAATTGTATTCCCCTAAAAGGTAGAAGTCATGAAAAAATTATCCTAAAAAATAGCAAAATACCTTAAGCAGTTCACTTAATTTCACACACTGATGAGTAATCAGGTTAGCATTCAGCCAGAGACCACCTCAACAGGGCCTTCAGGGAGCGTTTTGGCTAGTAGACTGGCAGCTTAATTGTCTGAAAGGTCAGTTTGGCTCAAGGTAGGACCCCAAATGGGGCGATGTGTGATGGTGAAACACAGCAGCATTTGAGTTCTGTTATAAAAGACTGTAGTGGCCAGTATTTGTATGACTCCCTAGTGTTCAAGACAGTCGGGCAATCTAAGTTTGTCTTGAGTAAACCAAAAGGGACTCGGCCTTCCCAAGATTAAGCTGGTGTCATCTGTTGTATTAAGTGTAGTCATCTTTTTCTTAACTTTGTTTTCTGTTTTTCTTGGCAGGTTCATATAAGTACCACCGGGTTAATCGTGACCCCACCCCCAAGCAGCCCAGTGACAACTGGCCCCTCGTTCACTTTCCCATCAGATGTCCCCTACTCAGCTGCCCTTGGAGTGAGTATGGATTCTTCCATCTCTATTTGTCTCTTAGATATTTCGTCATGTTTATCTGGCACATACTAACTCCTAATTCCTGCAGTTCACCTTGACATTTGCAAGGTGGGATGAATCACTATCAATCTCCGTTAATCTTACTAAAAAATTAAGCTTGCAAAATGTTTACTGGTGAGGATTGTGGCATGAGGCTATTAGAAAAGCTCTATAAAATATTTTCATTTTTATTAATTCAGCCTGATTTCCTGAAGCCTTATTTAGCCTTTATTCCTTTGGAGTTTTTCTTAAAATATTTATTTATTTATGCATACAAGAGCAGGGGTACAGGCCAGAGTCGCGGGAGGTGAGAGGATTCACCAGAGACAGAGTGGGGAGCAGACCAGGCAGATGGACTGAAACACACTGTTGAGGGGAGCAGCAGGTGAGGCAGGAGCGGTCTGCCGCACCATGTGGGTCCCCTCCCTGCCGGGAATCGAACTTGTGCTTCTGTGCTGAGGATGCCTCACAGTGTGGTGCTCAACCTGCTGTGTCACCAGGGAGGCCTCTTTTGAGTTTCTTGATCTTGATTATTTCTTCCAAAGACACATATAGAGAAATGTTTTATGAATGAGGAAACTGGGATCCCCAAAGCTAAATGGTTTGCTCTGAATCACATAATAAGTCAATCCAAATTTCTAGAGTCACAGTTCACCTTTAGTCTGGTTGTGTGGTCATGTAACTGAAGCTCCGGCCGCCTAGGCTAGCTGCTGCCAGGGAAGGCTCCTCAGATTATGTTGGATGATCCTAAACACTGATGGCTTTAACACATCCGAGTGGGGGGGAATTGAGAGAATGAGGACAGCCAGGTGAGGCAGATATGAAAACAACTGCAGAAAGAAAATTAAAAGGGGAAAAACAAGTGAACACACTTCCCTAGCAGAAACACGCAGCTTAAATCCCCATTTCCTACCATTGCAGGCAAAGGAACTAGCAGTAGTGAGACACCTCTTGTCCAGGCCAGTACCATGACTTTTACTTTCAGACTGTTTCTTCCAGTGCTGAGTTGAATGTGGATAGGAAGTATCCCTAAATCAGATCTGCAGCCCTGGAGATAAATTTACAGAGTCTGATGGATGCTCTTAGAAAATATGTGTCCTGATGGTGGGGGCATAGACCTGGATTTGAAGTCCACCTCAGCCACTTGGCTGGTCTAAGGACATGAAAAGTCATTTGGTCCCTTTAAGCCACAATAGTTCCACCTATAAAATGAGGCCAACAGTGTCTGCTTTGCCGAGTCGGCACCACGCGGAGAACGTGCAAAGGGAGGGAGGGTTATTGCAAAGGGAAGAAGGATTTCACTCTTGGCCTTCGCCAAGCTCTGCTACAAGGTGGGCCTGGAACATCATCCCAGTTACTCTCAGGGTTACCTTGAGGGGCCTGTTTCTTTGTGTTACGGTTTTCTCTGCTCTCTCTTCCAGGAGCAATGAGGCCTCTGAGCAGCTGGTTTGTTTTAGGTTGTAGATTTTATATGCGTTGTAAAGATTATTTTTCTCTCTGCTAGAATCCTTAGAGCCCCTCCAACAAGGACCTCAGAACCTATACTCGGAATGTTGGCTCCATTTAGTTGTATTGTCCTCATTTTCCTTTTTGCCTCACTAAAATTTTCATTTATTTTGTCTTGATAGATTTTACATATAATTGAAAACGGACTTTGAAACAAGGTGGCATATAAATAAATGCACGGTTAATACCCAGCTTGACTTAGGCTTTTGGAAACTTTATAAAGCGTGTTCTTGTGTTTAAATGGAAGTTAATAATGTTCTGTTTTCAAAGGTGGTTTTTTTTTTTAAAGATTTTTTTTTTTTTAATTTATGCATACAAGAGCTGGGGTACAGGCCAGAGGTGCGGGAGGTGAGAGGATTCACCAGAGACAGAGTGGGGAGCAGAACAGGCAGATTAACTGAACCATACTGCTGAGGGGAGCAGCGGGCCAGGCAGGAGGGGTCTGCTGCACCATGTGGGTCCCTCCCTGGCCAGGGATCGAACTTGCGCTACTGTGCCGAGGATGCTTCACAGTGCAGCGCTCAACCCACTGTGCCAACAGGGAGACCCTCAAAATTACTTTTTTGTTGTTGTTTTTGAAGTTTCCAGAATGATTATGGTTTCCTTGATAGTACAGCTGTTTAATGAAGGAAGAGAATTTGCATTGATTCATCTGGGGAGAAGATGAAATTCAGTTAACTTTTATTGAAATGTGGTTTCCAGGACATTCTATTGGCCCCTGGTGTTTTGACCAGAGCCAGATCCCACAATCATTCTGTCCTCTAGTCTCTAAGGAACATTTTCTTTTCTTTCTACCTCTTCCCATCCCAGTATATACCACCAGTTGGTAGTTCCATTTTTAGATGCCTACTTTGGAAAAATTCTAATTTGATTTCTTAAGGGGAAAAAAGACTGACTTTCTTGATCTTAGAAGAATTAATTAGCGGAGAAGACATAGGGTTGGCTGAGTTTCAGCCCTTGTGAATTGAAAATTGTACAATATAGTTAATGGCCAGTTGCTTTTAGCTGGAGGCACACTCCACTAGGTCAAATCAATGGGGCAGGTCACCAGAGAGCATGAATAGACAAAAATTAATTTACATTCAACCATTTCATCCTAGGATTATATGAGAAAGCCTGCATGTTAAGCAAGAGGACGGTTTATTAAATGATGTGTCTACTGTGCCAATTCTGTTCAATGAAAAACTAATTATAAACAGGCCTGTCTGTCATCCCAGAGATGTCTAGATCTCAAAGTCCCTGGTAGTTTGGCAGAAATGTTTTGGATTTTTAATACATTAGGTTTAAGTGAAAAAAAATCTCAGTAGCACATGCCCTCTGCATCTTACACATTTGAAATGTTTCCTTCGACTTGTTATCACCGTTGCAGCCAAGGTGTGCAGCTTTACAGGAAAGACACCATGTTTTTCATTTGCAGGTAATAAATGCCACCGCTAGTATAGAAAATAGAAATGATTTCTGCTGCTTTCTTCATGAATTGGGGCTCTTTAATCTTTTATACAGAATGAAGCTATGAGCATCTTGTGCCATGTATTTCACACAGATCGCCTAAGATGGTATATATATCATATTAGGAACAAAAGTAGCATTCAGACATCCAACTATAGCAGTGAGGATTTTTTAAACTAATTTTATGGGGGAAGGAAGGTATTGGGCTAAGCCTTGTGTCTTCTGCAGGACCACAGGAGAACTTCTAAAACAAGTGATTGATAGTTCCCAAGTCTCTGTACAGCTGATGGTTGTTCAGCTGCAAGATGTCACAAGGTAGCCACATCAGAAAAGGTCAAATACAGCCCTCGGCCAACTTATAAACAGATTGTATTTGAAAAATGTGACCCTAACTAAAAGAAATTTTACCTGCACACATGCATAAGCAAGCACATTTTAAAAAACAAAATTAAAGGGTGTCAGGTCCTCAGAAGAACCAATGTGTGATTAACCCATTGTCAGCTCCTGGTGGAGGCTAATGAGCAGAACTTACTGCTGTTGGCAGGTTTGGGAAGGGTACAGGATGTAGGGGATGAGACTGCTGACCCTGGTAGTTTGAAAGGTAGAAGTAACTCTTCCCGCATTGCCAGTCTACATGCATCTGAGTTCAGTGCACAGAAATACTGATCAAAGAAGTTGACGGAGGGTTGCAAGTGCACTGTTAGGAAACAGCTGCTGAGAAGCAAATGAAACATTGGCATCGACAGGAGTTCTGAAAATCAGGAGCCAGAATTTCCAAGTAACAGAAAAGACACTTGCGTCTTGGGAACTGAGATCTCTTGATCCATGTTGTATTGTTCTAAGGGAGGGAGAGGCAAGAATGTCTTCTTGTGCAAGAAACACTGTTAATGGTTATCTTCTGGCTGCAAAGCTAGGTGACAGCAACACATGATGATTAAAATGGTCTCTGATTTCACTGTGTCATTAGTCATAACAACTTCCATTTATTGAGTGAGCTTCTGCCGTGCTTGCTATGGGAAAGGCAGCCTACCTAAACTGTATCTCATAACGCCATCTCACAGGGCGGTATACTGCAGCATGGGGACCTTATATAATTTATACAAAGTCAGTTAACTATATGAGTATCTCTTCTATAAATTAAACGTAGAACAATGATTCTGCAATTTATAAGGGAGTTTCCATTCCCAGAGAGATCTTTTAAAATTAGCAAGTCCTTAATTACATCCTCTCTTTTACATGTAATCTTCTGATCCTCTGTTTCTAGCATTTTTATGTATTTGTCATTTTTTTTTTCCTTCAAAGCTGTATCCACAGTTGGCTGGCTTAATTACCATGAGACTCCAGTTGAAACAAAGGACTCCCTACTTTCCATCCTTATCTTTTAATCACTAGGATCAGCATTTCCATTTTTCTGCTTCCTACTCATTTTCATAAAAATGAAACAAAGTACTCAAATAATTGCACAACACTCCAGTATGCAAACGGTAATGCTGCTGAAACATTGAGGTGAGCAGGGCCACACAGTATGCATACACAGAATGATTACAGAGAGGCTGATGTGTGAGGTTGGAAGTGGGTTGATAGTGAATCAGATGTTTGGAAAGAAATGGTGGGAGTGGGACCGTTAAATGGTATTTGCCTCAGGCAACCAGAAAGGCCCAAAATCTATCCTGCCAGTTTCCTTTTAACCTTGGGAAGTGTGGGAAGCAGAGACACATGGAAGACTTGGAAAGAAAATGGACCCTGACTTGTTGGTTGACCATATGCCCCAGTGCACCTAACTGTCAGACTGGCCTATAGCCCTCAGCCAGACTTAAGACTTAAAGGATCTTGTCCCTGACCCTTGACCAGATGCAGACCTCATCAACTCCAGACTGGTTGCATGAACGGGCAAGAGGAGGCGAGAGCACCAGAGAAGGGTGTCACCCCCATGTGCTTGAACTTTTCGCTCAGTGTGGACAAATGTGAAACCCAGCCCGCCAGAGGGGACTGTTCTCTGGTGCTCACTAACAAAGTAGGGAAGTCAGGCTGCCTAAAAAGGCTGAAGCTGGGCTAGAATCTACATTTTTCTGACTCCAAAGCCATGCTTCCAGAGTACAGAGCTCCCTTTTCTTTCAAGAATACGGGGTCAGGGTAACAGAACCTGGACGTACAAGATGGGCCCATTTCACACCAGTCGGCATCTCCTGTGTTGTTTTTAAGCCAGGTGTTATTCAGAAAAGGCATTTCTTTCGTTTCAGGAATGGTATACCATTATTCAGAACGGCAGTTATTTCCTGAGACCATTGCCACAGAAGATCTGAATCTATAGAAGCTCAGTTTTAATGCATATCAGGAAAAAAAAAAACAGCTTTATACATCAGTATTTCTGTGACCTGCGCCACAGCTATAAGGTGACTCCGCAGACCTGCAGCACTCCCATAAAGCTCAAGCGACTAGCGATGAGTCCTTTCAAACCCGTTAATTCCGCGTGCAGGACCTATTACAAATGGCATTTAGAGGCACTATTTCGTTCTGAATAATGTTATTCACAAAATATTGTCAGCAAAATATGACCTACACTTCTAGGAAATCTATAGATGGTTTTTGTTGCTGGTAGAACAGCCTCTTGGCCTCTAGTGCCTGAGCTGGCCTGAGCTGGGAAGTAATAGGCAGGTCTCCAGGTCAGCTCCGGGTGAAGGAAAGGCTGTGGTTTCCTCTGTAGACATTTCAGGTCTTGCAGGATAGCAAAGTGCCCGAGGCACAACACACAGTGGATTACCTTTTGAACTTCCACATCACCAGATTATTTCAGTTTAGGTTGTTTATAAAGCAACCCACAGAACTTCCTATTTTGTCACAGTCTGGGACTCACCAGAGCCCTATCATTTTACTGACCCCACAGGGCCCAGCAACATCAAGGAATCTGATTTTAATCAGACTTTCCCTCTTGGCCTTTGTGTGCTTATATATCTACAAATATACATATGCTGATCTTTATGCAAAGATATGCAGTGGAGCATTGAGGGAAAAAAATCTGCCAGTTTGAAGACCAGTGTTCCATTCATAGAAGGCTGTGACTTTATTTTCTCTCAAATACAGCCTTTGGGATCTTTCAGAATATCCTCCTTTATGACCTAACTCAAAAAATGCCTACAGACTTATTTTATAAAAGTAATGTACGGGGCCTCCCTGGTGGTGTAGCGGGTTGAGCGCCACATTGTGAAGCATCCGCGGCACAGCAGCGCAAGTTCGATCCCTGGCCTGGGAGGGGACCCACATGGCGCAGCAGATCTCTCCTGCCTTGCCTGTTGCTCCCCACTCTGTCTCTGGTGAATCCTCTCACCTCCCTTGCTTCTGGCCTGTACCCCAGCCCTTGTATGCATAAATAAATCTTTTTTTAAAAAAATAATGGGACCTCCCTGGTGGTTCAAGGGGCTAAGCAGTGCACTATGAAGCATCCGCAGCCACTGCAGCACGAATTCGATCCCCGGCCAGAGAGGGACCCACATGGCGCAGCAGACCTCTCCTGCCTCCCGCTGCTCCCCTCAGCAGTGTGTTTCAGTCGATCTGCCTGTTCTGCTCTCCACTGTCTCTAGTGAATCCTCTCACCCCCCACACTCTGGCCTGCACACCCCAGTTCTTGTATGCATAAATAAATAAGTCTTTTAAAAAAACACAATATACACAAAATGCTTGTTTACTGTATTTTTTAACTGTAAGAGGTAACTTTTTTTTTTTCATTTTGTTAACAAAATGTGACATTTTTATTGGGTCCTCGCGTGGATTTTTTTTTCCTCCTTAGGGTCAATTTAGTACAGCCTCTGTTTTAATAAAGTTAAGATATAACAGTTTTCATTTTCTTTTTTTTGAAAATAGAATTTTACTGAGAGGAAATGGTGCTTTTTGCTTCTGGGCCTCAGGTTTTATTTTAATTCCTTTCAAGGAGGGGTTACTGTTGGCCCCTGTTGGTCACGTGTCACTTGTCATTTGCCTTCCCATGGCCTTGTTGTTTTGAGACTGGGCTTAGGAAGATTTGAATGGAAATCAGTTAAGTGGTAGTTTTAGAGTCTGCATATTGTTCTGTGCAGTCTGCCCCTGAAGCCATGAGTGTGTTATTACCCACCTTCTGTTCAGGGCATATTTGCTGAGTGTTTTGCTGGGATTATCATTTCTTCTCTCCACTTTGTCACTGGGAGGAGACCTACCTAAATGATTGAACCTTCTCCTGGTTAAGGGTTTTGGAGACTCTCAGCCCCAGTCCATGCATATGCCAGGGCTATTCCCAAGCCTAATGTTGCCGTGTTTTCCATGGGGAATGTGAGGAACATTCATGAAGTTCTGTTTGAACTGACCTCTGCCTTGTCCAGTTAGCACTCTGTAAGCAGCTTCATGCCTCATTTATTTCTGTACCAACTGTTCTGCCACAGCTTCAGCTGCAGTGTGGGAATAATCCTTGAAAGTCACCTTAGCAAGAAATTAATGTGGGAAACCGTGCAACATAGTCCAGAAATTTGTAAATTTTTCTACTAGTTTATTATGTTTCTGGAGCTATAAACATTAATAGGTAAAGTAAATGCTGATAAGATTCAACATTTTATTCTAAAAAATAGAAGCAAAATGACTTCTGAAATATATTTCAATATCTTTGGATTTTCTTCTTAATATGCTGGTGTGTAGAAGCCATTTATGCTAGGTGCATTCTTAAATCTCCTTATTTCTCTTTTGATTTGGTTCTTAAATCTAGTGGTTCAAAGATTTGGAGAAGGCAGGTGGGGGTCCAGGCAGGTCTTTGTATGCCTGTTTTCCCAGGAGTTTCAGTATACAGACCCTATAGAATTATCTGGGGTTTATAGATGAGAAAGTAACAATTGCGCCATTGATTTTCAAAAGGCACGGACTCCTGTAGACAGAACCCCATTAGTCTGTGCCCATAAAGGAACCAGCAGCTTTTCACCAGTGTACTCGTTAAAGATTACCAACCTTGATAGTACTGCATTTCAAAAGCTGGCAGAGTTAAGAAAAAGCAAAAGTGGCAACAATAGCTCAGCGATTATGGTTTGCTATTGTTTGGGCTTTTTTGGAGATCAGGCATCAAAGGAAATTTTCTTGAGAAGGAATGGTTTGAAATATAGTGCAGCTAAATTGTTTTGTGTTGTGTTTAAGTTTCAGGTTACAGAAATGATCACAGATTAATTCCTAGCAAGCAGTGTGACATTATAGCTTGCAACCTCAAAAGGCGTTTAAAGGCATTTGGATTCTTATCCAAGTCAGTACTTAAAAGTGTTATTAATCTTTAAATTGAATGCAGTTGTTTTGTTCTTTCTTTCTGTCTTCCCAAGTGTGCTTACATACCTGTGTCCTAAAAAGGTTGCTGTGGCTTCGAGACATTAATGATGAACAGGAGAGGAGCTGTTGTTTTTAAAGGTGGCTTCATACAATGTAGGCTTCTGGTTCTGCTCTGTGTAGATGCCGTTCAAGACTTTCTCCATGCATTTCTGATTCCGTTTTCCTCCTGTTTTCCATAAAAGATGTAAATGCATTTCTTGTTCCTTCTTTCTGTGCCAGGCTATGAATCCTCCTCTCCCTCCGCCCCCTCTCCTGGCCTCCACACCGCCAGGTGCTGCTGTTGCTGCTGCTGCTGCTGCTGCTGCGGGAATGGGACCCAGGCCCACGGCAGGACCCTCTGACCAGATTGCACATTTACGGCCTCAGACTCGCCCCAGTGTGTAAGTGGGGGTGGCACTTACTGCTGCATACACATTCATTTCAGACTGTGCCCAAAGCAAAGGTAGACAAACCTCTTTCTGATGGGAGCTGGTGACAGGCTTTTGGCTCACCAGGATGGTTTGTATTCTACAAACACCTGCCCAGCCGCACATAGAATCAGGCACCTGCTTGGGTTGCACACATGACCTCTCCAGGCCACCTCCTGCTCGGCGAAGGCCTTGGATTGTTTAGGGAGACACAGCTGTTTGCTATGTATGGCGCTGCCTTTTTGTACAACTCCTGTTTGAGTGATGGCCTTTATTTTACCATTCCTTGTACCCGGTGTAAGGGATTGGGCAGGCATTCCTTACACATAGGAGTTAGCTGGACTATGTGTGTGGAAAGCTGTACTGTCCACCAGGAAGTATCCACCAGTCAAATTATCTTGTTCAGACGTTGCTGATGGTAGAAGGCAGCTGGCGATTTCTGGGTGCTGCACTGTGTCAATGTACACATCGGACAGTTACTGATGGAAACTGCTGGTCAGTGTCCCAGCATTTGAAGTGACTTTGCACTGTCTATGATCTGAGCTCTCTTTCTGTTTGACTTCATGAAATTCAGCATTTTTCCTGATGGAGCATACAGAAACAGGTGCAGCCAAGCTGCTGGGTTCAGCTTCAAGGCAGAATCTTGTGCTTCCCAGTGGGATTTCACACCATATGTCCTCATTTAGGGCTATTTCCCAAGTCTAACAAGTGCCATTTGAAGAGCTCAATTTTCCCAGTGGGTTCCTAATCCCCCGCAGCAAGTTAGGCACACTGGGAAGCTGCATTAATTCTTTCACACCCCATGAATACCATTTGGTGGGATAGTCACCTTCACACCAGGAGAACCAGGCTGGCATTTCTTAATCTGGAAGGGCGCTGCCTTTTCAGTGTACATGGCAAAACCTCTTCTGACGGACGGTCACAGCGCTACTTTACAGAATTACAAATACTTCACAGTGCTACAGGTTACAGAATTATGCTTTCAGTTTACATTTGTGCCAGACGTTCAAGAATCTGTACCAAGGAAGCGTTTTGAGCATCTTGGTCACTCTGAAATCAAATATGCTTTCTATTTTAGATATGTTGCCATCTATCCGTACACTCCCCGGAAAGAAGATGAGCTAGAACTGAGAAAGGGGGAGATGTTTTTAGTGTTTGAGCGTTGCCAGGATGGCTGGTTCAAGGGGACATCAATGCATACCAGCAAGATCGGGGTTTTTCCTGGCAATTATGTGGCCCCAGTCACAAGGTATGGTTTTGAATAAATGGTTTACTAAGTTCCTAACAGAAGCTTTATTATTTGCCTGGGTTTCAACCTATCCAGATTCCTTTCCCATTATAGTTGCTGGTTACATAGCCAACCTTTTTTTAAAAAAAAAAAATCCATGTCTGTATTTGCTGAAATCCCTTCTAACCCTAAAATCCTTAGCTTTTCACATGGAACTATGTGAAATTGTACGTTTCTACCAATAAAATATGCTGGGTTTTTAGTTAATTTGTTTTAAATTATATGTGAGAAGTCTCAGCTCTATCATTTTCAGTATGTTTCTGCTAGGAAACCAAAAGTATAGTGTTGAATATAAACAAAAACTGTATCATTAACACTTCTATGTTTATAGAATGCTTACTATATGCCAGGCAGGTAGATTTCTAAATTCACTATGCATATTAACTCTTGAGTCTTAAACAATTCAGTAAGGCAGTTGCTGCTATTATCCCCACTTAATAGATGAGGAAATGGAGGTTCAGAGACAATCAATAACTTGCCAGAAATCACACAGTGAAGAAGTATGTGAACCCAGATGGTCTGCTCTCTAGTTATTCCATTAGCTTAGTGATTACCTCTGAATTATGGCAATTAATTTCTGTAATACAATCAGAAGTAAAACGCCTCAGATATGACATAGATCCTTCATCTTTCTCAACTGAGGGTAATTTTGCTCCCAGTAGAATTCAACAAAGACTGCACACATTTTTGATTGCCACTTGGGGTGGTGGGGAGGGATGCTGTTAGCATCTGGTGGGTAGAAGCTTTGCATGCTGCTGAACATCCTACAATACACAGGACAGCCAGAAAGGAGTCTCTCAGCAAAAATGTTACCAAGTTGAGAAATTCTATTATTGTGTAACCAGAAGAGCTTTAGAGACACAACATTTTCTTTATTTAATGATTGTCCAATTTCTGGTCACTGAGGAAAGCAGTCTTGGGGACTGAAATGAAATGAAATGACCTGTGATGGCATCATTGCTGAGGGAGGCCTAGTTTTCGACCACTGTGCTCTTAATAAATAGTCCAGGTTTAACTGTGTTAAATCATTCCTCAAAGCCCCTGGTTTTAAATGAATGGCTTAATGAACCGACATGTTTGTCAGCTGTTGGCCTTGATTTATAGGTTGGCCAGCAGCCTAATCAAATGAAAATCACTATTGTTGCAGATGGTGACAGAATGCTAGCTTTAATTTGACTTGCAGATTTTTAATCAATACAGACCTTCTTTTCTGTACATGTTAAAATCTACATTCAGGATCCAGTTCTTCCAGAAGTTGGCAGATAGACCCTGATAGAAAAACAAACTACTAAGGGAAATAAACCCCAAACATAAATAGAAAGTGAACTTAATGAAGGAAAACATTTTCATTAAGATTCAATATAAATTTTTTAGAGCTCTTTGGAGGAAAGGTTGCTTACAGTAAATTGTTATTCATCATGGTAAATTAATGAAATATCCTACTTAGAAAGTCATGACATGGAATTGTTGCTTAAATGAATTCAGAATATCAGAAAAAACACATTGCACAAAATTACCCTGAACCTAACTTCAGTAAACTCACCCAGTTAAGTACTTGAGTCTAGAGTAATTAATAAGGAATGCATTAAAAAACAATACACCACATCTTGTAACTGAAAGTCATAGAAGGCAGTAATCCACATGAAACAGAATCATAAGGTCTTAAACCTGAGCTTCAGGCCAGGCTTCTTGAAATGACAGATTTCTGTGGGCTCGTGAAACATAAATAAAGATTACAGTTGGTCAAAAGAAGCCAGAGAGGACATTTCAGATGTGTGTGTATAGATGTACGTGCACACGTGTGTTAAGTACAGAGCCACTTGGATGATGCAGAACTGGGGACAAGCCTGGAGAAGGGCAGAAAATGTGAGCATAGCTAAAGAAATGTGGATATTGTCAGGTAGCAATCCTGGCATCTTTGGCAGATGGAGCAGAAAAATCCAGGGACTTAAATTCAGTGCAGATGTTGGAACTTGATATGGAAAACCGAACCCCATAACTGTTTATTCTTGAGCAGAGTTTGCTGTGTGATTTTTCTGTGACTCAGAAAACACTTCAAGACCTTTCTCTGCCTCGGGGCCATCATGACTTTGCATTTGCTATTCTTACAGTTCGTAAAAATAATTCCATTCATTTCTTTAAACGTTCTGTCTGGAAGCTCTGAGTCATTTTCCCTGCATCTAATTGTCTTGTCTCCCATTTTGCTGATAGATCGGGCTTTCTGTTTCTTCTTGGCAGAGCCGTGACAAACGCTTCTCAAGCTAAAGTCCCTGTGTCTACTGCTGGTCAGACCGGGCGAGGGGTGACCATGGTCACTTCTTCCATGGCAGGAGGGCCTGCTCAGAAGCTCCAGGGAAATGGCATGGCCGGAAATCCCAATGTGGTCCCCACGGCTGTGGTGTCAGCAGCTCACATCCAGACCAGTCCCCAGGCTAAGGTCTTGTTGCACATGAGTGGGCAGATGACAGTCAACCAGGCCCGCAATGCTGTGAGGACAGGTAAGGAGGAGACCACACTGGAAAGGGTCGCAAAAAGGGCTTACCTGTCTAATGAGACCTTCTCTGCAGAGGTTGTTGTAACATTAAGATGCAGTATTAAAGATGTAAGATGTAACGCCACAGTAACAACCTTAGAGAACAGATAGCACTTTACATATACAGCCCCTTTTGGCTTCATTCAGTCCTGATTTACAGATCAAAAGTCTGAAAGAAATTAGGCAGTAACACTCGACACTACGGCTTCCGTAGTCAGATACATGATCTTAGGCCTCATTGCTGCTGGCCAGTGTGACCACTGGTTGTCCCGGTTGAGCTGAGACCAGCAGGCTTTAAACCACTTTCTTCTTCCTATGCATTGAAAACTTGCCAAGAGTCTTGGGGCAACAATGAACGTGGGATAAACTTGCGAGTTCTAGCAGAAATACCAAAGGGAAAAAATGAATAATAAGATTAGTAAAGATGAGGGACAATAATTTTTCAGAGAACCGAAGGCCAGCATAGTTTGACTCTGCAGACTGAAGGGCCTCGGGGTTTCGGGGTTACAGCTGAGCTTCTAGTCACACAACAGACTCAAAGTCTGATGCAAAAGGAAAAGGAGGTCTGGCGATCCAGCTAAGATTAAGTGCTTTTAAACCATTACGCAGCCATTATTTATTGCGCTAAAGGCACTAGCAGCCCTTCACTATGGTCTGGTGCAGTGACATGACCCGCGTCTTGGTGAGGAGCGTTTATTAGAAAGTTGAATTTCACCATCCCCCTGTCTCTTCTAGTGGCGGCACACAACCAGGAGCGCCCCACGGCTGCCGTGACGCCCATCCAGGTACAGAACTCAGCCGCTCTGGGCCCCACCTCAGTGGGTCTGCCCCATCATACCTTGGCCTCCTCACAGCCGCCGCCCCCAATGGCAGCCCCTGTTGCCCACGCTGCTGCTCTCAACCTCAGCCGAGCCGGCGCCCCCCTGGCCTGCGCCGCGGCTGCTTCGCTCACCATCCCAAGCATCCCCACTGCCTCGCTGGAGACCGAGCCTGGTGGCCGGGCGGTGACCATTGTCCCCGGAGTGCTCACCTCTCCCGACAGTGCTTCATCAGCGTGTGGGAACAGTTCAGCAGCCAAGCCAGACAAGGATAGTAAAGTAAGAACAGCACCCCGTGTGTCTGCTTACCTGGGTTCCATCGTTTCTGGCTGGTGACGGGCTCATTGTCCCACAGTCTACAAGCGCGGAGAGTCGCCCTTCCAGGTGCTGGGTCCCTGCTGCTCTGCACTGACGCACCCACGCTGGCACCCACGCTGGCCGAGCCCTGTCTGGGATTAGGGAGGCCACGTGGAGCAGACTTAGTCACTGCGCCTGGCCGAGGACGTCTCTCTCCCCTTTCGTTAGTCATGCTGTCATCATTTGCTGTCCTTAATTCTTCCTGTGCAGTGAGTTTTGCATTTAGGTAACGGTTCTATAAAAAAGATTTAATAGACAGGGAATTGAAACTTGATTAAAAGTAGTCTTTGTAGGGTTATTTTGTCCATCGTGCATTGACTAATCAGCATGGGTAGTTTTAATCTTGACTTAAAATAGAGGGGGAAAAATGGTTTTCTAAATCCATAGATCTTTTAAGAATTTCTCATTTGGGGCTAAACTTCAACAATACATAAGCGGAAAACCACATTTGAAATATTAACCTATGGTTGAATGTGGAGATAGGTAGTTGGAGGCCAGGGAAATTGATGGTGCTTAAATGTGAACAGGAAGAAGAGTGGCAATAAAGTCGGAATGATTGTTTCATAATCGTGACTTTTTCTTCAGTATTTCATGCTTTCCTCTAAAGCTGTAACCCAGTTCTGGGAAACTGGGGTAGTCATAAAGTCTCAGCCACCTGTTTAAGTGGTGCTACGTGTCCCTCTATTGAAATGATTAGGTAAGCCTATAAATAGCAGTTTATAAGGAAATAAACTTTACAGCCTGCTAAAGAGTTAATATTTAATTGCTGGGTTAATATGAGCATTTTGAAAAAGATTAATATCTGGTCAATGTTCATAATAATTAACTACATTTAACTAGTACTCAAACAGACATGCTCAACATTGTTTATCTGTTAAAGAATCATTTTTAGGGCCTCTCTCGTGGTGCAAGGGGTTAGGTCTCAGCACTCTGAAGCCATCCTCAGCCACTGAAGCAGGAGTTCAATCCCAGGGAGGGGACCCACATGGCGCAGCAGACCTCTCCTGCCTCTCCCGCTGCTCCCCTCAGCAGTGTACTTTAGACAGTTTGCCTGTTCTGTTCCCCACTCTGCCTCTGGTGAATCCTCTCGCCTCCCACACCTCTGGCCTGCACCCCAGCTCTTGTGTGCAGCAATAAATAAAATAAATCTTGAAGAAAAAAAAAATATTTTACAGTTTGGATTTTAAGGTTTTGGAACAGTGCCTCTAAGGGACCCTGTCAGTGGGGAGAATAAAGGGTTCTGCAGCCCCTGCCCTGCCAGGAAAGAATTCATTGAATTCATGCTGCTTGAAAGGTGCCTCTGCTAGATAGAATCATGGTTCCTCAGGGATGTCCAAAGCCTGAGGATGTTTCCTTACCTAGCCAAAAAGGATTTCGCAGGTGTGATTAAATTTTGAGATGAGGAGGAGGTTATCCTGGATTATTGGCAGGGAATGGAGGGGCGGGGACGGGCGGGCAGTATAATCACAAAGATCAAAATAAAAGGGAGTCAGGAGGAGCACAGCCAGAGGAGGTCAGAGTCAGAGATCAGAGTGGAACAATCCACGGGCCAGGGGGCTGCAAACCAGGAAATGCAAGTAGCCTCTAGAATCTGGAATGAGCAAGGCAGTGGTCTTCCCTGGTGTCCTCCAGAAGGAATGCAGCCCTGTCAAGGCCTCGATTTTGGGACCTGATGTTATTATGAAGCATGTGGTCGTTTGTTACAGCTGAAAAAAAAAACAGGCCCTCTTAGTTTCTCCTGTTGAGTCCCCACCCTTCAGAACGTTCGGGGCATCTGTTTGGACATTCTGTTGACCAGCCATGAGGGTCCTAGCTTTGAGGCAACTCAGGCCATCACCGGATACTTAACTATATGGAGAGTCATTGACCCCATGTATGTCTCCTTGTGCCTTCAAACCCTTTTCTTTATTTTGAGGGCTTGCTTAATAAAAGTAGGAACGTGATGCCTTGAGATGTTAGAGGGTTGTCTTCTTTTGGAAGTTGTTTTCACTACTCCTTGTTTCAGACTTCAGAATTTACCTTCCTGAAGCTATTACCTCATTTAATGCTCCAGGTCTACTAAAGAACTTTTCCCAGTTGATAAAGATTCATTAATTTCATGGTTAACAGAGCTTGAGCACCATTTTGCCCACATTCTTTCACCATCTCTGTAATATCAGAGATGGGAAACCTTGTCAGCAGCCCGTTGAAATCTAAGTCCTTTACATTTTCCCATCTCAACAATCCCTTCGCTTCCCATCTTTCCTGTCATTTCCTGTTACTAGCAAGCATCTCGTGGAGGAGCGTCTCCTCTTCAGTTTCAATTCTTTACTCATATGAGCCCTTCTTTCAATACACTGTTGTAGAATTTTCCACATGGTCTGCAAAGTGCACTGTTGTCTTCTTTTTGATAACAGAAACTACCCATGCCTTTCTTTGGCCTGTTGAGTTGACCGTTATACCATATTCACCACGATCTGTCAATGATTATTGCTTATATTCTGCCTGTTAATTATCTGTGCACACTGCAGTGAATTCAGCCTGTTCAAGAGCCAGCATTTGATCTGTAAATCCCAGGCGCTTTACCCTTTTCCCTCTTATCAAGGTTTCTTGTTCCTCTTCAGTCTGAAGATTATCCTTCTCTTTCTTCATACCATCTGAGAACCACCATCCACCCCAAACAGCAGGTCTGTTCTTTCCCATTCTTCGAGTTTAAACATAACTTTAAAGCAGTGCCTTCTTTTTTTCCCTTTTGGTCTTTAGCATTTTTGCAAGTTGGAGCTCATTCTGATCTTTAGCCTTCTTGAATTGCTGTGGGCCATGATATATTCATTCTTATGGGTCTTTCTCTTGATCTTTTTGTGCTTGCCCTTTAAAAATTTGAGCCCATTAGGCTGCTCCCTGGGGGATCACATCTGTACCTTTGGTTGCCTTTACATTTTCATCTGCTAGGTAATTTGCAATTGTATGGTTAGAATTTCATTCTGGAGCATCCTCACATTCCTCTTGAAGTATCTTTCTTTTTGAGTTTCAGGTCATGCATATATTTTCTTTGAACTTTGAAAATCAGTTCTTTTAAACTTTAGAGTTTAAACTTGGCTTTAGCCAACTTTTCTTTGGGCACTTACCTGGATATTTCTTTGTTTCACCCTCCAAACCTCTCCACTTCCTGATTTCTTCCTGTTGATTAGAATTAGATCCATAGTTGGAGATAGCTCAACTTTCGGTAAGATCAAATTATCAGTAAGTCAAGGGAAGAGCTAGTTAGTTTCTAGAGGTATTTGACAATTCTCTCATTTTTTTATCTTCTTTAGTTATGTTGTAATCAGCATCATCCTTTAACTTAAACCATAGGCATGGCAAGATGCTCCCCCAAACAATAGCTTGTTGGGCATCTACTTCTCTGTGCACTCAAGTGCTTTGCAGTGGGTTGACTCAAAGGCACATAACTTTTCCATGTACACACAAGACTATTGTAGCTCTCACTAAGCTGGGATATTTCTTTTGAACAAGATTTGGAAGCCCCATCTGACATCTCAGAAATGTACTTTTATCCCTGACTTAAATATCTTTAGCTAGATTTTCTGGTAACTGCATTCTGTGGTTTGATAAATAAGCATCTGAAACTCTAATACATTTCCAAACATCATCTCAATTATTTCTTACTTGAAATCAGGCTGTTTTTATCATTGTTATTTTAGTTCTATAAAAATTTCTGCTTTCTTCTATAATGATGAGTTGCAGTTTCATTTGAACACTTCTCTAACTTCATACTCTGTTTCAAGGCTTCATAATTTGATCAGCTGGTCTCCACAGGAATGTGTTCCCTGGGCATATACTCATCTATATGTGTGTGTATGTTTTTATTGTGTTCTTAAAGATTTTTAACTTTTACATTTTATTTTGGAAGTTAGAGACAATCCAAACAATACCTAGATATGATCCAGGATTTCAAAGAACACTCGTATAATAGTGTATATGTTTTTTTCTCCTATATACCAAAATATGACAGATATTATTTTGCTCTATTAAGCTTTCATCCAGAAAACAAACCTTTCTCTTTAGCACCAGTTATGTAATTTTCTGTATTTACGTTCTCTAAATTTTGTTAAAAGATAAACTGAGGCCTATTTTGAAAAATCATAGTTTATTTGTGCAAAATTTTCTTTGAATTGGGCAGCATCAGACTGGAAGTGGTTAGGAGCTGGAGGCAAGACTTTCACAGAGGAGACTTGGAAGCAAAGTGAGGATATTACTTTATTGGGTCTCGCTTGAATGGTTGTGTTATTCAGGAAAGCTTGGTTGGCTGCTATGATTGGTTGTCTTTAGGTTTTGATTTCTTAACCATGAGATATTTCAGGCGTAATCATGCAAGCGGCTAAGGCATTAGAACCACCTGAGCCTAATAGCCTCCTGTTTTTAATTAATTCAGCAGTTCTAATCCTCACTTCAGAAAAAGGAGAACCACTTCTGATGTCCCTCTCAACCCCAAGTGTTTACATTTCTAACTTCCCCCTTCAGAGTCTCTGCAGATGCTTCATAAGGCTTCTCTGACGCTGTCGTTTCTCCCCAGGGGAATCAGCAGGAGTGGGTATTGGTTTGAATGCTTTCTTTGTAACCTGGATATGTTCTTGAAAGATAACATTCCTGTGTGGGGGCCACAGAACGCATTTAGTGCCTGAAATACCCCACGTCCAGGTTCCTAATGACACTCTCCTATAAGGAACCAACCACAGATTTTCTTCAGTTAGTCTGATATTGGAGGATCTTTGCTAATCTCAGTTTTCCTAAGTACAGGGGTCCATTAGTTGGTAAATGCTCATTTTCTTCTATTATAAATATTTGTCCTAAAGTCCCTCCTGATTACTTTGCTCACAGGATTTTCCTTCCTCAAAGTTCTTATTTCACTGTCAGAAGCACTATGGTTGGTGGGCTTGACCATTTCATTTTCTTAAGGAGAAGCTGGCTCTCCCAGCTCAGCGACCAGTCACTGTTGGTCACTTTCCTGCCAGTGGCTGCAATCTCGTCGTGCAGACCTGCGCAGTCTGGCTCAAACCATCGCTGCGGTGAGGTCAACATGTCTGCTCTTAGCAGTCCCCAGAGTAGATGTGCTTCTGGAGACGTTGCCTGTGCTGCACTCGCAGAAGAGAAGACTGGGGGCTTGGTTCACATCTCGTTTCCAACCCCTACCAGCTCTGTGACTGTAGGCAAGCTTAGAGAGGCTTAGATGATGAGAATGCTGTTGATGCCTGTCTCCAGGCTTGGAGGAGTAAGTGGGGAAGATTCGTAACTCAGGGGTGATTAAGCAGCTCCTGGCCTTTCCCTCCTCCCATGTACTTCCTTAAAGAAGCCTTCACACACCTGCCGACTCAGCTAGTGCCTCCTGGTCATTCTCTTTGCTCTTACCTTGCTTTAGTTCTCTGTAGTGCACCTGTTTTATGGCCACGATTGCATCTCTGTCAGTTTGCTCACTGTCACATTTCCGGAACCTAGCACATTGCTGGGCTAATATTAGAAATGGAATATGTTTTGTTGAAGCATGATTACTATTGAACAATTACGAATGAGTAATGAATTCAATAGTGAATAGGGTAGTGGATGAATGAAGTTTTTGAGATTTTTTTTTTTTACCTAAGAACAACAACCCTGATTATTGGAGACCAATGGTAGATTCTGGAACACCTGTACCACCCAGAAGACTATTTCTCTCTTGCTATACTTTCTTTTACACTGAAAGCAAGGAGAGAAATAAAGAGGAAGACTTGGGTAAGAATGTGGCTAATTGTGAGTAGCTCAGAGAGGTGTCTTTTCCTTGGGAAAGAATGAACCTGGTTTGGTACTTCCTCCATCGTGTGCTCTGTTACACAATGAATAGAATATTGTTATGTTGATATTCACAAATTATTTTTACATGTCAAATTACTCTTGATTATCTGGTGATTATTTATGATTACTAGTTCTCTTTTTATATTTATATATGAGGTGTGGTTTTAAATCATCAAACCTGAAGAGAAAATCAACTTTGATCTAGGCACAATTTCTTGGAAAACCCACAGGAGAAGAATTATTGAGGCTTATTTAAAGGATAGGCTCTTTTTCGCATGCGTGTTACCATTACATTTAAAAAATTGCTTTGCCGAATTGTTGTCTTTACTAATTCATCGCTTGTTTTCATTTCTGCTGTAAGATTTGGAAAAAAACAAAGATGCCCTCAGATGATAAGTGCCTGAGTTTGCAAAATTATCACTCTCAAGTGGCACATTGTTCTGCTACTGTAGAAAAAAGCATAGCCCCTTAGACAAGAGCTCCTGGGTTAGCGCCCCAGCCCTCACCCACCCCCTGCCACAACACCTAATCCTCTGCCTGCTGCACCGTGGGTAGTCAGCATGGACTGATGACAGCACAGCCTTGAGGAGTCATTAAAGCAAGCTGTATTTAATGTGTTTAATCATTTTAGAGGAACCAAGTCATCTTTCTTCCTAATCACTTTAGAGGCTGTTCCCTGAGTGCTATTTAGTTAACTGATCTTTTTCTGAGTGCCCAGAACTGAGCTTTTAAGAAATATCTTTAGCTTTGGCTTGCTGAGTTTGTAATTTATCAATGGACTTGATGTTCTTAGTGGACCTGTGGGGGTCCCAGATTTTGTGCTTTCTTCCATCAGGAAGGAATAGCTGGCCCTGGCATCTGCTGCTCCGTTTCAAGCATGAGCTGCTGAACATTCTTGCCCAGTTCAGCCTTTGATCCTCCAGATCTCAGGCTCCCTCCGGCAAATGTGGCAGCAGCTTGGGCAGCGCTGACTATTCCACTGGCCGTTGTGTAGAAGAAAATCTGGCACTATCGGATTGGGAGGGCCCAGAATATCCCCTTTTATTTTCCTAGTCAAGGAGTAGCTAAATATTTTCCCTGCCTTCCACCTATGTCATCCTCTCCAAGTCGCTTTTGGGGGCCTTGAAGGCGTGACACATCTGCGTGAGGTACAGTACTGCATTCCAGTTGTCCAAGTTCATAGGATGATTTTATTGGCATTCATGTAGTAACCTCTTGGAAAATGTGAAATTGAATGAAGCAAAAGCTAGAAGGGTGCGTTTAGGACAGACCTTAACAAGAAATACAGAAGAATCTTCCTCAGACTGGGGTGGGGAGGAGAGAGGAGGGAGGGGGATTGATTGGCTCTGCTCACCGGTGGCCTGGGCTTAGCACTGCCCGATGTCTTTGCCCTCTCCCGTTTCTAGCCAGGGCTAATAGGCGCTGTGATCAGCATTAGGTAGACAGGGCCTCTGGTGTGGTCTCCCTGGGATGCTTGTTCATCATCTGGTAAATAATTGCTTTGCTCTCTTCTCTTTTTCAGCCATTCTTCCCCTAATGGAACTGTGTTAGGGGTTTGTTCTCTTTTTCCCCAGAGAGTTTTACTGAATCTGAACTGACGTTCCCCATAAAAGTTCTCAGGATTATATTTCCTTGTGGACCCCTCATAATTTTATTTTCTTATACATGGATTGATTCAAATTTGTTCATAGGGTTTTCTAAAGAAATAATTATGTTTTCTTATCAAGCGATGTCTCCTTTTTATGATGTAGTTGACATTTTCCAAAGAGTGTGAAAAGATGATTGTTTGTGTTCCTGGTAATCAGAGAGAACACTGATACTCAGGACTTGGTGATGAAGGAGAATTAACTCTAGATCTCCATTTCCTAGTAGAGTGAAGAACAATAATGTCAAAAGAGACACAGATATGAGAGGTGGCTTCTGTGGAGTGAGATTGCTGAGAAAAATTCTTATGTGTGTATTTGCTTGCAAAAAGAGACAGCATATATATACACATACATATATATACATGTATATATACGTATACACACGCGCGTGCGCGTACACACACACACACACACACACCCCAGAACTTTATTTGAAACCTGATGGAGTTACTTGCTTTCTCAATGGAGTTAGTTGCACTGTCCAATTGTTTGACTTCTCCTGTTATTACCCCCAAGTTTCATCAAGATGTAAACAGGTAAGAAGTGGTTTAACTGATGAAGACCTTACTACTACAAGTAAGAGTTATGTATATGGATGTGTAGTCAAATGCTATTAGGTTTATATTTAATTCTATATACAAATAACGTTACAGATACAGGCAGAATTTTAGGACATTAATAAAGTGAAGTTTCTATTTTGTCCTAAAATGTGTACTTCTGCCTGCACCAAGCTTGAGATATGAATTGATGAGGGTTTTGTTTTGTTTTACATCTTTATCTGTTTATCCAAACTCACAAAACAACAGTGATTAAATACCACAGTGTCCAAAAGAAGCAGAACAGGCAGTCAGAAAGGGAGAAGAAAGAAAAGCAAAAAGTCAGGTTAACACTACACAGAAATTGGCAACCAGATCATGAATAACCAAATAGCCACAGAAATAATTTTATATGATATCAAAAGTTGAAACAGTAGCATGTTACACATGATAATCACTGCAGCGCCATCAGTGACCAACTAATGAATGTTTTTGGTTTGTTTTTCTAGAAAGAAAAAAAGGGTTTGTTGAAGTTGCTGTCTGGCGCCTCCACGAAACGCAAGCCGCGAGTATCTCCTCCAGCCTCCCCCACCATGGAAGTGGAGCTGGGCGGCAACGACTTGCCCCTGCAGGGCGCGGTGGGTCCTGAGCTGCCGCTAGGGGGCGCCCACGGCAGGGCCAGCTCCTGCCCCGCAGATGGCGAGGGCCCGGCGGCAGCAGGAGCACCCCTGACCCAGGATGCTCTTCATCGGAAGACCAGCTCCCTGGACACTGCCGCGCCTATTGCCCCACCTCCTCGGCAGCCGTGCTCCTCGCTGGGCCCAGTCATGAATGAGTCTAGGCCTGTTGCCTGTGAAAGGTGAGTTATGTGATGTGCTGGGAGGTAATGCGGAGCAAGCTTTATGCAGGAATATTTATTTCGCTACTTAACATCATTTTCATTCTTAATTTTTTTAAGCAAGCGCTGGCTTTCTTATACCACTTGCTGCCTCCTACTCCCCTCTCTGCTTTTCCCTTCCATGTGTCTTTCAGGGTTAAGGTCCCCAGCCCAATTATTTGTTGATTTTTCTCTAGACAACCACTCCTGAATGATAACCAGATGAGATTTCTCAATTGCTGGAAACTGTTCACATCTGCTTCCTTCTTGCTTCTATTCTATCACAAACAGTTGTTCCTTGTTAAGCCTTTGTCTTTTTTTTTTTTTAATTAAAGGTTTACATTAGACCCTGCTAGTGGCAAAATACCTGGAAATTTCTGCCAGCCGAGAGAATTCTCTTTCTGTTCTTCCTGAGCCAGCAGAGGCCACAGTCTCAGAGAACTGCCTCTCCTGACCCAGTGACTTGGTTCAGTTACTCTCAGAACAGCAAGCACGATTTCAGTGCTTCTTACCTTCAGTGATGATTACAAACGGGCACAGTTCTGTTTGAACAGGAGTGCATTAGGAAAGAAAATATATTTAACAAGACAAATATCTACAAGGACTATATGAATTAAAAATGAAGCACTGTTCCTTGCCTAGGAAAAAACATCAGAGTACACTAGAAATGCTGAAGTGTTTTCACATAATGCATAAATATATGAACATTTGTTTAAAAAAGTGTCATCTGTTTTATTGTTTTTGTAAGCTTTATTCCCTCTGTATTTCATAAATAAAGCAGGTCTCTTATTTGTGGAGGTGTGCTTTAGGGAAGCATTTTCTGTGTTGCTGATCTGAAATCTTATATAAAGTGTTAGACTGCAAAATAACTTGGATTTACCTTTGTACCCAACACATTTGAGATCTTAATCCATAAGTTTTGGGCATTTTTTTTTTTAGCCAAAAAATAAGCTAAAAAAGAAAAGGCGTTAACTAACTCCTGTGCATTTAGTACAAAGTACACATTTTTATTTTCGAGGGGAACTAATTTTCTATAGTTCTAGCCCTTTTAAAACCTGTTGTGAAACCAGACATTGCCCTAAATAAAGAGCCTTTCTCCCCCATATATAAACTTATTCCAACTTTCTCCCCATCTATTGTGCTCTCAGTAAAGCTTTGGAATTTTGTCCTGAATACACTTCATCCTTTATTCTGAGAGCCAGCCTTTTTCTTGTAGAATTACTCTGCTTTCTGAGGATAGCACCTTCTGTCTCTGGAGTCGGTCCATTGCCTTGTTTACTTTCTTTTGGACCTCTCCCACAGGCATTGAGCTGCAGGTTTTCCTTCACGCCCTGAATCCCACTCCTCTCTCCCCTGTCATTTGCGGTGTTTTTCTAACTGTTCTGAGTGATGGTTCACTTTGCCCAGACTCCCCCTGGGCACCGGCTGGGCACTGCTGCCTCCTTCCCCATTATGCATTCCTTTTCGGTTGCCAGATGTCCTCAATCTCTGGCTTCTGCATTCCGGCCCTATCCTCTTCGAGGGACTCCTTCTAACAGCGGGCTCCTGCTGTTCAGTACTGTTCAGTGAAAGGGAGAAATGGCTAATGTAAACAGGTGGTGGCGGTTCTGGGAATGGGGTGCACATCGGGGAGGGGACATGGAGAGTTTAATGATGGGACAGATGGGCACGGGCGCTCTGGAACTCTCCGGCAGGTTTTATGTAACCATTTCAATTTTTACAAGTAGGAAAGGGGTCTTTAGAGAAGATTCCTGTTTAAGTTTATATTTTTACAATCCGTATGTTCAGTGGAATATTAAAATATAATACCAGTCCACTCCAACTTTTCATAGCTCCTTTGCCTTCATCCGATAGTATTTAGTTAGCTTGACTTCCTGAGTCTGCCTGACTATCTAAACGGCAGGGAAAATGCGTAGAAGTGAGTAGGATAGGAAAATACTCTGTCATCCACTAGGAATAAAATTTTTTGGTTACTAAAAAGCTACCAAGTGTATCATTTAGGGATTACCTTTTTAATATTTCAAAAAATTAAACCTAATAAAAGGTACTTAATTCCAAGAAGGAAGAAAAGATTAATTTTGACCTCAGTGTGACTCTGAAAGCATTTCAGAATCTTAGATTCATAACCTAATATCAGTAACTCTTGCCTAGGCAGAGTTCTTTCTGGGGTTCTTTTTTAGAATTTTGACTGATATCATTTCATAAAAATGTTTCCGTATCTAATACTGGTATAGTATGAGATAGGATTCATCTGCAGATTATAAGGAGGGCAAGCATAAATTTTCCTTCAAGCCCTGACCCTGTCTTGTAAATCTGAAGTAAAAGAATGAGACTAGGGGCAATGTGTGCTGTCACTGCAAAGATGCACCCGTGTGATGTAAAGACTTAAGCAACCTCATGATAAGGAGGGGTGCGCTGGCACTGTGTTGACAGGCCCTGGGTGTCAGCTGAGAATTCCCTAAGGAACAAAAGGATTCTTTTGTGTTTGTTTGAGTCGCTGAAGAAAACAAGCAAGAACGAACACTCTGCTCGAGGCGGAAAATGTATAATTGATGACAGCAGAAATAATAGAACAAATATCTTAGACACTGTTTCAGAAGGATTGAGAAAATAATTAGAAATTACAAAGAGAAAGTGGAAATAAAATACTTCAGGGGGAATGGCAAATGAAAGAAAGTATGGCAGGTTTTTCTTCTGTGAAAAAATGTACAGATAAAGGGCTTAAGGAGACACAGCAAATCATCTCTAGCTGTGTAGTTTTTTAAGTTTAAGAATTAAACTGATAACCACATAAGCCCATCTCCAAAATCAGAAAAGAACCTCTGATCTTTGATCTGGGATTAAACCAGAGCACTTGGAAACATACAAATTGGATAGAGACAGATTTACAGAAGGGCAGTGGGGCTTCACCAGCACAATTAATTTGACAGTGACAGTGACCCCACTGGGTGAAGCGATGAAGATGATTTACGTGGACTTCGTGTGTGCTACCAAGTGAGCTTGTCAGTGAGTCACTTAATTGGATGTTGTTACATTGCATTAGCAACTGGCAAAAAGCAGCCTGTGGTTACCCATCCAGGCCAGAGTGAGAGGCGGGGTGCCCCCCAGAGCCATAGGGGGTCCAGTGAGCTAGACCAGGGAGAGTGGAAGCAAAAATATATAAATTGCAGATAACACGAGAGACCAGAAAAATAAAGGAACTGGAAAGGCATATGGAGAAAAGATCGCAGTGCCCATTTAGATGGCATCCAGAATACCGCAGCGCAAATGGGGAGGACTGTCCCTGGCATGTCGGTGGGCTTCATCGTGGAGCCAGACTCTGTGTCTTATATTCCATCATGGTAACTGTCACCAAAAACTGAGTTCGGGCCATACAGCCACCCAGCGGGAGAGGCCCTCTCAGGACCACACTGCCCACCCACCTGCCTCACTGGTGTTCGGTTAAAAGGGAACAGCTGAGACTGAGCGTTACCACTCCATTCTGGGTGTTTTTCTTTTTCAATCTTTTCATTATTTCTGCTCACTCAATTATTCATTTAGCTTATTTTTTTTAATTATAAACTATGCATAAAATTTACCATCATTCCAAATGTAAAAGTCCGTGGCATTAAGTACATCTGGCCATACATCACACTGGTGATAACCATCACTACTGTCCATTCCTAGAACTTTTTCATCATCCAACAGTCAAACTCTGCACCCAATAAATAACAACCCTCATCTGTTCCCATGCCAAGCCCATGAAAGTCACCATTCTACTCTCTGCCTCTTCGAATAGATTATTCTGGGTGCCTCATATGTGGAATTACTTAAATTTCCTTTAGTTTGTGTCTTATTTCACATAGCATAATGTTTTCAAGGCTCATTCATGTTCTAGCACTTGTTGGGATTTTCTTATTTGTAAAGGAGCTTTGTACTTTTAAAACATAGTCTTACTATATAATTAGGCATTTTCCTTGTCTCATTCCACCTGCTCTTGGAGTATTATCGTAGGTACCGTGCTAAGTGGTGTGAGGCACATACCCCGAGTTTGCCATCCTCTTCCCTGTCAAACAGCTCAGGGTCAGGTAGAGATCTCCCATACGGCAGAACCGAAGGTGGTAATAGTGCGTGCAGACTGTGCTGTGCCATAAGAAATAGCAATGGGGAGTCTGGGATCTGGTCGAGCAGGCTTAGAGAAGATTCCTCAGGGATGAGACTCTGAGAGGCTGATGGGGGAGGATGGGTAAAGAAGGTCATCCAGGGAGTGCCCAGTGGAAGGACCACATGAGCCAGCACATCAAGTGGGGGAAGTAAAAGCCATTACTGGAAGAAGTGTTCACGTGTAGAGGCGTATTGGACAGATTCAAGGAGATAATAGTAATGGTAGCTATTAGGAGAGACTGAAGTCACATCATTGAGGGCTTTTTGAACATCTTACTACAGATACTTAGAAGCCAGTAATGATTTTTTGAGGAAAACTTAACTGCCAATAGAGTTGCCACTTAAGAAAATTAATATGTCAGTTCTATCGCAAATGGATTGGGAACAAAAAGAGATTGGAGGCCAGGAGGAAAGTTAGCTATTACCAGGCAGAAGGCAATGAGGCTGTCAGTCAGCAGGGTGGCAGTGAAGAGGAGAGGACAGTGTGCAGATTCTAAGGGTGGAGCTGTAAGTCCTTGGAGATCATGGGAGAGTAATCTTTGACTCCTGAGGTTCAGAACTTTCCCCAAATAAAGACAACAGATGTGAAGGGCCTCAGCAGCTGTGCCTTATATCTGTTTGTTGGTCTGTAAACATTTACTTGGCAAACCTTCCCATGCCTGAGATAGTTGGCCGCTTGTGCCAGTATTTGGCCTTGAGAGTGTGTATTAGAAATTTGTATGCAAACTACGTCACAAGGCTCCAGGCCAGGATCTGGGCTGGGAGATTTCTTTGCAGAATCTGTTACTGCTGCACCTGGTAGTCTTCATACAGTCACGACTGTGTCACAGTTTCCATTATGCACGTGGTTTCGTGGTTTCTCATTCCACCCCCCAGAGGTTTATAACTTAGCAATGAAAATTTGCTCCCACTGGGAACTTGGCAGGAAGATTATGTTCTTAGCCCAGCAGCAGTTCTAGTTCAGAATTTTTACAAAATTGGTTTAGTGCATTTTATAAAATGCAAATATTAATCTAATTCACTTCAAATTTTTCAAGAACTATTTTTGTTCCGTCTCACCTTTTAGGCAGCTCACAAAGAACCAGTGAGGAGTACGTTCACAAGAGATCTACTCAGAATATGGTTTGAATGTCATTGTTCGCTTTCCCCCAGAGTATAATGCTTTACTCAAATTGTAACTTGCCTGAAATGGCAACTTTTTACATTGCCTTTTCTATAGATTTTTAGTGTGTTGGCATCAGACTTGAGAAATTTCCTTATGTTGATTCCTTCCTTCAGATTAGCCTAAGCAAAAATGATTTGTTCTCTCTGAAGGTGTCAGAGAAGGGAATTCAAAACCCTTACTTTGTATCCTTTTAAAGCTTATCAGATCTCACATCAGGCAATTTTTTAGGTGATGGCCTAAGACCATTTCCTGAGTAGATGTTACCAGCTACTGACTGGCCAACTATATCCTTTACTTCCTTGAAACACCAGGCCTCTACCTGCTCTTGCCTAGGCCATGTGGTCCTATTGGGACATTGCTTTTGGGGGTATAAACTGCATGACAGACATTGTACCAAAAGTATCATATTTATAGTCTCAAAGCATTTCATGATAGCACCAAATAGTGAGCTTAACTCACTTCCAGTCCTGTTCTATGGCTGAGGACTCCAACCTGAGAGAGCTAAGACAACTGGCTCCAAGCGAGGCTGCTGAAAATGACCCTAAAGGCTGTGTCAGCCCAAGACTGGCGCTTCCCCCACAAGGCCACACCCCTTCATCGTTCCAGGCACGAATGACCACTGAGCTCTGTGGTTTGTAGATATTGAATTAGTTGAGCTTTTGCTGGAAATGATAAGCCAGACTCCAGGCTGTGCTTTTGCTTCACATCTTAGAGCATGATCTAGCTTCTGAACTCCAAAGTAGCTGAGGACTTATTTGGGCAACCACTTGAACTTTACAGAAATGCCATTTTCAGTAGAGTAATTGTCTGAGACTCTTGCCATTGTTCTTTTTAATGAGAATGGATTTTAGTTTTTATGGAGTGAAGCCTGGTAAAGTTAGCAATCTTCTGAAAGGTCTAAGTTCTAATGGGTTTTAGGAATTTTGTTATATCATTTTTTAAGCTATAACAGTCTTCACTTGTAGTCAAGAGTGGGTCCTTGGGGGCTATGAACTCATTTTCTGACTTTGAGAACCAAAAAAAAGTAAAAACTCGAAGTCCCTTTTATGCCTGAATACTCACTCTCTGGCATCAGACAGAAGTGTATCCACATTTGCTAGTTAGCCGCTGCCACGTAACAAATTATCCCCAGTATGTAGTGACTTAAAACAATAATCACTATTGTTTTGCCATTTCTGTGGGTCAGAAATGAGGCTTATGTGGATGGTTCTGGCTTAGGATACTTCTTGAGATTATAGTCCAGATGTCAACTTCAGCTGCGCTCCTCTCAGGCTGGAGAATCCGTTTCATGGTGGCTCACTCTAACCACTACTGCCTGGTGAGTTTTGACTTTTGGAAGGAGACCATGTAGGCCTCGCCATCATGATACCGTGTTTCCTCACCACAAGGCAGCTGATTTTCCTCAGCATGCGTGGAATGACCCAAGGCAACGTACTGTGGAAGCTAAATGCCTTTTATGACCCAGCCTCAGAAATTGCACACCGTCGTTTTCATATTCATTGGTCACGCAGGTCAATCTCTGCATTTCTGTGGAAGGAGATGACATAAGAGTGTGAGTACTAGAAGGCAGGGACCATCTGGGGCCATCTTGGAGGTTGGCTTCACCACCATTTTCCCCTTTGGTTGGGAAAAGCAAGAGAAGAGCAAAAGAAATTAGTAATGCGGAAAAAATAAAGAAGGAGACATTGTTATAGAGCCTAAAATAAGTCATTTCTCTCTAATATCTTTGATGGCAAACTAAGATTTTTGCCCAAGGAGACAAGGGAGTGGACATGGAAGTAGAGGGATAATATATCGACAAGGCATCTGGGATTTTTAGTTGACAGTTACAGCTTTTCCTGCTGATGTCTGAGTGGAGAACTAATGGAGAAACAGACACAGGTATCAGAATAATGGAGGTGAGAATGTTAACCTCATGACTGAGGGTGCTGGATTGAATTTGGACTCTAGAACAAGTTGCCTGTGGAGAATTTGGGTATGTGGGGCAGATGAACTTTCGTAGAACTGCTGCCTCATCTCCATCCAGCCCCACTGTAAACAATGCAAGAGAGACAGACCTCCAGAACCACTTTGAGAAGTCAAGCCCTGCCCCTGGCCTCTGCTCAGACCACTCCATGGTGCTTACAGCCTAGAAGCAGAGGCAGAGCAGAGCCCACGCAGGCTGGGGCAGGGCAGAGAGAGCTGCACCCACAGCTCAGCTGCTTCTCTGAGTCTTGCCAGTCAGATAAATCCACTCCTTTCATGGAGAAGAAGGAAGGACAGAAATGGCTCCTCTCCTGGGAAGTGGAATAAACATTTCCTTCTGTATCACTGAGTCTCAAACCTGGGGGGACAAGAATGACTGTCCCTGCAAAGGGCGCTCAAGTGGACCAGTCTGGGTCATCAACTGTGGACTCTTCAGCATCTCGAAACTAGGTTAATACTGAGTCTCCGGTAAACCAAAAATAGTTGCATTGTGAGTGGTTTTTGCAAACCTTGTCAACCAAACTGAAGCTGCCTGCTGTTCTGAGGCTGTTCAAGGCATGCAAACTTTTTCAGTCCACCATTTTTACCCCCACTTCGAATGCCCTTGACTAAGACATATCTCTCTTTTTTAGGCACAGGGTGGTGGTTTCCTATCCTCCTCAGAGTGAGGCAGAACTTGAACTGAAAGAAGGAGATATCGTGTTTGTTCATAAAAAACGAGAGGATGGCTGGTTCAAAGGCACGTTGCAGCGTAATGGGAAAACCGGCCTATTCCCCGGAAGCTTTGTGGAAAACCTCTGAGGAGAACAACGTCGAGAAGGCTTAAAATCGCATCACACAATGGAAGAGCACAAAGCAGTGCAATGGCAAGAGCACCTTTGTGGAATTCCAGATGGTCGGGAGATGAGCAAAGGATGGGTGTGACCCCAGAGCCCCGGTTACAGCTCACCCTGCAAGCAGCATCAAGAAGGCGTGGGTTTGGCTTGTGTCTGGATTCTGATGTGTGAGGTGTGCCCTGTGCTGTCTGATCTACACTACAGAGAAACCTTTTCTTTTTTAAAAGATATATAGCGAAAACAGACAATTGTTTACAAGGCTTAACTAATTTATTTGCTTTTTAAACTTGAATTTTTCTTGTAACAGATAAATTCTTTGGATTATGAGTTAAGAAATTATTAATTTATGAAATGATAGCTAAGGAGAAGCTGGATTATCTCCTGTTGAGAGCGAGAGATTCTTTTGACCTAGAATGAACTCCCCTTTCCCCGCTGGTGTTATTTTTCACTTCTTTGAGACGGAAATGCCAGTTGTCCAACTTGGTTTTCCTTTTTTGGGAAACCAAAACATACGTCTGAATCGGTATCAATAGGGACCTGGGGTAGGGAGACTGAAACCCGAGAGAGGAGAAGCGAAATGATTACCTGTCTTTCTGGTTCCGTCAAGAATCACCCTTACGGCCAAGTCCTCAATTTAATTTTGCGGGTTTTTAATTTTCCTAGAATGAAAGCAATGAAGTGATAAGACTAAAGCACAACCCTTGAACAAAAACGGACTCAGAAATAGATTTAGTTTTATGACAGAAACAGCTCAATTCATTGATTGGAAATTGGGGAAGTCGAAGCTGTGCTTGCTGTCTGTGAACGGCTCTGAGATGTAATTGCCCATTTCACCCCAAGTGATCTGCATGCCCGGGACACAGTTCAAACGTTTGTGAGGTCGTGGTGGTAAGTGATGCACTCGTGCTAAAGTCAAAGGCTGTAAGAGACACTGTGAAAAGTTTACATTCATCCGTTGTGATCCTTTCCCTACCGTCTTGCATGTGTCACTGGATTCCCACAGTAATGTAGACCGTGCATGGTGTGTATATTTCATTGCCGCTTCCTCTTGAGGTTAGTTTGCCCTCAGAATTGACCAATACAGGAGGTGTAAAATAAACAACATTCTCTACTCCAAAGCCACTACTGACTAAGGTTTCTAAGTACGCTCGCTCCCTCCCGGCTAAGGCATCCTTCAGCCACGCTCACGTCTCCGTGGAAGTGCTCCTTTATGCTCCCAGCTGCCAGATGTGAAGGATGAAACCCAGAGACCACCCTGACCAGTCTCCCGAGCTGGGGAGGCTTGGCGAGAGCGAATGTTGCCCACACCTTACAATTGTGGCAGGAGCCAGCTGAGCGGGTCTTTTTATAGCTACCCTTTGATGTCACTGGCCTCTTGTGCCCATCTCATTCCCGGCGCCACGCCATCGTGGGGCTGGGTAGTCCTGAAACACGAGGAGGGAGAACAGACTGGTAGTGAATGAGATCATTGCCACGGTTTTCTCAAGAAACAACACAATTCCTTTTTTTTTTTACTTTAAGAATTACAACTGAGAAATAGAAACATGAACTGAAAAATCTTGCACTAGCAAGAGATTTCACAGTCTTAAAAAGATACATTGATGTGTGGTGGAAATGAAATCATTCCTAAATTAACCATTTTTTTTTTTTATAAAACACTGTACATTATGTTCCTGTGTGTTGAATTTTTAAAAAATACTTGGATATCCATGTAATATATAAAAGTTTGGTGAGATGAACTTTAGTTAGGAAAAAAGCTGACATCAGCTTTCATCTGTGTAAGTTGACACCAATGTGTCATAATATTCTTTATTTTGGGAAATTAGTGTATTTTATAAAAATTTTAAAGTAAAAAGACTACTACAGGTTAAGATGATTTTTTACCTGTCTTTTCTCCATATTTTAAGCTATGTGATTGGAGTACTTCTGTTAATAGTTTCCTGGTATGAAGTTGGTTAAAATTTCATCTGTTAATAGATCACTTAGATAATATGATGTATGGGTTTTCTATTGGTTTTTGGAAACAGTAGGTGGAGATTTTGTAACAAGGGCTTGTTACACAATGACATGGTGATGATAAAATTGCAATTTATCATTCATTTTCATGTTAATAATTTGAAGACTGGAGAAAAGGTTCAAGATTAAACTTTGATGTTCAATCTTTATGCGTCCATTGTGTCAATCCTTAAAATTATTTTCCTCCCCTTTATTTTAACCCAAGATACATTTGATTTGATTCCTACTTTATAACAATTCTTTGTGTATATCTCCAATGGGTTATGTTGACAATAAACAATTTGTTGGTTATGCTGTTTTTACTCTTTGACAAACTTTACCTGGTTTCAAACAGTCACCCAAAAAAGAGAGAAACAAGAATGTGGTATGACTTTCTGTATCTAGCTTCTCATTCGGAAACAGCAAGTTATAAATTACGGATCACAGAACTTGTGTTAGAAGCCCTCCCAAGATGTAGGAAAACATCTTAACTTTGAGCAGTAGAGATGACCTCTTTAACTTTAGTTTTGTCCTCCCCTGGCCTTCCCCAAAAATAGTGGAAGTAAGAGATGAGATTCAGGAAGAAAACTCAGGATTCTGGTGAGACCTGTGGTGTGGCCGAGTGGACTGCTGCCTTCTCCGAACGTCAGCTCTGCCTTCTCCTAAGGGTCTTGATTTTATCATGCAGCGTGGCCGAGTGCACCGAGGGTTGCTTGGACAGGCTCTCAACTCCGATGCTGTGAACAGGATGATCAGATGACCTGCCTGCTGGGAACTTAATGAACATTTTCTCAGCAATTGAAGTGGGGATTTATAGAGGGAAAAAAAGGAATTCTAACCCTCTAATTAAACATGGGATGACACCTCTGGAACAAAGGCCATGCTTCTTATCTTCCAGCCCCTGGAGCAAGGTCAGGTCAAGTGAAGGCCAGCACCTTATCTTTCCAATCACATCTAGTTCATTTCTTTTGCCAGTGAAAATTGAAAGCCTAATGGAATTACTTCTCCCTTTTTTTAAGCTCTCAAGGTGCTACAAGACATAAAGCAAAAATGTCCTTCTAAGTAAAACCAATTTCCTTATAAATTATATCACAAAAGCACATTCAATAAATTCCCTAAAGGCAGAAACAAAGTAAAGACGGATGCCTCACCGCCTGCTCACTCCCATTCCAGCTAATTCAGCCTTCGCCTGCAGTCGTTATTTGTACCTCTTTCCCTCTCTCGCCATGGTTTAATAAATTCTGTTAAGAACTGATTGTGATTGAGAATCCTGGTTTTGGGCAATGGGAGGATTCTGTGCGTAAATCCTTTTTAACGTTTTAGAAAATGCCAGCTGACAGCGCCCTCAAATCTTGTGGGTCTTTCTGTAAAACAACTGCTGCCTTGCAGCCACTCTGTGACACATGAGACCACCTGGTTGTTGGTGTGCACAGTAAATAAAGAGGGGCAGAGAAGGACTAAGCGAGACTGAGCTCCAAGGTTGGACCTGAGGCTTTCAGGCAGTCAGCCCAAGCAGAGTAGCCTCTTGTGATGGTGCCTATCTAAGGGAAGGAGCGTATCTAAGGGAAGGGAAGGTCTGCAGAGGAGGGCCCTCATTTCCTCTCCGGAAAGGAAGAGCCGAGTTCTCACCGATGGGCAGACAAGTGACAGGCTTCCTGGCCCTCTTGCTACGGCCACCACAGCACCCAGCGCCGCAGCACCAGTCTCTGTATTTAACCAGCACTGCTTGGTCTACAGGGGGAGGTAGCAATTGTGGAATCCCTATGATGTGGTGATGGTGGCAGAAATCAAAGTCGGGCTTGAATTTCTACCCTTTAAGCTGAAAAGTCCTTT
Source organism: Galemys pyrenaicus (assembly GCA_019455555.1). NCBI lineage: Eukaryota > Metazoa > Chordata > Mammalia > Eulipotyphla > Talpidae > Galemys > Galemys pyrenaicus. The sequence goes on along the minus strand of JAGFMF010012288.1, from coordinate 637,351 downwards.
CCTGTGATTTATTTACCCACCAAGACAGATGTGTGGGGTTGGCATATTATCAGTCGGCTCCTATAATAAAACTCAAGTGAGTGAAGTTCTCAAGAAGAGGGTATCGCAAAAGAAAAACTTCCATAAGCAAAGCTGTAATCATCTCCCCCACTGTCTAAATTCACCCAGTGGCTTAGACATGAAGAAAGCAGACTCAAAACTTTTAAAATCAGAATCTTAGCCTTTGATCCTGAACTGGTCCTTATGCCAAAGAAAGCATGGGCCCTTCTGCCTCTTCTTTAAAAAAAAAAAAAAATCCACGGCTGTGGGTTATCCCACTATCTGCGTCTCTCTCTGTACCTTCATCCTACCCCATGTGCGCTCTTCAGCGCTGGGCAATGGAGCTTGTGCAGGAGACTCCATCATCAAGTGTCCTCAACCAGAATAGTGTGTATAACCAACCACTGTTCCCAAACTCCCATCTGAAAAGCTGTCGAGATATTTTTTTGCCTTTTCTCTTTAGTTGTGGTTTTATCAAGTCATGATCAGTCCCTCTGATAAGCACAGCTGCATCAGAGGGAGAACAAGGCATGATTCCATTTAGGTTTTGGATACTCAAAGGGCAGAAAAAAATTTTTTTGCCTGAAATTCATTCATTCATATATATATGCCCTGCTGAGACAGCATAGTAAAAGAAACTCTGTATCCGGGGTGTAAGTGTCACCCCAAGTCCTGTTTGAACAGGTGGGCTAAATCACTGGTGAGCCCTGTCCACAAACAGTTTGACCCTCCACATTGACCATGGGGCACCATGCTAGACAAAATGTGTTAGATCTAAGGATTAGCTTACGGTTTCCTGGAGGGGCAAGGCGGGGAGCATGAAGGAGCAGCTGTAACTTAACCCATCTGGTCTGAGCGTGCCGTGAGTAGCCCAACCCAAAGCAGGCTTTGATGCCACTCCCCTCCTCCCTGTGTCTTGACCTGCCCTTAAATATCTCCACCAAACTGGTAAATTCTCTCCTGCTCTTGTTCCCTCATGCCTGAGACTTTTAATAAAACTTCGTCTAGTTTAGTGACACCTAGAGCTCTCTGGTGAATTCTTTCCCAAGAGGGCAAAGGTGGGTCCTTCTTAAGTAGGGACTTGTAACTCGACTGTATTTCAAAACCAGTTACATACTTACCGGGTTGATTGTCACAACCCACTGTGGGTTTAACTAGCACAGTGATGGCTATTGTGAAAGATACAGAAGAAATGCCTTTTTATTCAGAGGTGTTTGGAGATAGTGTACAAGAACATAGGGCCTCCTTGGTGGCATAGCGGCACTGTGAAGCATCCACAGCCCAGCGGCACGAGTTCGATCCCCAGCCAGGGAGGGGACCCACATGGCACAGCAGACCTCTCTGCCTTGCCCACTGCTCCCCTCAGCAGTGTATTTCGGTCTATCTGCCTGTTCTGCTCCCCACTCTGTCTCTGGTGAATCCTCTCAGCTCCTGTGACTCTGGCCTCTACCCCAGCTCTTATGTGTATAAATGAATAAGTCTTTAAAAAAAAAAACATAGTAAGAATGGGGAGGCTATCACCAGGCAACTATAGATCAGAGACACTCTGTAGGGGAGGAGGAGGAGGAGGATCAGGACAGGGGAGGGAAGAGCACAGGGGACTACAGAGCACGGGTGAACTGGTGGTCGGAATTTCATGGGGTAGTCATTGTACAAATGTGAAGGATGATGTAATAAATATACATAAAAAGTTAAAAAATGAAGAAAATAAAGAGGTCAAACATGGTATCAAGGAAAAAATACAGAAAATCAAGAGGGGATAATTAGAAGAAAGAAGTAAAACTGTTCCTGCCCTGAGGGAGATTCCCTTCTGGTAGGGGAGAAGATAGAAACTGAAAATAAATACTGGGAGAGTTTGGATCATTATAGTAATTGAGGCAGAGATTGCAGAGGGGGGTTGTGGAAGGCAAGAGTAAGTTTAGACACAAAGGTGGTAGAGCCTGAGCCGCGGGAACGGAGAAGCTTGAGTAGGTATCAGAGAAAGTGAACACGACCCCAGGGGCAGTCACAAGTGCAACTTCTTAGCAGACAGCTGGTGGTCACGTTTGTGGGGATAAGGGAACCCTTTGACTAAAGGCAAAAGTGTATCTTTTATAATTAACTTAGGGCCAGATACTAGAAAGTCATGAGGACCAAGCAGAAGCTCTTACCTGGCAGCGGCTGAGGGTTTCCTAGCACAGAAGTGATGTGCAGAAGAGACTGGACTGAGGAGTGAGGTAAGTGTCAGGGGTGCGGGGTCTGAGGGTCAGATGCATAAGGAGACTTAGAGCTGCTCCATGGTGGGGGGTGGGGGTAGCAGAGGGAGTAAAGGGGAAGGCAAAGCTAGAGGACACATTTTTTGGGGAAAGGAGCCAATAGGAGTTGATGTCTGCATAATCCTAGGAAATGAAGGGGATAGAAGAGAAGTAACACCCGAGATTTTACAGAATGGTGATTACAGGGAGCCTTTGAAAGCTGCAGAAGTGGGTGGAAAGGTATTTTCAAGTAAAGTCAGTAGAGTTACTTTAAAAATACTGAGTTTGAAATGATGGCCAGAGTCACACTGTAAATGTCTTAAAATGAAACTGAAAAATTTTTAAAAGATTTACTTATGCATACAAGAGCTGGGGTACAGGCCAGAGATGCAGGGGGTGAGAGGACTCATCAGAGACAGAGTGAGGAGCAGAACAGGCAGATCTACTGAAACACACTGCTGAGGGGAGCAGCGGGCAAGGCAGGAGACGTCTGCTGCGCCATGTGGGTCCCCTCCCTGGCTGGGGATCGACCTCGTGCTGCAGTGGCTGCTGACAGCTTCACAGTGCTGAGATTTAACCTCTTGCACCACCAGGGAGGTCCCAAATATATGAAATTTAAGTTCAAGTGGAGTAGGAGAGAGAAACTATCAGTTGGGTGATCATGAACTCCTAGGAAAAAGGGCATGTGGAGATGGACCAGCTAGGATGAGCAGTTGTAGACTCACAGGCTGGTCACAGCATGAGAAGGAACAGCACAGAACATTTTCTTTGGGAAAAAGGACAGGAAGAGAGGGTCAAGATTAAATCACACATCACAGAAGCCAGAGAGCAGCTTCCAGAAGTTGAGGCCAGCAGTAAGTGCATAGTTGAGAAAGAACTTTCTGTTTCCCAGTCTCATCACGACAAGCCCGCTGAATCCCTCAATGGGATGTTCCATTTGATGTCCCCAAGAGATTCTGCTCTGAATGCTTTGGAACCAAACCCAGAAGTTCTTGGCAGTCATCCTGATACTTCTTCCTCCATTCTTATAAAAAAAAGCAAAACAAAAACCATTCCTCTTCAGGAAAAGAATGCAAAGATTTTGTAGATCCCACTGGAGTTACAATTAAACGTCTGCCTTGTTATAAGGTGATTGCGCAATCACGTGAACCTCCTGCCGGTAGACTGTCTGGGAATGGATATCTAAAAAGGATGTCTTTAGAGTCACCCAGAAATCTCATTGCACACAGCATGATATCTGATAGAGAAATAGGACAATGTTTTCTTTGCATTGATTTTTCTTGTGCAAAATGGGAACAGATCGTTTGTAAGAACAGTCACGGATCCCCCGGTCTCCTGTGCTATTCATCTCATTGTGTGCAGAGAACCCACACCCCTGGTATGAGTGACAGTTCCAGCAAGTTCTTGCTGCTGTGAACACTCACAAACACCCCCTTTGCTGTTTGGCATCGTGGCCTGTCAGTCCCTTTATGTGATGTTTTTCCACCGCAAATCGTTTTCTCTGCTGTTTGTATGCATGGCTCATTCTAGGCGCTTGGCCATGGGAAGAAAGAAGCACACAGTGCTGTGGATTCTGCTGTGCTTGTGATGTCTGCTAACTAGCTGGTGGCTTCTCAGGATCAAGAACATGGGGTGACTTTTAAGAATGTTTCCTTCCTGATAGGACAAAATGGAGAAATACCCGATCTTTTGTGCTTCTCCCTTGCAAAAAGGAGACTCCTTGCTGAGCCTCAAAGACAGTAAGCACATGCAGCCACAGAGCCCTGTGCCTCAAATTGTAAAGCACGTTCCCTTTGGTAATAAAGCGGAGGGACAGGAGCTGCCCTCACAGGACTGGCTTCAGCGGGGTGGGTGTGGGGGACACCCCGGGGAGGGGTTTTCTGGTGTGACTCGATTCTCCCTGGCCATCTGTGCTTCTTGACCGTCCCCTGTTCTTTCTGCCATGGATGGATGGCTATCACACACAGCCCCAAGAGGTCAAGTGCCACAGGGTGCCAATCCAGGCAGGGGGGTGAGGGGCAGCATAGAGGAGGAGGGGAGGCAGTAAGTTCTCTGTACCCCACCCTCTGGGCTCTGCCTGCTCCTCTGCCTGCAGGTAGCTGCTGGGTGTTTGCCTGGAAACACCCTCAGAATTACTAAGAATTCGGACTAAACATTCTCTAAGCTTTCCTCTTGATTCTGGTAATGTTCGTTGAAAGCACCAGTGACTCGGGTATCTCAGGTTGTTCTCTGTGCTGCTCAGTCTTTTCACGTCTGGTGATTTTTGTCTATTGTGATTTTGCTTCTGCTCAAAGAGGAAATGGGACCAAGGTGTACGTGGCAATGGAAATTAAGATGTGTTCTGCTGGAATGGTGTGGATTCTGCAGCCAGCCTTTGGAAGAAAAAACTGTTTCAATTTATTGTACATGTTGTAACAACTTACAAATTACTGAGGGAGAAGATGGACAGCTGTTGAAACCAAAGGCTAGACCCTTTGGGGCTAGATTTTTTTGGGAAATCACATGGCCCATTCCATTGCCAAAGAACAAGCATTCCAGAGCACCCTCCCCATAATGGCAAGGATCTAGACTTCCATCTTCCTGAAATGCACCACCCACTCAAGCCTGTCTGTCCTGGAGTTGTCTCCTGGATTAGGCAGAGAGGTAGGTGGATCCGATCTCTGGCCAGGGAGGGGACCCACATGGCGCAGCAGACCTCTCCTGTCTCACCTGCTGCTCCCCTCAGCAGTGTGTTTCAGTGGATCCACCTGTTCTTCTCCCCACTTTGTCTCTGATGAATCCTCTCACCCCCTATACCTTTGGCCTGTACCCCAATTCTTTTTTAAAATATTTATTTATTTATGCATACAAGAGCTGGGGTATAGGCCAGAATTGCGGCAAGTGAGAGGCCACCAGAGACAGAGTGGGGAGCAGAACAGGCAGATCAACTGAAACACACTGCTGAGGGGAGCAGCGGGTGAGGCAGGAGAGGTCTGTCGCACCATGTGGGTCACCTTCCCGGCCAGCGGCAGGGATCGAACTCATACTGCAGTGACTGCTGTTTGCTTCATAGTGTGTTTCTTAACCTATTGTGCCACCAGGGAGGTCCCTGTACCCCAGTTCTTATATGCATAAGTAAATAAATCTTTAAAGAAAGAAAAATAAAGTTAAAACAATTGAGAGGCTATCCATTTGTCACTTTTTAAAACTAAAGATGAAACCTGTCTTTGACTGTAGGGATGCAGCTGTCTGTGCACAGCCAGGGGATGGCAGATGCTTTTTGCTCCAGTCTTCTCTACCACCCTCTCAGCCTCCTCCTACCTCCCCTCCCCCTGTGCATTAGCAGCCTCCTCTCTTCATTTCCTCCATGTGCCTCCTCTCTTCATTTCCTCCATGTGCCTCATTCTTTATAAATGAAGAGAAATTCCAGCAACTTTATGTTCAGATTTCTAGTTTATACTTAAATAGGCTTTGCAGGAGTTATGAAGAATATAAAAAAATTAGAGAAATATAGAGCATGAATCATGTCACTCTGGATATAATCATTGTCCTTGAAAATGATTTATCTCCCTATGCCTTATTCTCACCCAACTCATTTCTCATCATTTCTTGGACATAGCCCCTTTCTCCCCTAACCCATTTCTAATGGTATGAATATTTCCTTGACTGAAGAGTAGATATTTATGCACAAATTACTTGAGCTTACTATAATGATTTTAAGACTGACGTTTCTAAGAAATTATTTGAAATAATCAAGCAATGCTTTTGTTGGCCAATGGTAAGTAAATTCTGTTAAGTGAGACACAAAGGTGCTGTTTAATAAAGTTAAAAAATAAAGGTAACATAAAATATCTTTTATGTGATCGTTTGTATTCTTTTCTGGTAGAATCTAAGTATATGATGATAGGAATGAAGTTCAAATGGCAAGTAAGTGTGCATGGGATAGGGTATAGTCACTTGTCAGCTTTATTCAAAATGATGTGTCACAACAAGAACAAAAAGACAAGGACAATTCAAAGGCACCTTGAGGCGATGGTAGGGAGGGGACTGGGATGAAGGCAGAAAGAGCACAAGAGATTGAGGTGACGGTGCACTGGTGAAATGGTGGTGGGAACTCCCTGGGGACTACAATTGATGTCAAATATCTATGAATAAATTAATTTAATTTTAAAAAATGGTGTGTCAAGCACAGGTTTGGGTTCAGACATTTGACACCACAGAGAGACAAATGGACTACATCTTGCCTGGTCTTGAGGGTATGGACAGGTTTGGCATAGATTCTGTAGTGTAATCTGGGGTGGTATGAAATTAAAAAATAACAGAGAATTTGGAATTCCTCAACTCTTGCTTTAATTTCTATTTTTTTGGGTAAGATTTATCTGTTTATACATACAAGAGCTGGGGTACAGGCCAGAGTCGCAGAAGGTGAGAGGATTCACCAGAGACAGAGCGGGGAGCAGAACAGGCAGATGGACTGAAACACACTGCCGAGGGCAGCAGTGGGCGAGGCAGGAGACTTCTGCTATGCCATGTGGGTCCCCTCCCTGGCCAGGGATCACACTTGCTCTTCAGTGCCTGAGGATGCTTCATAGTGGGGTACTTAACCCCTTGCACCACCAGGAAGGCCCCATTTTACACCCTGTCTTAAAGAAGAATGTTCTTCAAGCTAAAAACTGAAAATCAAACCTATGAGAGGACTGCCTGGAAGTGTTTTTGTAGTAAGCACGATTGGATCTCAGGATGCAGAGAGGACTTGCACATGTGACTGAGATGTCATTTGGATAATCTCTGGAGAGTCATGAAAAATAACAGCTATAAGAAATGGGGATATTTTAGTTGTGATTTTATAATAGAGAAAGAAGACAGTCTGTAAACTATGGATTAGTGAACTTGACCTTGACTCTTGACAGGAATCTGAAAGGGGATACTGGACGATGGCTTCTGAGCTCTTAAAAAGGGAAGCAGTGGGTTATGTTCAGCGAAGTAAGTCAGAAAGCAAAAGAAAAATACCAGATGGTTCCTTCCCTAGGAGGAATATAAGAGAACCAAATAAGGATCAAGGAAATGAATAAGAACAATAATAATAATAATAACAATAAAGACACAAAAACCAAAAATGAAAAGACAAGGACAAATTGGTGACACTTGGTGGGGAGGGGAAGGGGGAAGGTTGAGGGCAGATGGGAGCATGGGGGACTGAGGTGATGGAGCACTGGTGATATGGTGATGGGGAATACATGGGGATTACAATTGATGTCAAATGTATATAAATAAAAAAATTAGAGCAGAAATAAACAAAATAGAAAAAAAAAGGGAAGCAGTGACCATGAAGAGGGAATGCAGTGTTACTTAAAACAAATCATGTCAGACTGATTTCATCTCCTTTTGTGACAGGTTATTGGACTGGCAGACTTGTGAAGGAGATGGATGTGCTGTGCCTGCCTTCCAGGAAGGAGTGTGACATTGCTCAGGTGCCAGGGGACAAGACGAGAAGCAGGGTATCACTAGCTATGTTTGGGTCACAAACAGCAGAAACAATTTCTAGCTAGTTTAAGGACAATGGGCATTTTATTCAAGACTATAGGGCCACTTGCAGACTCCCAGGAGAGGGTTAGACAACGTACTTGGACATCACACATCAGAACCAAAAATCATAGAGCTGGGTTTCGAAGACATGACAGCTTGTCCACGCTGCCATGGACACCACTGACCCTGGTTTCCCAAAAGGGCATAAAGTTGTCTCCACCCTCTGCCAGAATGGAATCCTTAAAGTCCCAACTTCTTTGCCTCTCTAGTTCCTAGGCGAAAGTTCGTGATGCCTCTGATGAGTGAGACCCAGATCACATGCCTAGCCCCTAGCTGCAAAGGAGGCTGGGAAAGCCAGTAGTGGTCATTTTCCTCCTCTACCTTCTGAAAGACTCATAAGGTAGTAAATTGCCCCAAGTAGAAAAGGGGTTCAGATGATGGGCTGTCATCATGAATGGGTAATGTCCTCTTCCCAAGGATAGAGTGATAGGATAATGGGGTAGATTTACAAATGGTTAAAGGATTGTGGTCAAACTTTGCTAACTAGTCATTTCTAATCATAAGGAAGGCTTTTACTGGCATGTCATAAGATTCTGCATTTTTGTGCTACACAAGGGTTTTGCATTTTTTAAGTCAGTGACTTGACTGAGGACAGAAAATAGACTTACTTAATTTGCAGGTGACACAGAGCTAGAGTGGAATGCTAACACTCTCCAGGGCAATCAATTGCAGACAATCTCTAAAAGTCTGGACCGATCGGCCCAATTGACAAGATAAAGTGTAATTACAGTAAATGGCACGTTGTTTCTGAGTTAAAAAAAAATCCAACTCATAGTTAATTGCTGTTAAGACACAAGCCATAGTTTAATGTGGTCCCCAGGAAAGCTAATTCAGTCCTGGGCTGCATGAATAGAGGGTTTAGAACAAAGCCTCTGCCCCGCCCTGCCCCAGTTAGACCATGGCTGAGCCCTATGCCAGGCGCTGAGCTGTGAATTCACCAGTGACCCGATGCTGGAGAATAGTCAGAGGGATCAGCAGCATGGGGAGCAGTCTAGACCCTGGGAACGGGAGGAATGGTAAGAAGAGCCGAAGGAGCTTGGTGCGTGAAGGGAAGCCTCGAAGGGGCGGAAAAGCACGTGCTCACCAATTACCCACAGAGCTTGCACATGGGCGGGCAGTAAGATTTATCCCACAGGGTGCCAAGAAGTGAAACTCAGGCCAGTAGTTTAGGCTTTAAAAAAGAGTCTTTGGGGAAAGGGAATTTTCTCTGAGTACTCCGAAGCCGTAAGAGCCTGTGCTTATGGGTAGTAAGAGCCCTGTCCTGCAGTTATTCAGAGAAGACATGGGGTGGCCCAGAGTCTTCTTAGGAAAACTATGCTTAGACTCACCGAACTTTCAACACTCGCACTGTCTTATGAAGTTGTTGGGCATCAAAGTTAATCCAGCGGGCTGTAATGCAGGTGTGTGAAAAGTTGCATGAAGATCTTTTGTGGCTGACCTGAGGCAAACACTTTGCTTAGGAATGCATGGACACGGGAAGTTCCAAAGGAGGCCAGAGTGATGGGGGTGAAGGGCCTTCCATATGGCCTCTGGGCCTGTTTGGTTTGGGTTCTGTGGGTACAGGCCATGATAACAGGGAAGTCATTGCCAGGAACAAGGGAGAATTCACGACAGCCCAACTCCAGTCCCAGGAGCTCTGTGCTTGCTGGCTGCCCACAGGCCAGCAAGCTGCTTCCCGAGCACAAGCAAAGCACATCGCTGTGAGCCTCTGACTTAGTCTCCACTGAGTACTTGGCTACACCTAAGTCTTAGTGGAACTTAAAGAACGTCCTCATTTTCCCTACAGAGTGCGGCATGCTTTCTTTCAGTTACTCGGGAACCATTACAGTCACAGAGGCCTGTGGAATGCAAGGGGATTAAGTGTATTTGCCCAGGAGAAAGCACACAAGGACATTTAGCTAGAAGTGGGCACCAGGAGAACAAGAGTTTGTGTCTGTCACCCACAGACCAGGAGAGAAATAATCCAGAGGCCCAAAGGGAAACCGGGCTGCCTCCCTGGTTGATACCTGGAGGATTCCCAGTCACTGCGGGTGCGGTGGAAAGAGGACAGGTGTAGCAGATATTTACATTGGGATTCTCTGCTTCTGACACCAGTGAGCTTACAGGGAGAACAACGAGGACAAAAGTAGACGCTCTTCTGCTTCTGTTCAATCAGGTCTGAGCGTTTGCCGACCGTGATGGCGTCGGGCTCTCAGTGTTGATGTCTTTGCCACCTATATGGGAACCAGCTGTTTCTCCCAAATACGTCCCCAGATTAGATTTCTGGCAGTTCAAAGGATGCCTGTGTGTCTTTCCAGGTTCTTCTAATGGCCCCTCGAAGTGTAGGCTAATTCCTGGCAAACAAGGCCACCTTTGTGATCGGAACCTTTCAGGGGCAGAGGGGTTTTCAAACGTGTGGAGTGTTTTTCAGATTTATAGTGACGTCTCAGCCGTGCAAACGCAGAACTTTATTTTCTCTATAACTGCACTCAATTTGCTTATGACAGAGTGGAAAAACCAACCTTAGCACTTTAGGATAATTGACTCCCTCTGGCTTAAAAGCCTCTTTCGGGTAGTTCCTTGGTTAACTCAGGCTTTAACTCCATCAGGGCTGCTTCCCAGCACCGCGCCTCCCTCAGTCCTAGGTCTGAGGTTGCTCTCCGTGGGCTGCACTGACCTCCTTGGAAAGGCTTCCCCCTGGGTCATGATGTGCACCTGGGCCTCTGTGCCTTCACCGTGGGCCACCTGTCCTCTCTTTGTGGCTGTGCTGGTGGCTCCCTGCCGAGCAGCCCCACAGCTCCAGCGCCAGCCCAGCTTTCGGCTTGGCTACTCCTTCACCTCTCCCAGCAGCTGTGGACTCTGTTCTCCATCGCCCCACAGAAGGGAAGTGAGGGAGACTCAAGTTGGGGTGGTCACTTGAGGTGCTCAGTCAGTCCGGGTCTGTCCAAACAACACTTCTATTTTACTGCATCCTTGCAAGTTTAGAAGAAATGACACTTAAGTCTCTTCTGTCCTTCCTTCCTCTCCTTCCACCCCCAGCGGAATCCCAGCTCAAGACACAAGGCTCTGCTCCTGCCCACACCTCTCTAACCCCCTCCTCTCCCTCTCTCTCGTCGAGGTCTGTCCCCAGCCCCTGTCTTGAGTCAGCGTTGAGGCTGGATGGCACAGGGCAGGTTTTCCATGATTCTGGCAGGCAGGTAAAGGAGGGGTCCTGGAGCCCTCGGTGGCTTTTTCAGGCTTTTGTTAATCTTTCTGCATCAGAGGCAACCAGGTACATGGCAGGCAGGGGGTCTGGGGTCAGGAGGCTGGCAGGCCTCCCAGCCCTGGCGAATCTTCACTCTGGGCTCTCCTGCTGCTGCTCCACTTCTGCCACTCCTGCTGCTTACTGCTTCTATGGCTTCTGCTCTGCTCCTGCTCCTGCTCCTCTGCGTACACTGCTGGCGTCCCCGTGACACCACCCTAATGTGCCCCGTGTCTCAGCCTAGGTGCACCCCCCTGCGCATGCCCACACCCCACTTCAGGGGTTCACCGTCAGGCATGTGTGCAGGACCACAGGGGTCTATCATATCTATGATACTAGTGGTGGGAGGGCGGAAAACCTCATAACTTTCACTTACCCTACAGTCAGGAAATATTTTCATTGTTTTTTTGTTGTGATGGGGAAATAACCTTTGTACTGTGACCTGTATCCAAGCTTTTCATTATCATCTTAAGGCTTAGCCCTTCTGGAACTCAACCCCAATCACCCACCCCCGTGTCTCACAGACTAATTCTTTTAAGTCTCTTCAAAATCAGAGGTTGTGAATTGAAATTCATTCAGCACCTGCCCTGGCAACTTTGTTTGGGCTGTTTCCATGCTCTCTTTAAGTAAATCTCATCTATCTGATGGGTGGAGAACCCATAACTTTGGGAAAGAAAAGAACCTCAGTTTAAAATTTTTAAATATTGTTGAAAATATTGCTAACCCAACTGCTTCCACTCCAAATAAATGAAGATCAAAATATGTGAATAAAAGTCAAAGTGACAACAATCTGGTTTGTCCCCGTGCTGGTGGTAGCTTAAGGAGATGAGTAGCAGGTGTTCCTGGTGCTAGCTTAAAATAACTCACCAGGTGTGTTAATATTTCTCTGTCTCCAGACCATCCCACAGTAAAAAGTCACAAGTAGGTCACACCGTCTTCACCAAAAATCTAGCAGAAGCATACACTATCTGGATTTCTGTTTTCATCTCCAAAAAGAATTGGCGGGCTTTAAATTTACCACAGTGGTCATGATTTGTTATGTAGCTTATTGTCCTAAAGATTTACATTTTACAGGGGAACTAGATTTCTGTCTCTGAGTCCACTCTGGGCCGGTTTTATGTGATCTCTGATGTGTTTTTTGTAAATTTCTGTTGTGGAAACGATGGCTCAGCACAAAGGTACTCACCAGTGACCGCTGGGGATAGTGGCTATGCCCAGTGTCCACAGATTGACACCAGTGTGTGTGCTGCATTGGCTGTGGGCAACCTGATTGGCTGTGGGCAATTTTGTCGAAAGAAAATTACAGAAAAAAAGAGGGACATTAATTTAAGTGGAGATAAAACATTTTATCATTTATGCTAAAGTTTCTTCCTTCATTAAAAAAGGTATAGTTTCCCTTACTAGGAGGTATATTTGTAACCGACCTTAGTATTGCATCGTGAGACCTTGCTATTTCTTATTCTATGAACATAACTGGTCATATAAATCTAGACTACATTTAAATGGTCTGTCACATGCCTGGTCCTCACATTCCATGAAATCATTTAACCAGATTCTGTGCCAAATAGCAAAATTCTGTCTATATTATTGTAGGGTAAAGGTTGATCAGGTCTTTCCACCCACCCACCACTGTGATGATGGACACCTGCGAGCATTCCAGGGTGGGCATGCGCAAGTGGGCGCACCTGCGTTGGACACGGGCATTAATGGGCGGCGTCATGAGGACGCCAGAACTGTGAGGACCGACCGACCGACAGTACTGACGAGCAGCAGCAGCAGAGAGCGAAGCAGCCGAGAGGGTGAGATGCGCTGGGGGCTGGGAGGGCTGCCAGTCTCCCGGCCCCCCAGCACCCCTGCCTGCCATGTACCTGGCCACCTCCATCCTGCCGCTACAATTATGCTCTCCAGTAGCTCTCATAGCAAAATAACTCACAAAACTTATCAAGAATCACGGAATCATATCCTTTGGGGTGGGGGGGGGCAGAGGGAAGCTTAGTTACTCTTTTGCCTCCAACTTCTAATATTGTGCGAGAAATCTGGCAAAGACAGCACTGGCGAGCGAGCGAGCAGCTGTATCTCCATTAGCTAAAGAATTCATAAATAGTGCTCTCCAAGATCGTTGGGAGTTACCAGCTGCCTCTTCTGCATTTGCCAGGGCAGGGCAAACGTTTGGTTTTGAGGGGTGGGAGGGGTGATGGGCGCAAGCCCAGGGAGTATTATTTAAGACCACCCTGTCTACTCAAAACTGTAGAGCAACCAACTGTCAAGATGAACCGTCAACCCGTTTTTCCTCTTTTGCAGCCAAGTGCTCACCGCGGAGAACTTAGGGCTCAAGGGCCAGAGCGGTGCTGCTGCATTGGGCGCTCCTTGCAAGCGCTGCTGCCACCGAGCAGGCGTCCTCGGACGTGCCCTGACTTCCAGGCCGCTTGTCCAGCCACCAGGCTCTCCCCGCGCAGCCGAGCTTCGGTGGATGATTCCAGACAGAGGTGGGGAGAGCGGTCGGGCCGGTGTAGGGCACCCGGAGAAATGTTTGAATTTGATGCAGCCAACCAAGGCTGGGCTAGTTGGTGAAGCAGGCTGGGAGGATAAAAAAGCAGCAGAAGTGGTTTTTGAGGAGGAAGAGGGCAAGCATTCTTTAGCTTACCTTTTACTCGATGCTATTCTGCATGCTCTGGAGGGGGGCGGGGGAATCCAGGTTTTTGTGGAGTATGGGGGCCTCTCTTTAAGAAAAATATAAAATTGTACATATAAAATGAGTTAAGACCGAATCAGTAAAATCACAACAAATTACATTTAAAGAAACTAACGTATTCTAGTTTTTTTCAGCTCATATAAATCTTTTGCCTAAAAAAAGAACAATGCAAAATCTAGAAAAAATATACAGTATTTTTATTAACGACCTACTCGATTTCTGTAATATTTTTCCTCTATAGTCTTTGCTGTTTATTCTTTGGTCACCTTTCTAAAGAAAACAATTAAAATTTTTCTTTTTACCTTTTTCTTATGGTACTATATACAGAACTATAAGTTTAAGGTGAACAGCATAATGATTTGACTTGCCTCTTGTGAAATGACGACAGTAATAAGTTCATTAGCATCTAGCATCTCATATAGATACAATAAAAAGAAAAAGCAAAAAGGAAAGAAAATGATTCTCTCCTCTTGATGAGAACTCTTAGAATTTACTCTCTTAGCAGCCTTCATATGTACCCTTGCGCCATGGTCATCAGGTTGTAATTAAAACCATAGCATTTAGCTTGCAAATGAAAGTTTATACTTTTTAACCATTTTCCCTGCCCCCACACCTCTTGTGACTGCCAGTGTGATCTCTTTTTCTCTGAGTTTGTCTGTTTTATTAGATTCACATATGGGTAAGGTCATATAGTCTTTGTCTTTGAACTGACTTCTTATACTTAGCATAATTCCTAAATATCCATTTATGACAAAGGACAAGTAGGTCACACTGACCTCACCAAAAATTTAATGGAAGGCTCATTTTTTATGACGTAGTAATACTCCACTGTAGGTAGATAGAGAAGTTGTGTTATAGATATTTTTCTGTTACTGATCTCGAGTTATTTCTGTGTCTTGGTTATTGTAAATAGTGCAGTGAATAGGGGCCTCCCTGGTGGCGCAGTGGGTTAAGCAACACACTATGAAGCAAACCGCAGCCGCTGCAGCATGAGTTCGATCCCTGCCGCTGGCCAGGAGGGGGA
>JAGFMF010012288.1:592009-622527 GCA_019455555.1 Galemys pyrenaicus | reverse complement strand
CTCCCCGCTCTCTGTGGTGAATCCTCTCACCCCCCACACTTCTGACCTGTACCCCTGTGCTTGTATGCATAAATAAATAAATCTTTAAAAAAAAAAATAGTGCAGTGAATATGGAGATGCTGATATCGGTTTAGTGTTTTCGTTTCTAAAGAAAACAATTTTATAATTCCTTTTTTTCAGAGAAAATAGAATCGGTCCGTCTTTCTTCTGGCATGGACAATTGAGATTTTTTTACTGATAGTTTGAAAGTGTTGTGATTGCTAATGTCACTTAAATTCTAGGGTTGTTAAATTTGGGATGACCTCTACAAGTACCCTTTATAGATAAAATCTGGAAGAAGTTTTGCCTAGATTGCCTTCTGGCTCCATGTATTTCAAACTAAGTTTTTGGTTCATGATCTGCACATATGTGGGTGCCAGCAGCCACAGTACATATCGACATTGTGATGTAAATTCTGGCCCTGTACCTTCGTGTCATCGAGCTGGGTGAGCTGGCACAGCGGTGGTAGTTTTCCCGGCAGCCAGTTTTACATCGGGATGACTAGCAATAACCTTAACTATACACAGACATGTCTGTGAACCAGATGAATCTATTCTACTGAATCCAATTAATGTGTCCTTAACTCAACTTCCCCCAAGCAGTGTTGACCATTTCCATGCCATCTAACTGGGTGTGGGGGAGGGTGTTTGAGTGGAATGTGAATAATTTTAACCCTCTGAAGCCAAATACCTCCTATTTGTCTATTTTTATCTTTTTATGGAAAATATTTATGCATACAAGAACTGGGGTACAGGCCAGAGGTGTAGAGGTGAGAGGATTCACCAGAGACAGAGTGGGGAGCAGAACAGGCAGAGCTACTGAAACACACTGCTGAGGGGAGCAGCGGGCGAGGCCGGAGACTCTGCTGCGCCCTGTGTGTCACCTCCCTGGCTGGGGATTGAACTTGCGCTGCAGATGCTTCCTAGTGCAGTGCTCAGCCCCTTGTGCCACTAGGGAAGCCCCTTGTATATTTTTATTTAAAAAACAACAAACGCTTTGCTAGTGGCCCCTCTACATTCTCAGAAGGAGCCCGTGCAGGTGAAGGATTCTGCAGTTCAATTTCATTAGCTTCACAGTGTAGCCATAGCAGATGGGGTAGAAGATGCTGAGCAATGATAGGAGCTAGATTCTTGCTGGGAAGACCAGCACAAAAGAACATGACCCCACCATGGCCAGTTCAGTGCCTTGCTAACGATGTCATTTTGAAGGAGAGGTGAGAGGCAGGGATACATACAGCACTAGGTAACAACTCAGGGAGAGACTGGGAGGATTTCTGCCTGGATTTCAGCCTGCCCCAATGTCCACTAGCATGTCTCATCATGCTGAGTTTCAGAAGGAAACGCCTCTGCTGCTACCTTCACTTTATGGATGTGATTGTTGGCATCGCTGTTTTCTTCTATGCTGTGTTGCCGCTGTGCGTGGCTGTCAAACTTGTCAGTGATGCATCGGTGAGCACAGCCATACTTTGGTGGATCTGCAGGGCCCTGACTCTGCCATCCTAGTGTGCTAGTGCTTGGTGGGGGGGTGCCAGGGGAGATACATTGACTTAGTGGCCACAAAGGCAGCATTGAGCTGAGGATTTACAGTTGTTACCCATTAGAGTATATTTTACTCTGCCTGGAAAAGTTAATGTGTTTCCCGGTTGCTACTAGGGAAGAAGGAGGCCCTGGGAGATCTTGGTTCAACAATGACTGTCTTATGTAACAGAGTCATTGGCTTTATGTGCGCCCTAGGAACCACTAAGAATAAGAAACCAGAAATACACGGAACTGGTTGTGAGGCTGCCATTTCTCCCTTCGATTCAAAAGGCAAAACATACAGCCATACTACCCTGGGACTTCTTGCTTAAGAAGTGTCTTTGTTTAGTCGTCTCGGTCAGAGGGATGACCAGAGTCGGTGTGGAATAGAGACGACGTGTGGTTAGTAAATGAGGCTTGTCCAGTCACTGCCGTGTCTGCCTGGCGTCTTCAGGACTACCTTCCATGCCATCATAATTTTAGGGGTGATGCTTAAGTAATTACCCCTTCCCCTCTCCCCATTTCTCTTTCCTCTGAATCACTGCCAAAGTCAGATAATTTCAAAGCTGGGAGCTCAGGGCAGAGAGGTTTGAATCTTGATGAGCCAAACATGGGAGGGACTTGAAAAAAAATAGCAAAAAACTTGAGTAACCTTGGGTTGGTGAGCCTATACATTTCCTTAATGTTAGCTGGTGTTGGCAGGGGTTGATGTTGGAAAGACTGCAATTTTCTGTACCCTGCATAAGCAAGATAAAACTCAGGGAAACGAGTGTTGATTTAATTTAGAAGGGCTCTGGTTTTTATTTGATACTAAACAAGTCCTGTGACACTCCAAGATTTCGCCAGCATTTTTAACATGCTGTGAAAGGTCTGTGAAAGACACAAGCCAAGGTGGGGACTTTGAAAACACAGACATCTGTAACTCATAATCTTGGCGTCTTTCATCTGTGGTAGCTTCTCTACCTTACATGATTTTATTCTAAATTTAATTTTGATCCAACACCTTCTCTTTGGTCCCCAAATGCTATATGCCAAAGTATATACATTATTAGGACAAGAGATGAATTAGTCAAGTTGAATTATGTTATTCTCCAGCTGCTCAGCACCTTTTGTTTTTAACTCAGCTCTTGAGTAGATGCATCATAAACCTCATAAAGTATAAATGATGGACACCGGGATATTAACAGCGTGGATAAGTTGATAGAAACTGTATGAAATGATGTGTAGCAAAACGAACTTTACCATAGACTAATATTATGATAGCAACAAGAGTTAAGTTCCCACGGTATGTTCCTGGCTACAAAAGCATCATCAAACTTCTAGATAAAGATCCCCAAACACTTCTGATTTGAAATAGTTATTTGTATTTATTCATGCATTCATTTGTTCATGCCCCACACCATTTGTTCCAGCTCAGGGTTGCTGGTGGCCAGAGCCTATCCCTGGAGCTCAGGGTGCGAGGGGGCCCCACCCTGCACAGCTTGCCCACCCACCGTAGGGCACCCCACACGTGCCCACGTGCGCTCTGACAGGGACAGAGAGGCATGCCAGTGACCCTCACGTGCATATCTGTGCGAGGTGGGAAAAAGCAAGGTCCCTGCTGAAAACTCCCAAACGTGGGAAGAGCTGCGGACTCCACACACAGGGCCCCGACTGGAATCCGTGTTTTTCCTCGTCAACATTATCACGAAGTGACATTATTCGAGAAGCTGCTGTAGTTTTTAGCATGAAAGCCCAAGATTCTGATGCTGTGTTTTAGCTCACAGAACACATCTCTTGAATTTTCTCTGTGCTTTTCCAGCAGGAGGTTCGTTCACTCTCCCGCTACCCCAGAGACTGGAGTTTCTCAGAGGGTGTTCATTTCCTTTCCTGGTAAACCTGTGCCCAGGCCTGGCCTGGTCTTGTTTCTGTACCCTGCCCTGTGAAGTAAGGAGCCACCGTGCCACTGAGAAGATGAATTCTGTCCTCCTGACAATCAATAGAAATGGTGGAGCGTTGATTTTTTGTGCCCCCAGATCAATTTTGTGTCACAGCAATGATGAGATTCCAGGCCATTTTGTCTGCTGTGCTAGACAGAAACTTGACCACAAATAACAAGAGAACTCAAGTATTCTTATAAAATTTCCATGAAGAAAAATACAGCAGCAGTGTGGTAAATAGGAACCAGTAGGAGAAGGAAGATATGTTGGCGATTTTCCAGGATTCCTCAGTTGGAAAGGAAACTCAGTGAACATGACCTTCTAAACCCAAGCCCTTGGGAGGCATTGTGACCCCAGTGTCCCAGGAAGCTGAAAACAAGGGGTGCAGTCAGTGTGACTTTTAAAATCTCTGCTCACTCACCTCCTAGAGGGAAATGTGGGACTCAAATGCTTTGATGGAATGTAGCAGACTTTAGGCGGTCTGGTTTCGGGGGTGCTCCAAGAGCTGAATGTTAAATTTTATTTGTTCCAGAAAGTCCTGGCAACTTGGCACAGCAAATCTGATCAGCACCAGACGCCCGACCTGTCTCAGTGGTGGTGCCGTGTGTGACGAAGACTGCAAAGCAGCATGTGTTAGTGGGGGAAATGACAGGCACAGGAAGGAGATGCTGAGAACACAGAAACTGTTGCTAATGTGCAGGGAGGAAAGGGAGGCTACTGCCTGGCAGAGTGGCATGTTGGCTGGAGGGGGGATCAGCAGGTCTGCAGGGAGAACGAAGACTTGTTGTGTGAGCTGACAGAAGAGGCAGCAATCTGGACCACACAGCCTCGAGGGAAATGGGTTTCATTTCTCCCACCGGGGAGCTGGGCAGGAGGCCCAAGGAACCTTTCACGGGAACTCTGGAAAGGGCTTCTCTGATCCAGCAGGGATGAGCTGTGAACTAGATGCTAACTGTTCTCAAAGGCTTGGAAGTCAGAGGCAGGCTGCTTCATTTTGTTGAAAGACACTTTATTGAAAGGACTTTCACTTAGGCTCTAGCTTTGAAAACATACCAACTCATTCTCCCTTACCAATATTCCTTCCCCTGTGGACAAGCTCGCAGATTGTCACCAGGGATATATTTCTTTTTCAAACAGGATTATTGATGTATTTCATGTATTGAGTTCCTAGAACATTATTGTCATCGCTTTGGGCCGCTGTGTGGTGGGTGTGGCTGGCGTTGTCGGATGGTGGTGTTTCCAGGGTAGACCTGAATGAAAGAAGGAATTGAAATTAGAAACAGGAGCTACTTGGCTGAGTTGTCCAAAGTGTAAGTCTTAGCCTGTTGTGAGCCTACAGAGGCGCTTGTTGACTTGTCCTAGGGGGAGGCTCGAAAGCTGGAAATCTGTAGAGGGTTTCGAGGAATTATCACTTGGAGGTCCTTTTCCAGCTTTTGTGCTCCAAAGCTTGTGTTCCACAGGGCTCTGGGAGAACAGTGCTCCCAAAGACTTGCAGCACGCTTCGTTGGGCTTGTTTGGAAAGGTGCCGTGGTCGTAAGTGACTTAGTGACTCTGTTCTTGGAGCCAGACCCGAGCTCAGGATGCAGTGTGGGGGTGGACATAAAGGAAGTTTCTCTGACACTGTGCTTGGAATAGAAGTCATCGTCCACATGGGAGTGGGTTGATTCTGTCAGTGGTGGGTCTGTGACTTCCCGCACTGGTAACTGAACTCAAGAGAATTGCTATAGACATTCTGTAGCCTGAGAAAAGAATTGCTGCTTCCCTCTCTGTCCCATGACCTATGAAAGTCTGGTCGTCACCCAGGCCTTTTGTTCTTGGGGAGAACAGGAACTTTGGAAAGTGGGGTCACTTCATTGCTTCTGTAGGTCATCTTCCCAGACTGGCCTAACTCTTAAGTCTGTTTTGTGTTCTGTTTTGCTTCTTTTTTAGTTTTTAGGATTATGAACTGCTGTATTTCAATTATATAGATTGATTTAACAAGTACTAACATCTGGATCAGACGTTACTAACTAATCTGGATCAGATTTTTTGACGAATCGAAGTTAGAATTATAACTCCTGCATCTCTATTTTTAGTAGATAGAAAAGCATAAACATGTTTAATTCTAGTAAACTAGTTATATACAGCAGCTGCCTTTAAGTAATGGGAATTTTGTGGATTCATGCACAAAACACAAGTCCCAGAGATCTGCCCCAACCTGAAAAATTGCCAATGATGTGTTTGTCTCAAAACTTGAGCAAATTTCCTCAGTCTTACATTGCATATTTTTATCTACCAAAGTGCCAAATGTCTGCACTGTCACTTCTCATCCCAACAAAATGCCAAGAACCTCTGGCACCAAAGTACACCCAAACTACTTGGAACTTTGCCCTATAAAATAAGAATTACTAAGTACTTTTGGAAAATTAAATAACCCTTAAAACAATGTTCAAAGCTTTTCAATGTCCACAGCAGCCAAAATCTTGGAAACTAAGTTGTTTTTTTTTTTGATAGTTAGATTTATTTAATTATATATGACATCATTTGTAGTTCCCAGGGAGTTCCCACCACCATTTCACATGTGCACAGTCACCTCAGTCCCTTGTGCTCTTTCTGCCCTCATCCCTATCTCTACCTCACCCGCCCCCCCACCCCCCAAGATTGGAAACTAAGTATTCACCTGCTGTTATGGAGACTATAGCACTTAAGGCTTTGTAGAAAGTCATCTCTGCTGAATTCTAGTCCTGAATTTCTAATACAATTTATTTCTTCAAGAAAACATGATGTTTCAAATATAAAATGCCCAAGGCCAAACTCATTCTCTTTCCACCTAATTATGTTCACTTTCCAATTCTTCATTTTTCCACTAAGGGAACTGCTTTTCTTCCAGCAATATTGGAAGCTGGGGGCCAGCCTCAATTCTCTTGTCTCATCTGTCTTCAATATTTAGTGATTCACTAAATCCTCTTGAGTCTTTCTTCAAAATGCTTCTTGCATCTTTTTACCTGGTTCAGATCCCACTGCTGTTATTCAAGTTGGGATTTTTTTTAGCCTTTTGATTTGGCTATGGCAGCAGATTCTGCCTTTTCCTTTTCTTCTTTCAATCTATTGTCAGTATCAGATGAATCGTCTGAAAGGACTATCATATGCCATCCTGCTAGAAATATTCATTGTTTCCTGTAGCTTACCAAAGACTAGATTTTTAATCCATAACCACCAATATTTTTCATATATTTTTCTATCCCCAGCTTTCCATTTGTATTCCCACTTTATTACCCTACTGAAGTCTCCCCTCAGGCACACCTCATATTCCCTCTTGGATTCTCTGAGTCCTTCAATTTCCTGTGCCTGAATCTTCCTTCTCCTTCATGAATCTAAACAAATATCACTGAGCACCTAATATGAACCATATCATATGGTGGCCCAAAGTACAACAGTGAATAAGATAAAAAAAAAAAAAACCATACTGTATATGCTTTGCAACCTGGTGGAGAAAACAAAAGAATAAGTAAGCAGTTGGTATGTCAGACTGTATAGATAAGGAACAACAAGGACCTAGCCCTAGGCATAGGGATTCAGAGCATGATTTCTTAAGGACAGGACACCCAAATTATGATTCATTCTGTATGATGGTTGGCTAGGTGAAGATGATGGTTAGCTTCATTCATCCTTTATGGTGATTGTTAGCTGGATGAAGGAATGTGAGAAGAGGAGGAAAAATTAATCTGTAGTAAAGTGAATCATCTTGCTCAGCTCCTACCTTTGCTTGAATACCCAGCTCAAATGCCTTCTTAACTAGACAAATGGTATAGTGTGAGAGCACAGGTTCAAAGTTTTATAGATCCAGATTCTAATACTGACTCTACTACTTCATAGTTGTATAAATAACCATGCGAAATTTACTTAGTCTAATTAAGAGTCAGTTTCCTAATCTGTAAACCTGTTAACTCATACCAAGTGTTCACACATCCAATAAATACTTATTAGGAAAAAAAGTCAGGTACTTTTCTTAGTGAGAAGGATGCAGCTATGAACATGACAGAAATCCCAGCTATTATGGCACTTACAGTCTAGTGAGGAACAGTTCATAGTGAATAAAATACATATGTAAATTGTACAGTACATTTCAGCAGGTATAAAAATTTGTGGAGAAAATAGAGGAAACAGGGAAAAGGGGAGTGTGTTGTAATTTTATTCTTTGACTCATTTATTCAAACAAACAGTCTTGGAAACAGCTATGGGGTAGCCCATAGCTGGCACTATTCTAGGCCCTGGTGATAAAACAGAAAGAGTGGGGAAGATATCACTATAAAAAGAGTAGAGATACTCAAATGTTAAACAGAGAGGCACGCTAAATTTACTGAGAAAGCAATTTTTGACTGAATAAATGGGGATGTAAGGAGGCCAGCCATGTGAGCAAATGCAGGAAGAGAATTCCAAGAACAAGTACAAAGGTGCCAAAATAGGGTAAACTCGTGGTGGGTGCAGTGAGTAAAGGAGAGAGCAGAAAGAGCAGTGAGTGGGTAAGGGTGGTGCGTCAGTAGAGGACTCTGTGGCTTATTTTTGAGAACTTCGGCTTTTATTTGGAGTGACATGGAAAATAAGCTGGGAGCAGAAAAGGTGGCCTGATCAGACTTATACTTCAGTAGCATCACTTCTCTGACTATTCAGGAGTAGTCTGAAGGAGGACTGGGGCAGAAGCTGGAAGAACAGTTGGTATATTACTGCAAATAATTCCCACAAGTGTCACCCTGATTTGGATCAGGTTGGTTGCAGTGGAGTGGGGGAAGCAGTAGAGTTCTGAATACATTTTAAAGGCGGACCAGCAGAACTAATGGAAGATCCAATTTGGGGTACAGTAGAAGTTGATTCCACTTTGACTTGAGCAGCTAGAAGAATGAAATTGCTCTTTACTGAGATAGAAAGACTCTAGGGGCCTCCCTGGTGGTGCAGTGGGTTAGGCAGCGCACTATGAAGCAGACCGCAACCACTGCAGCATGGGTTCGGTCCCTGCCACCGGCCAGGGAGGGGACCCACATGGCGTGGCAGACCTCTCCTGCCTCCCCGCTGCTCCCCTTAGCGGTGTACCTCCGTTGATCTGCCTGTTCTGCTCCCTGCTCTGTCTGTGGTGAATCCTCTCACCGCCCAACCCACCCCCCCCACACCTCGGGCCTGTAGCCAGGTGCTTGTATGCATAAATAAATAAATCTTAAAAAAAAAAAGACTCTGGGAGGAGGGTGTTGGGGAAAATCTTAGGAATTCAGCTTTTCTTATGTTGAGTTTGATTTAGTGATCCCACAAGATTTCACCATAAAGGAGACAGTTCAGTCAAGACTTGAAGGAGTGAAGATGCAAAACTTGGAAAGACTAACTAAGATCTTTGAAAGAGCACCTAGCACAGAGTGGTGCCAGACCAGCTCAGACCCATTTAATTCCATTTTTGTCATCCTGAAAGATCACCTTAGGCAGTGGCTGATGCTTATTCATTGTAACATCTCCGCTCATGGGTAAATGCTATCTTGTCCACTGTAGCTGCTAAACAGTATTTGCTGAGTGCATGAGAGAAAGAAAGGAGCTACAACCAACAAGAGAGATTGCTCCAACTGTGTCCTTTCTCCTTCCCTTTCAAGGAAGAGAGGGTAGCTGAGATGCTTTTCACTTTTGTGTGTGGGGGAGGGGCGACCCTGAGCTGTATCTTTTCTATCTTATGGTTAACACATTGTGATATTTAACAAGTGGGGTGTCACCTGTAGCAGGACGGGGTAAAATACGAGTTCTTGGACTTTTTCCCAGACTTTCTCACTCTGGATTTATGTGGGGAGAAGCTGGGATCTCTGTTACAGACTCATTGTGTGATTCTTCAAAATTGAAAATTTAAGAACTACTGACACTAAAGAAGATGACTGCTTGTTGACATTCTTCCTTGAAGGCCGATGATTCTAGCCATGAGGTAGGGAATTACAGGCACTTGGCAATTTTATGATAATGTGAGCTCATCACCTAATCAGACTGCTCTAATAGAGTTAGCACCTGGCGGGCTCAGATTCCCCACTTGCATCAGGTGATTGCTTCAGTGAAGGACGCCTTTTGCCAGACACCTCTCCGTTGAACTTTGCAGTTTGAGGAGAGTCTTAGGGAACACATCCATGCCAAAACTCTTAATATTTCAGATGTTTTCAAACAACATGATTTCATTCCATATTCTCAAGAAATAGGTCAGGGCATCTGTTTCATTCAATTCTAATGAAGTGAAAACTTCCATTTCTTACCCTTGCTCATGGCGCCTGTATACAAAGAGGACATATCTAGTGCCCTTCTGACCTATCTTCCCACACCCCTATACTATCAGCTCTGCAACGGTGTAGTGTTGTTCATTGCTCTGTCCTTCGTGCTAGAAGTATGCTTGGCACACAGTAGTCACTCAATAAATATCTTGAATGGATGGATAAATTCATTCCACTTCCTGTGGGGAGGAACCACTCTGAGAGACATCTGTATCCCTGGTATATCTCTGTAGTCTATTTCCACACCCGCCATACCCCCCCCCCAGTTTACTGCCCCCTATATATATCTGTGCCGTTTCCACTTATGCTATAACTTTCTGGTGACCCCATAAAACACTGCTAGAATTCTGGGAAAGGATGATAGTATAATTGGTCTTTTGGGGATCCATGGAGGGATAAATTTCACGTTATTCATGTTTCCAGATGGACTTTCATCCCCAGGGCAATCATTCCAGAACCTTTTCTTAGCCTTAAGTTTACTCCAAGAAATAAAAATAGTGATTTAGGGCTTGATTGCTCTCTTGTTTTTGGTGCAGAGTGGGAAGTAGGATAGAGGAGGAGGTTGCTGGGAAGGGCTGGCACCCCTGCAGGCACTTTGGGTGAGCTGCTACTCTGCAGCATCTCTGGAGGATGAGGGCTGGGGCCAGGGGCCGGCATTCGGGTTGAGATGGAGTTGTCTGCATGGTCAGGTAGCCTAGGAAACTTTGAGAAGTAATAAGCCTTGGATGCTGGCATGTCAGGGTTGGAGTTTATCCAGGTCCATCCCACTTTCCCCCCCAACAGGCTTCTACTATTAAGGCGACTTAGTTGAGCTGGTTGGATGGATTTCTGAGAATTGTAGATTCCCTTGTAGATTTTACTAGACTAATATACTAACTCTTTCGACAAATATTTATATGTCTATCTCAGAGCACTCTGTGCTGGTGCTAGAGATACAGTCATGAATAAGAACAGGAACTCAGGTCCATTTTTACCAGTGAACTTTTCTCTGGTTGAAGTCATAATCGAATATTTCTCAAATGCCTTTTGTTGCTTTCAGAGGATTCCATTTAAAGGAGGTATTGGAGTAAATCCTTCAGGAGGAACCCCACGTTTTCAGGAAATAGCAAAATAATGTGTCATTGAAAATCAGTCCATCAGGCCTCCCTGGTGGCGCATTGCAATATGAAGCAAAGTGCAGCCACTGCAGCACAAGTTCGATCCCTGCCGCTGGCCACGGAGGGGACCCACATGGTGCAGCAGACCTCTCCTGCCTCGTCTGCTGCTGCCCTCAGCAGTGTGTTTTCAGTTGATCTGCCTGTTCTGTTCCCCACTCTGTCTCTGTGAATCCTCTCACCCCCTGCACCTCTGGCCTGTATCCCAGTTCTTGTATGCATAAATAAATAAATCTTTTAAAAAATCAGTTCATCAAACATGCATTAGCATGCAATTCACGTAAGACTCAATCAAAATTGTAGTATGAGCCTGATAGGGCAGACTATTCATTTATGATAATGACACTATCATAGCTTGCCTGGACTGTTGCAAAGTTTCCTCACTGCAATTCTTGTTATAGTCTATTTCCATCACCTGGATGAAAACCCTTTAATGGCTTCCCTTGAAATTAGGTTAAAATTCCATGTCCTTAACAGGATCTGTAGGACCCTGGGATCTGGCTCCTGCTTATATCACTGACTTCTCTAGAAGCTTTTTCTGGTATTGTGGTGATCTGAAACTCTTTTCCACCTTATTTTTCTTTGTCTGACTCCTCATTGAAAGTTCAATTCAAACATCTTAGAAGAGAGGGCCTTTCTGACCACCTATCTTAAGTAGTTTTGTATCTTTTCCTGCAGGGTCTGTTTATCCCATTTGTATGTTTATATTCTGCACTGCAGGCACTTGATTATTTATTGCTTTCATTTCATGTTATTACACATCTCCCCTTCTAGAAGGTGTGTTCCTTGAGAATAGGAGACTAATAAATACTACTCAGTAAATAAATAAAGCATTCAATAACTGTTTGTTGAATTAATTCTGATGACACTTCCTGAGCACCCAAAGTTTTTCTGGGAATGCCTGTGATTATTGCCAGATAGCCAACGATTTGACAGCACTTTTGAAATCATGAAAGCAAGGTCCATGGCATAGAGCCCCAGCACCTAGTACTAATCGGATTCTTAATATTTGTGTTGAGTTGATTTGAACTAAATTAGCACCAGACCAGGAACTGGTGAACTCATATATGATCAAAGGATCTCACTGATGGTGCCAGACAGTGGCTGGGGAAGATGAGTTCATCATGTCTTGTCATTTCCTTACTTGTCATTACCCTACTGGCAATGCAGGGCTGTGGAGAAGCCCAGGGGCATGGTCTTACCAAAAGAAAAAGGAAATGGCCCTGAAAAGAGGTGGCCTGGCTCACCTATGAAGGGCGGGCATGGCGCAGTGGTCTCGCTTTGATGTTGGATTGAGACTGGGTGTGGGAAGGGTGGTATGTTTGGTAGCTGCGCTTGCTGAATTGGCAGACTCTCTGTTCAAAACTGACAAGGAGAAAATGAAAGTTTCCCTTGTTTTTCTTTTGTGTGTGTGTGTGTGTGTCACACATGAATAACCAATGGCTTGCTGGCTAGTTAAAATTCATATTTCTCCTGTCAGGTTTTTAGCAACTGTGAAGGTCAGGTTAATGTACGCCTCCCTACCTTTGCCTCTTGGCTAACTAGCTAGCTATATTTGCATTTCTTTCCAGTTAGATCCTTTTTTCCCCCCTGTTCCTTTGACAGTCAGCATCAGAAATGACCTATTATCTCCACAGATGTTCCATGCTGGAAAGTGTTTGCTTTTAACAAATACAGAGACATAGAGAGACTCTTTGCTCGTATCCGATCCTTTTAATGGCTTACGGTCAAAGATTTGGTTTTTTTTCTCAGTGGAATTAACATCAACAAAAAGGATTTGTCACTACTAGGAATTTGAGAGTTTTCTAATCCTCCTGGAATGGGAAGTTCTGAATGTTGCAAAATAGATGTTTCCATCTGTTTAGATTCCTATACAGATTCTGAACCGTACAGTAGCATCCCTACTCATGAAAAGAAGAGTCATTTCACCTTCAGCCTGCGAGGCACCTGGCAGAGGTATCCTTCTTCTCCTTTCTCTTCTCAGCTCATTAGAATATTCAGATCTTGGGCCTCCCTGGTGGCGCAGTGGGTTAAGCGGCACACTATGAAGCAAACTGCAGCCACTGCAGCACGAGTTCGGTCCCTGCTGCCAGCCCCCCATTCTGTCTCTGGTGGGTCCTCTCACCTCTCGCTATTCTGGCCTGTACCCCAGCTCTTGTATGCATAAATAAATTAAAAATCCTAAAAAAAAGAAAAAAAAAAGAATATTCAGATCTCAGACTGTGGAAAACAGACCACCTTTGCCCTAGCACTCTCCATGTCACTTCTTGATGCGAAACGTACCTAGAATTGCAGCTGAGAATCGCTTGCTGGCAGCTGGGGCCAAAAATCTTCTCTCTACATCTCAGAGAAGTAAGTGAGGAGGGAGTTAGTTGCTGCCTCTGGGTATCGCAAACAACACAGCTGGTCGTCACCCTGTACAAAGGCTGAGAACCTGAGAGCCGGATATGAATTTTTCTCACCTTTAAAAAACCCGAGAGGGATATTCTCTGAAGGATTGAAGGAAATGTATTTCTGACCCAAGGGTCACAGAATAGCTCACTATGAATTTTAATTGGCTGCTAAGCCATTGCTAATTCATCTCTGACTTTGGCAAAAAAGAAAAAAAAAAAAACAAAAGCCTAACCAAGTCTTTAAAATGAATGTAGCAGGGAGATTTTTCCCACCGCAAGCATGACCCTACCCGCAGCTGCTCGAAGTCTGACAGCAGAGCGGGAGGCAAACGTACGGAGCGAGGGCACGTTCATGTGCAGGACTCTGCTCGGACTACAAGGTCATGTGGGATCAGAAATCTTTGGGCTGACAAGGGAGTAAACCTGCCTCTGCCCCAAACAGGCAAAACCAACCTCACCACGCTGTGGGACAAGGCTAAACAGGGCACAGGAGGCCTGTCACTCTGTAAAGGTCAAGTGAGACAGCGCCCACTTGATTGTGGTTTGAGACACTGAGCGCCCAGCTTTCTGACCTCACCCCCGTTCTCATGACCATTGAGGGCCCTCTCTTTGTCTGCTTACCCACTCCTCTCACCTCCTCCTTCCCCAGTTTTTTTCTGACTTCTCTCGCCTGAAACTCACATTCCCTCGTCCTCCTACTTGATATCTGTTGCATACATGCTTTTAAATAGTTTTTAAAAATTCACAGCTGAGCCATCGGACGTCCAGTCTTCATCCTGTGAGAGTGAGCGTATTTTCTGGGAACTGAGCTGCCTGACAAATAATGTCCATGTGTTTGCTCATGACGTCCCCGGGCACCTCTGCCTTGTCTTTCTTTATGGTAGAAGCTAGAAAGAAAACTCTTGACTTTCCAGTTCCTCTTGCAGCTAGGTGGAAACTGAGGTGTCCAGCTTCTAGTTAAAAACCTTTGTGTCGCTCTTCAGGCCCAGCCACGGGCACTTACAGAGTGTTACTTACCAGGCCTCCCCAGGGCTCACCAGGCTCAGTGTGGACTCAAAGGGGATTTGCAATCCAGGTGTCAGGGAGGCCTAGCTGGCTTTGCTCTTACTTGCATTCCTAGACCAGCAAGGCACTATACTGGGGAAACTGAAAAGACACGTTTCTCCTCTCTGACTTAGTTCTTTCCATTCTTAGCCCTTCTCCTTCACGTACGCCATCCCCATCATGTCCACAGAACAGCAGGGGTCCTTTGTTTGGATTTTCCTCCAGAAGGAGACAGTCCCAGGTCTGTGCTGATACACTGTGTCGTCTGCTGGTGTGGACATACCTTTCTGTGGGTAAAATAGGGTGGACAAAGAAGCTTTCTCTTGCTTTGACCTCCTGCTACAGGATTGCACCAAGTGATTTATTTAAGTCTTCACCGTTACTTTCACGTTGGCTCCTTGTTGCTTTAACTGGCTACTCCAACACCTGACGGCTTAGCTTCCTGTCCCAGCTCCATTCAGCTCCTGCAGAGCCTCTGAAACAATTTTGGACAATTACATCTAAAAGGAAGTCAGCTGGAGGTTTATATGAAAGCATTTTATTTTCCTGCTAAGGCGGGAACGGAGTGGAGAGTGAGGGGCAAATGACATTCTGCTTTCATCTTGCCTAGAAAACTTGTGATGGCTGGAGATGCAGCAGCCATTATATAAACACAACATGATAAGACAGGTCCTTAAAGATGCTGGGAAAAAAGATTGAAAAGGCGTGATAACATTGCAGTAGCCTTGGGATATCTATCTTTGTATTTCTTATGCAAGAAAAGTAAACTTTAGTAATTTGAAAACATATCCACAAATTCTTTGACCCTCTTCCTATCAAAAGGAAGTCTAATTCTACTCCTCTTAATTGTAGGTCAGTTTTAAGTCATTACTTCTCACAAATAGAATACCACAAACATGATGTTAAAGCTAGTTCATAAAAGATGATACTGCCCCTCCCCTTTATCCCGAAATGACCTTGGGAGCCCTTAGCTGACATATAAGAAATCCAGCTACACTGAAGCTCCTGTGCTGGTGAGTTCACATATATATCTATATGTTTTTCATATATATATTTTTAAATGTATGCATGATCCTATAGCTGCTGAAAGTCTAACAGAAGGGGTGTAAATAAATATGGAGCTAGGGATAGAGAGCTGGAATGTTGAGCACGAGGGTGTGGATTACTTAACGTTTAGCATGAATCATTCTAGGAGGACTGGGGGAGAGTAATGAATGCTACTAATTAGCCTGCTAAGTCTTTTCTGCAACTGGAGGGTATTTGGTTGTAACTAGAAAGCAGAGGTAATTATCTCTTTATTATGTATGAATCTTATTTACATGATCCACATGGGCATTGATGACTAGTTAGCTCAGATAAATGCCCACCCAGGCTAATGCCAACATTCTGGATTCATGCCCTGTATCTCCCCTCTGCTCTGGAGTTGTAGGCTTCATTTCTTGTAGTATGATCAATAGTACACCAAGTCTGGAAACATAAATAACATCTCATCATGGGATATTAATAAATCATTTATTATGTGTTTACCTGTATTTTCAGAATTTGGTAGCCAACATGGAGATAATTTTTGAGAGTATTTTTACCAAAATGCAACATTCCAGCTCTCAACCCATCCCACCTTCTCTGAGACATGCCCCTGGTCCACGCAGGGGCCCCTAGAGATTCCGCCTGTGTTACGTAACACACCTGATTAGTCTCAGGCTGTTGAACAAGAGGTGAACCAGGAGGGCCAATCAGATTCACTCTTCCAGGAATGGGAATGCAGAGACAGCCAGTCAATTTCTGCTAATGACTGGAACAGTCACAGATAAAGTCATTAGCTGTGGGTAAGCCATATTCAGCTTTGTGGAAGGGAGAAGCAAAGAAAATTAGACTCTGGTATCAAAGAATGAAGCAAATGTGCAAAATAAAGAGAGATGGTCCAAGAGTCCATCTGGGGGATATGGGTGCTTTTCATTCCTACATTCCAGCCCTTCCTAAGGTCTGAGTGCGCTCTGGCCCATGGCTCCTTAGTTCTGTGTCCATTTGCCAGATTCCTTCTCTGTGCTTAAGTCCTGTTGTCAGCAATTGGACTTGCCACCAAAGAGTCTATCTAACACAATGAACATCACTTTAAGCTGGTACATTTTCCTCTTATCCTTTTGAGTTCTTAGCTGAGACCCTTGTCATAAGAGACAGATTAACAATTTATTAAGTGGTCTACTTTATTATATGTGAGTGAGACCCAGGGACAAATGAGGAATACCCCAAGGGGAGTGAGAATTCCACGTTAAAAATAATCTTAATAGAGAAAGGGGGCAAGGAATAAAGACCTAGACAGAGAATAGATCTGGGGTAGAAGAAGTAGAGATGGAAGGTAGGATGGGGCGTGACAAGTGTGCCTGGCGGTGGTGTCCAGCCTCCGGGGATGGGGTCACTCATTACCCACTGACCACTCTCCTCGGGAGGGGGTGGGGGGGCCTGTGACAGCTGAGTTCCTTTTGGAGGAGCTTTCTTGGGACAGGTCAGGGGATTCAGTGAAAAGCTCTCCCAGCATTTGCAGTTTCTCAGGTGCCTGCTGCCCCAAATAATCAAGAGATCTAGGTGGCATCTCTGGGGATGGCACCTTGTGCTCCCCTTGAACATCTTGTCCCCAGCTGCCCAGGGAAGGCCAGTGGGCATGAGGGTCAGGAAGAAATGTGTCCACTGTCACCGGAGAGAAGACAACTTAGGGCACCTTCTGGAATGACACCAACAGCATCTTCTCTAAACACAATGGGTAACCGCCTCCATCCTGTGGAGCAAGGACATCTTTCTATTCCCAAATTGATTTTTTTTTTTTTCTGAAAGAGTTTCTCTGGAGATACAGAGAATCTGCTCTGAAGGGCAGTTTCAAAGTCTCACACTTCTGCAGCTCTTCACTAAAATGAGGAGTCGTCCTCCCTTATCCAGGACTGACTCATCCTCTCACGCTGCTCCCACCCTCCCTCACTGACACTGTGTCCCCGGGCACGGCTTCCTGGCTGGGGCGCTGCACACAGTGGCTTGTTCTCAGGACTGCGTGGTTTTGGTGGGTATTTCCTTCCCTCCCGCGGACGGGACATGTGCACAGGTTGGTTGAGGTGCTTCAGTTGTCCCAGGGGGAGTGAGTGTGGGTGTGTGGGACGCGCTCTATAAGGAAAGGGCGCCCTCTCCAGGGCTGGCCCGGGGACACCAACCAGGATGGCTACACCCTCACCACCCGAGCGGAGGGAAGCGACTGGACACCGATCCAAGAACACACACAATTGTTTCCTATCAAGGGTTAGGGGGCTGTAGAATTTGGTGATGTTTTGGTGATCAGAAATATGCTGTAGGCACCCGACTCACTTGTCTCAATTAGCCTTTGGTCAAATTGGTTTCATCACACCTCATTTCTTTAAAGTTGCCTTTTCTACTGGATGAATAAGGGAGGACTTAATACTATGCAGCCGCACAGAACTGCTTCCCTTTGGGCTTTTATGTAGGATCCCATCAAACTGCATTTTCTTTGATGTTTCTGATGTTAGTAAAAGAAGACACCTTCTTGCTTTGGTGTAACGTGCCTTGTTCTTTATAATGGTAACTGTAAAGCTGGTAGAAATTAGGCGGGAAATAGTGGAGACTTCGGATGTGAATGTGAAAGCAAGCTTGAAAGAAGACTGTCAGTCAGAGTAGTACTGGAAGCCACAGCAGGTCTGGAGAAGTCAATGAAGGAGTTCCTTAAGGGCTGTGGACCTCACCCCAGAGCTAAGCACTTCCCCTGGAACCGGACAAGAAGTGATTGTGTGTCAGCTTAACTAATTGAATAAAGAAGATTGAAAGGGCTGATAAAATGAAATTCAGAAAACTACGTTACCCATTGCTAATAAGGCATGAATACGTTTCTGTCAAATTTCAAGGATCAGATCTTCTGAATTTGCCACTCCAATTAGAGTCTGATGTGGTCTCTGGATATAGAATACGTGTTTCTAAAACTGTCAGGCCCCCAGCCACCGCCCTTACCTCTCCACCATCTACATGAGCCGGGAGCTCACTCGGAGCCTCAGGTGAGGCCTCCCCCTCACCTAATGCCTTCTCTGCTTGGGTCACCAGCTCCACACAGACAAGAGTGAGAAGCGGCACCTTCTCCCTGGTGTCTGCAGTCCAGTGCCATCCCTGGCATGGGGTGCAGGAAACCACTACCACCCCTTGTAATTACCGGTTCTCTGGAAGAAGTGACCGAACCCCCTCTGATTTACAGCCAGGCTGGCTTCTTCATCTTATTAACAAAAACACATCCCTGCGCTCCAGTAATTACAGACCTATTCCTGAAGCAATCAAATTGCTTATTTGAGAGAAAGACTGTTTCCTTTCCCTAATGAATGTGAACAGTTCCCCAGAGCCCAAAGGTGATGTGTCTGAGTGCCCCACGGCAACAATGAAAAACGATTATAAATAAATGACACAGAGCTGCTCTGTTCTTAAAAACCACTGCGTGATCAAATTGAGAGACCTGCATAGCAATGGGACTCATGAGATTTTGCTTTAATTATTCTGCCCGAAGGAAAAATGGTACTTTGTTCTTTGCTGGCAACATTGCACATTGAAGCTTAAAGAAACTGAAAACATGATCCTATTCATCCTTCTCAAACCACTGGCAGGTGCCTCCATTTTTTAAGAGGGGAAACTGAGGCGTAGCTCAATGGGCATTTCTGTTCTTAGCAGGGTTGTTAAAAGTTCATTGATCATAGTGGAGAACAGATTCTTGTCTCCCCCATTCTCAGCTGCTCTGACAATTATTTGTATTTGAAAATCCACCAGAAAGGGGGGAGATTAACAGAAGGCATTAGAAAACTCTTCACTTGTGCTTCCAGGTTCTTTTGACTGGTATATAAGACAGATTAATGGAAGATAAACAAATTAAGTTTTGTGCATCCGGAGAACACACAGAGACAGGAGAGGTGGAAGGACAGAAGGTGGAAAAGCGTGTGTTTGCCCTTGAGCTAAGGAGTGGGGTAGAGGCCTGGGTTTCTGGAAGGGGGAGAGGTTAATTCACAGGACTTAAGAAAGGCAGATGTTTGGTAATTAGCTGTTTTCCCTGACATACAGATGGGCCATAAAACATTATTCCTCGCGGTAACTCTTATTATAGGCAAGCCTCCTGCCCCATCTAGATAATTCTGGATAGTTAAGAAAGAGATAAAAGTTCATCCCCAGTCTTCATTATCTTTAGCTCAGATGTGCCAAAATGGTACATCCCGGGAGGCTTGTTCTGGACCCTCTCAAAGGCAGTGAAGAAGAAGGTGCCAACTTCTTTTTTTTTTTTTTTTAAAGATTTATTTATGTATACAAGCACTGGGGTACAGGCCAGAGGTGTGGGGGGGTGAGAGGACTCACCACAGAGAGCGGGGAACAGAACAGGCAGATCAACGGAAGTACACTGCTGAGGGGAGCAGCGGGCACAGCAGGAGAGGTCTGCTGCACCATGTGGGTCCCCTCCCTGGCCGGCAGCAGGGATTGAACTCGTGCTGCAGCGGCTGCGGTTTGCTTCATAGTGCGTTGCTTAACCCACTGCGCCACCAGGGAGGCCCAGGTGCCAACTTCTTAAAGTAATGTTAAGTGATGCCTCAGTGTGTGAGTGTGTGAGTGTGCACTTTTGGAGTATAGCCTGGTTTGGCGGTCAGGAAATAGGCTGGAATGATGAGAGGAGCGAGGACATTCCAGCTCAACATTGAGCAGCTGCCCTCCACTGAGATGCAGCAGAGGAGCCGGAGGGCTTGGGACAGGCAGAGCCTGGAGCTAGAGGGGATGGAGGAAAATCGCCTCAATTACAGTTATGTCAGACCAGAGTGCCCGGAATGACATCTTGTAGAACTTAAAGAAAACATTTGGTTACTGGTTGATACAGGATCCCCATCTGCTCAAACTCTGCCTGGAATGGCAGTTTATCGTGAATTTTTTATCCAGAGATTTGATGCAGACCACCAAGGAGGCCCTCTGACCCCATCTGGAGAAATCAACTTGTTACCCTTTGCTGTTTCTAAAAATTAAAAGATGAATTCATTTGAAATTCATAGATAGGAATCTGCAGAATTCCCAACCAGATAAAGTAAAAATTCCTCAGAATCCCAGATAAGTGTGTTTTCAGAGATTCTTGCTTGTAGTGGTATTAGAACTTTTTAGACAAGTATTTTAATTCTGGATGACATGTACCATTGCATTGCATTTTTTAACAACTCTTAGTCATCAAAAGTTGTCAGGATCTTTCCCCTCCAGAATTCAGAGGAGCCTTATTTCTGCTTTCTTTGAAAGGAAGAGAGCATAGAAATTACTTAGGAGAGTTTCTAGAATTTGGCTCTGTATATGGTTTGATAGTTTTAAGGGCCAATTAATCACCTTGAGCAAATCACTAGCTAGTTCAGTAGAGCAATCACTTTAACTAATTATCAGGTGAACAATCAAATTAATTAACTGCTTTTGCTTGAATTTTTGCTTTTGTCTCTTTTCTTTCTGACATGGCTTAGGCACAGCTCAAGTTTAAGCAAACCAGACAATCTTGTCAATGATTCTGGATAGAAGTGGACAATAATATTTAAAATGTGAGGGTCTGTATGAAAGACAGAGCCTCATTAAAGCATTAGATGGAATTAAATGGGTTAAGCTCACAAAAAAAAAAAATAGTTAAAGCAAAGACTATTCTTGCCAGGGAATGAGGTCTCTGCAGAAATTGATTATGTGGAGGGGAGGCCCTCTGGGCCTGGGAACAATTAGCTCTCAGAAAATGAGAGGACCGCCTTTGTGCTTCTGAGGATTCCCACGTAACAGGTGTCTCCTGCCCCTTAGGAGAGCACTCACTCCTTCCAGCCTCTCATTTTTTGGATGCTTGCCCCTGAGGGGTAAGCCCAAACCCTTGAGAGTTAGAAATTTCCAGTCAGAGAGAGTCTGAATAATTGGATTCTTGGAAGACATTACTTTTGTAAGATTCTGCCACAGATGTGCTTTCTGTAAAAAAAAAAAAAAATCTTCTGAGGGAAGTCCTGAACTAAGATGCTGTGTTTCCTAAAGAGGGTGATGGACACAAGACTTTTTCTATTCCTTTAGTCACTTCTTTCTTAAGACATGGTGAGTGGTAGGCAGAGAGGTGCCCAGAACTTCATGCTCCGGCTGAGAGTGAAATGCAATCTTAGAGGTGCGAGGAGGCCATGTGGCCAGAAGTTTAGAGAAAGCAGGGAGCACGGAGAAATGGCAAGGAAGAGCCATGTTCTCTTTTCACCTGCTAGGATGAGTAAGGTGTTTATGCCAGGGCAGGGCTGTTAACCTGATGAAGGACACTTTGACAGAGTTCACGAAGGAGCTGGGTGTAAGGAACCAGGGAAATGGCTGTTGGCCCTGCTGTGTGGGGAGGGGAGATGTGAGAAGGGAAGTTAGGATTTAAAGGTGATTTCTTTTGGAGATGGCACATTTGCCCTTCAGGGTAGAAGACTGGGCTCATGTTTTAATTGAGCTCCAGAATATTGTATATATTTTTAGCAGCTGATGTGAAAATTCCTCCCAGGAAGAGGCCCAACTGAGGAGAAACTGCCTCTGAAAGCTCCCTTGGGTGGAACTGAGCCTCTTGATTTGGCTGGCCCAAGGTCCAACTTTTAGAGACTGGCGTGAGAGACTAAGAGGACGGGGCTTCAGAGGAAGGGGAAGGAGGAACTAGAAGGCCCTCATGGGGGCAGCAGGATAAGCTGACAAAATGTAAGCTGACCAAATATGTAAGTGTGGGGAGATTTTTTTCAAAAGCAGCATTTGTACAGTAAATATTTGGAGACCTGATGTTCCATCAGTAGAGGAATGGTTATGTAGATTATGGTACAGTTGTACAGAAAACACTACAAGATGCTGAGAACTGGCTTTTTTTCCCTATGGGTATAAAATTCAGATAATTCATGATGGGCCAGTTTAAAGTACACAATTCAGTGACATGTGGTCTATTTGCAGCGGTAGGCAACCGTCACCTCTGACTGGTTCCAAGACATTTTCATCACTCCTAAAGGACTACCATTAAACTGTCACTCCCCATTACCCTGAGAAGTGGTTTTTAAATATTAGAATACTATGTACAGTGTTATCAAGGCCTCCAGTTATGTATGTTTTATAAAGGCCTCCAACAATGTCCCGTTCGCCATCTCCCTAGAGAGGCAGTGGGAGTTCGGAGGCTGGGAGCCTGCCTTCACCACACGACAGCCATGGGTCCCTGAGCGGCTGTATAGCCTGTGTGAGGCTCCCTTCCCACAGCTGCCATCACCACAGTACCTGTGGGGTAGATGTGAAGAGAAAATCAGTGCGGTCAGGACTGATATAGTCAGTATTTAGTCTTACCTCCTTCCGTATTTCTGCTTTTTCTGTGTCAAAATTGTTAGCAAATTAAGTTATTTCCAGCTTGAGGAACAGGTGTCTGAACACATTTCCAGAATGATCCCTTTTAGGACCCCTAAGAGGGTTGCTCTCCTGGCAATGGTTGCTCTAAGGTAGAGTCACCAGCCTTGTAGATCTCAGTAGCACAGGAGGAAGGTGAGCTTTCTGACGGAAAAGATCCACGTGAAATCCTTATTTTCAAATTTCGTCTAAATCAGCAGTCATCAGGCAATTTGGAGATTAAGAGAAAGGGACTCTGTGAAGTTGAGAAATGTAAAGGTTGGAAGGAAGGGAGGAAAAATTAAATAAGAAGGAAAGAGAGACAAGAATAGGTGGGATGAAGGATGAGAAAATGCAAGGAAGCAGATGAGTGTGTGAGGGAGACGGGCACCGCTGTCCTCAGAGCCAGACAATTCAAGTTAAACAGCACGCGGTAAGCATCTCACGAAAGAATTAGAGAGAGCGCTGAGAGAAGCATTTGTGATTTACATTTTTTTCCTATTTATCCTAATCTACATCAAGCTCAGAAATAATAAGAAACTGGAAGCCGCTGAGCAGCAAGGACCATTGTGACTAATGCTGGCTTCACATTGCCTGGTCTTTTTAGCTTCGCCTCCAGGGTGAATTGGCTTGGCCCCATCCCTGAGAAGTCCCTGCAGAAACCTCTGCACTGACAATCCCAAGAAGCGTTTCACTTTTTTCTGTGCTGAAGCTGAACCTGGATTGCTGGACCATCATGGGTTGGGAGCTATTGAATGAGGTTTGGGGTAGTAAACAGAAGTCTCAGGGCCAGTGAATTTCCTTATCAGGACAAGGTGGACATGTAGGCAGGAACCTCCAACTCTTGCAGAATGAAAAAAAAGTACTATTGAGTAACTGCCTTTATCTTTTAAAAAGATTTTATTTATACATACAAGCACTGGGGTACAGGCTAGAGGTGGGGGTGGTGAGAGGATCCACCAGAGACAGAGTGGGGAACAGAACAGGCAGATCGATTGAAACACACTGCTGAGGGAAGCAGCAGGTGAGGCAGGAGAGGTCTGCTGCGCCATGTGGGTCACCTCCCAGGCTGGCGGCAGGGATTGAACTTGTGCTGCAGTGGCTGTGTTGGCTTCATAGTGCCACCAGGGAGGTCCCTAACCGCCTTTTCTGAGGAGCTATTTTGAATTTCACATGCTATAGTACCAGCAGAAATGAGGTTGATACACAGCATCTTGCAAGCGTGTATTTTCAAATATTTAAAGACTGTCTTGTATGCTTCTGTTGATTTAACAAAGAGATTCAAAAGGGCTAAGCAGAAGATGACATCTTCAAAATGGTGATTTTGTTCAATAATTTTCTAGAAAAATTAAATGTATCGTGAAGGATAAATTACAGTTTGATGCATGTTGTCTTGTTAAAATGTCATTTCTTTTCCCCAGCATCCTACATGCCATCTCATTAAGACAGTTGACTGGCTATACCTAAACAATTATGATGATGATTTACTGGCTTAATGTTCAGTTGTTACTGGAAGTTGGGGGTACAGAGAGACAGTCTCCTTTTCTGTGTCTCAGGTCCGTGATCAAGTCCTCAGCTGTAGCATTAAACACAGCAATAGAAAGCAGACACAGTAAAGCGTTTCCACTGCTGTTATGAGCTGAGATGTAAAGTGAGATTTATTTGCAACAATCTGATAGAGAAAATTGAGTCCTGGGAATTGAGGTCCCAGACAGCCTTTCAAGTCAGCCAGGAGTTACTGTAGGACGTGAGTCACACAACAAAATATGAACGAGCCAGAGGAGGAAAAAAATTGAGCTTGACATTTTCTGTGGCCACTGTTAAAGATAAAGGAGTTGACCAGTTTGTACAAAATGAATTATAGTCACAATTACGGTCTTTCCCTGATCTAGTCTCTTCTACCGGTTGGGTACCTTGGGTCCTTAAATTGGTGCCATATTTCAGCTTTCTGCTTTTTTTTTTTTTTTTAATTTAGTTTTCTGTAGACATGATGCTGCATAACCAAGAGGGCCCCCTAATGGCTCTTTCCTTTTCTTAAAAGGTGTAATCCTAATAAATAATTTCTAATAACTGTGATGGTCCTCCTAGTGTTTCACATTTTATTTCTTAAAATTTTGGAAAATTACCCTTGCAATTGGAAGTTGATGATCTAGCAATCTTCAGTTGCTGTTTTAAAATGAGAGTGGTATTCATTCAGTGGCCGATATGTGTCGTGGTTCTAAATGTGTTTTGACATTGCTCAGCTATTTTCAGAGAGAAGAAATTCTCTCTGTGTAATTCGCTTTCAGAATGCTTCCCAAGCTTGTACATGTTTGCAGACTATCAGAGGTCACAAGTTAAACTAAATCAAGGTGAAGTTTCATGAATAGATGAGAACTTTGCCAAAATCAGCAGCCGCCCTCGTCCCCTCTGGGCTAACTTCAGTTCTTTTAAGTATCGAAACCAGTTTTCTGCAGCCCCTTTGTGTTCTGCCAAAGACAAAGCTACATGGCATTTATATGATGCCTGCACTTTCTTTAGCTGCTTGGAGTTATTTTTTACCCCCAAAGTTATGGGAATCTGAGGCCCTCTCACTTGATCTTGGGATTTTGTCCCTAATCTATAGCTACATTGATGAATAACCAGATGACTACTTCATAAAGGGATAACTTTTGGACACCTTTATTACCCTATCAAGCCTGAAATGAGGGTGGTGATAATGTTCAAGGGTAATTGGTACCGTCAGCCTCAACTCAGCCCCTCAGGTGAGGCAACCAGCGGTGGCCCAATCAGGAGAATTTCTTGTTCTACTTGTGAATTTATCCTTTTGGGAGGAGTGCGCAGTGCTTTTGTGTAATTGTTAATCATCACACAATTATTTGTTAATTTTTTCCCCCCAACAACAGAGGTAGAAAAAAATGACCGTGTGGTAGGTGACAGATGCTTGGCTCGTAATTGGATTAAGAGCATGCCAAAACAACGCTTTGATGTAAAAAGTCACCTCTTGTATTCATAGTCAGCTATTTTTTGACCCATTCTTTATGCTTGAACTAGAAATTCTCTAAGTGAAAAATTCAAAAGTATTGAAAATATTTTTGTTCATCATTGTCCATCTTTCAGACCCAAGTATATGTATTATTCTGATTTCTTCTTCCTGCTGCTAACTTTTCACACTCTTCTCTATGGTGATGCCACCTTAACTTTCATAACAAAATCACCATCAAGCTTAAAACTAGAGGAGAAATTTCAAGGAAAATGTAGGTTCCATTCAGATGACATACTCTGGATAGCCAGTTATTTTTTTTCTCCTGATTATTAAGATTATGTGTTTTTTAAAAATAGGCTATTTTGAAATGATTGTAGGCCCCCAGAAAGTTGTGAAATCGATAGAGTTCCATATACTCACCACCCATCTTCCCCCCATTATGACCAGTATTATGTAACTGTAGTACAATAACAAAACCAGCCACCATGTTAACTAGAGTATCAATCTTATGCCATCATAGCTGTTTTCTACATGCACGTGAGTGTGTATTTATAGTCCGATGCAGTTTGATCCCAGGTCTGTGCAACCACCTCTACAATTAAGATACAGAATTGTTCTGTCCACACAAAGAAGTCCCCTGGGCTGCTCCTTTATATTCACAGCCTCCCTGCCTTTCTTCCTGAACACTGGCAGCCATTAATCTGCTTTCCATTTCTATTCTTTTGACATTTCCAGGATGCTAAAAAATCAGAATCATGCAGTATGTAAGCTTTGGAGATTGAGTCTTTTCATTAAGCATCTGCCCTTGAGATCCATCTAGGCCATGTACATGTCGATAGTTGTTCCTTTTTTACTGCTGAGATCCATCTAGGCCATGTACATGTCGATAGTTGTTCCTTTTTTACTGCTGAGTCCTATTCCATTGTATAGGCTGTGTGGGATCTAAAACCACTCAGTCTTTCAAACACATTTGGGTTGTTTCCAGGTTTTCGCCAGTACAGAGAAAGCCGCTATGAACATTCATGTACAGGTTTGTGTGTGTGAGCATAACTGTTCATGCCTCTGGGATAATGGTTGCTAGGTCGTACAGCATGTGCACGTTTAGTTTTAAAAGCAGTTGATGAACAATTTTCCAGAGGGGCTATTCCATTTTATATTTCCCCCAGCGGTGTAGGAAGGATCCAGTTTTTCTGCATCCTTGCCAGCAAACCTTTTTAGATAGGTTAACGAACATCAAAGCTTTGTAAGAAGCCACACAACAGCCACAGACAGACTGAGTACAATGGCTGGAAAGAGATTCTTGACTTTATGTGACCCTCAGACATTCGCTGTCATATAAGACTCTCCAGGCCATATCAGCCACGTAAGTAAACCCTACTGTGGTCAGATAAGGATGTGGAGTTACTTTCCTCACATATAAAGTGCAGAAATCAATTAGTTGGAATTGTTCGATGATGATGGCAGCTGCTTCAGGAATCACGCCTGCATGCATTCGTTAGTGTGAAAGGTCAGTGTGTGTACCAGAAAGGAAGATGCTTTCTGACAAAGGTCACTATTGTCATCTGTTTTAATCACATTGCCCTACACATTGTCCTGGGTCCCTTCATGGCTGGCAGTGGTGGGGAGGAGGGTCTTGGAACGCTGCTCGGATCAAGCATCACCATTATCTGCACAGCCTACATTCACCATCAACTAAGACCAGGCCAAGGCTTTACCTGAGGATGCACAGCCTCGACCTGTTGCAACATCCCCCACTCTGGGTGTGAGCCTGGGGTCACATTTGTGCTTACGAGCAAAATCCTGGTCCACCCAGCACCTGTTCTGCAGGTCCCTATGAGGCACAACGTCTACAGAGCCTGCCTTCCCCTGGGCCTCTGCCATGGTCCCCGTACTGCAGCCCTCAAGGACCTAGAGCCCTCATAGCAGCTGAGACACACTGCTCGCCAGTGGAGGGGAGAGAGCTCATCCCCTCTGCTCCACACACCCTTTGCCACACCATGTCCTGATGTTGCATGACGCCCTCTTGATGTCTTCACCTGAGCCTGCAGACCTCCACTTTTTAGCATTTCAGACCTGTCCATGGGGCTGGACAGGTGGCCGGACAACAGTCACCCCTCCCGCTGATACAAATTTCTTATTCTTGAACCCCCCACAAAGCTCATCCTAGCACATGCCCTTTCCATGACAAATAGACAACTACAGAGGGGACCCACCAGCCTCACATGCCTCAACAAGCATCTCACTTTAGGCCCAGGAAAGACCACCATGCATGCCCTTACTGCTTGATCACCTTCAGCTGGTCTGACTGACTGGAACACCAGTTCCATCTTCCCGGTGTGTCTTCCTGGTTATAGTGTTGGAGCAAAAAAGGACTGTTTTCCCATCACAGATGGAGACCTAGTTACAGTTATCCTTAAATCCCAATTCAAATAAAGGTTCTCCTATTGTATCTGCTTCCTTCTTAATATAGCAACAGGAGTTGGGATTTGCATTAGTTAGATAAGATGCAAATGCCAGTTTCTATCACAAAGACCTATATAGAGCAAAGGTTTAAACAACAGAAGTTTATTTCTCTCTGGGCTGACATTGCACCTCTACCATGTCAAACATCTAGTTACGTTTCATATTACGCTCTAAGCATGCTCTGCCACACTCAGCCTGTGGCTCCAGCCCCAATGTCCAATGTGGCCAGCTCTTACCATCATGTTCACACCTAGCCAGCGAGCAGAGGGAAGGGAGAATAGGGGAAGTACTGCTTTCATTTTATGGACACGACTGGGAAGTTACCCTTGTCATAATTTCTGCTTAAATACTGTTAACCTTAGTGTTATTGTCCTACTTAGAAACGAGGGAGACTAGAAAGTGTGATCTTTATTGTAGACAATCGCAAGATTAGCCTGAGTTTCTATTATCAGAACAGGATTATAGGTAGTGGGGAGCAACTGGCAGAATCAAATACAACTTCCTCTAAATTTGGGGCCAGTAAGAAGTGCTATAATTAGGACAGTGGTTCTCAGCTAGGGACAGTTTTGCCCCCAGGAGACATTTGGCAATGTGCATATATCTGTTGACATAACTGGGGATACATATGGCATAGAAAGGGTGGATGCTACTGAACATTGTACAATGTACAAAGCAGCCCCCTGAACAAAAATTACACACCCTAAACTCTCAACTGAGGCCAAGAAGCCCTGCCTTGGGGATATTATCTTTAGAACACCTTAACACCCCACACCTCCGCACCCACAATCTTTCTTGACTTTTATCTTGTGCTTTCCTCAGAATATTTCTAAGACTAGTATCCTCCTAGGTGAGATTTGGCCAATATCATTGCGCTTCCAATTAATCAGAATTTTAACTTGCTTTGATCTAAATGTTCCCTTGCTCACATAATTCACATGTCGAACTCCTAATGCCCTATGTAATGGTGCTAGGAGGTGGGCTTTGGGGATGGAACCTTCCTGAATGGGATAACTGCTCCTTTGTCCCTTCTGCCACAAGAGGAATAGCAAAAAGGTGTGAGCCGTGAACCAGGAAGAGGGGCTTCCCTCAACTATGCTGGCATCTTGACCTGCCAGCCTTTAGAACAGGGGCTGAACCTTGAGAAACAGGTTTATCTTATTAAATATTCAATCTATTTTATTATTGCTGTCTCGTAAAACTGAGATAAGAACTGTGAGACTCTTTGCTCAGCTTGCCATAGGTCATTTTAACCAATGAATGAAACTTGTAGGGCCTCTTGTATCTGTCTGTAAACATTTCCAACTGAGTTTTAGTTCTGAAGAGGAAGAGTTCCTACTTTGGGGTTTCCCAAGCTATTTAATAATGTATAATACCCCACTAATCCAGAGGAAAGAAGGAAATCTATTCAATTGAAGACAAGTGTAATTTTGTACAATTAATCATAGTCTTCTTAAGAGAAATAAAAATAATTTGTTTTTAGTGGGAAAGAACCTATAATTATTCAGTGAGAGTGGGAAAACCACTCATTAATTTATCATGTTTACTCTCAATGCAGTGGAATACACTGCAATATTTGCTATTCGTCTTAGGCATGAAAAACTGTGC
This sequence comes from Galemys pyrenaicus, assembly GCA_019455555.1. Lineage (NCBI taxonomy): Eukaryota > Metazoa > Chordata > Mammalia > Eulipotyphla > Talpidae > Galemys > Galemys pyrenaicus. The sequence goes on along the minus strand of JAGFMF010012288.1, from coordinate 592,783 downwards.
ATTAAATCCTGTCGTGTCTGGTTCCGATAATCTGCTTTGATGACAGATTAAAAATGCACTTTGTTATTTCAGTACATAAATCCCAAATAATCAACTGGAGAGAACAGCACCGAACCCTCCAGAGAGGTTTCTAACATGAGACGATGACACTTCTTAATACACTCAGGATTAGTGATGGAACTTGTCCTGCTTCAGCGGGAGAAGCAGGAAAATGTCATAGTTGCTACAGTGACCACTCACTGTGTAGAAGTTGTGCTCTATAAATCTGGAAAATCAACTTCTGGAAAGTCTCCCTTGGGATGAAGATACACTGCGTGTCAGCATCACAAGACCTTTTTTTGTCTTGGCTTGTTGTTTAGGCTTGATGTGTCTTTCCTGTGGACAGAAACAGCTTGTTGTTTCTCATTTGCTGTTTCCCTGGTTCCGAGGGTTCTTTTAGGTCCTTCATAAGATTTTATGGAAGCCTCTTTTATTTATTTATTAACTGTCTTAAATTTATATACATTTGACATCAATTGTAATCCCCGTGTAGTCCCCATCACCATATCACCAGTGCACCATCACCTCAGTCCCCCATGATCCCATCTGTCCTCAACCCTTTCCTTCTTCCCTCCCCACCAAGTGTCCCCAGTTTGTCTTTTTCTTTCATTTTTGATTTTTGTTTCTTTCTTGTTGTTATTGTTATTGTTGTTCTTATTCCTTTCCTTGATCCTTATTTGGTTCCCTTATATTCCTCCTAGGGGAGGAACCATCTGGTATTTTTCTTTTGCCTTC
>JAGFMF010012288.1:559379-590771 GCA_019455555.1 Galemys pyrenaicus | reverse complement strand
GGTTTGCCCAGCACCACTTATTGAACAGCTAGCTGTCTTTATTCCATTGTGTATTGTTTGCTCCTTTGTCAAAGATTAGTTGTTCATAAGCTTGTGGGTTTGTTTCTGGGCTTTCTATTCTATTCCATTGGTCTATGTGTCAGTTTTTGTTCGAATACCATGCAGTTTTTATGATTGTGGCTTTGTAGTAAAGTTTGAAGTCTGGAAGTGTGATGCCTCTACTTCCCTTTTTTTTTTCAGTTAGGAGAGCTTTGGCTATTCGAGGTTTTTTGTGTCTCCATATGAATTTCATCAACTTGTTTTCTATTTCTTTGATAATGACATTGAAATTTTTCTTGGAATAGCATTGAATCTGTAGATTGCTTTTGGTAGGATGGCCATTTTGATGATGTTAATTCTTCTAATCCATGAGCAAGGGGTGTTTTGGAAACCTCTCTTAAAATCATCCTTGTCACAGTGATTTACATACAGTGAGTCTGCATTTTTGTTCCATTTATTTTTTTATTTTTTTTAAAGTTTTATTTATTTATGCATACAAGAGCTGGGGTACAGGCCAGAGTCATGGGAGGTGAGAGGATTCACCAGAGACAGAGTGGGGAACAGAACAGGCAGACTGACCGAAACACACTGCTGAGGGCAGCAGCGGGCGAGGCAGGAGAGGTCTGCTGTGCCATGTGGGTCCCCTCCCTGGCTGGCAGCAGGGATCGAACTCGTGCTGCAGTGGTTGCAGTTTGCTTCATAGTGCGTTGCTTAACCCACTGTGCCACCAGGGAGGCCCTTGTTCCATTTTAATCTATTGTTTTTACCTTGGATATCTTTCACTTTATAAAGTGAAAATAATTTTGAAAATAATTTCATTTTATACTTGTTGCTCTCATAACCTCTCCTATATGTTTTTCTTTGCTAAATTTTGTGTTTCAGCTGTGCTTAATGCCAAGGTTATTGAGCATGCTTTTGAAGTCACAGTTTACAGCCATTGTAAGGCTGTATGCAATAAACTTGTTCTTAATTATGGATTAAAAAATAACCTGGAGCACAGAAGACTAGAAGAGATCTGGATTTTATGTGATTCTGAGGCATTATATATATTTTATATAGGGAAGTAAGTGTACACATATTATAATAATATACAGAACTTTAATTATCTGCTGATAATCTGGTAAAGATTTTTAAAGCCGAAGGCACTTGAAATGTTAAACTTACATGGCAGCAAAAGAAAGATTTTTAATATCCCTGTTCATTTGTGAGATGGAAGGACAATGACCTCTGGCCGCAAGACCCCTTGTCACCACTACTAGCTCATGTTAAATCGTCCTACTTTTAAAACAATCTTCTTTATACTTGCATTCCATGGGCCACCAGGTCAGTCTCTCTGTTACCTACCACTGCATTTCCTTAGTTATCCATTTTTCACATTTTCCTGGAAAAAAGTCAGTAATGCTGGGTGGCCCCAGTAGCCCCTAGACTGCAGAGCTCTCTGGGGAATGGGCACAGTCATCAATGGACCCTTTCCTGTAGCCTAGCGACAGCGTGCAGAGTAGCCAGTGTCTCTCTGGTCAACTCACGCTCACACTCTCTGTACTGACTTGTTCTACTAAAACCTTTTCTTAAAATCTGTTGATTTTGTTCTGGAATATCTTTTCGGTCCATCAGCTTTTCCCTGTCCTCACTATGGCCACCCCCATCTAACCCACCCTAATCTCATGCCTGTATACTGCAGTAGCTTCCTATCTGGTTCCATGCATCATCCCTAACTCCCCTCTCAATTCACAGTGCCTAGCGTATCCGAAGTCATCTTTTTTTTTTAAAAGATTTATTTATGCATACAAGCAGTGGGGTACAGGCCAGAGGTGTGGGGGGTGAGAGGAGTCACCAGAGACAGAGTGGGGAACAGAACAGGCAGATTAACCAAAACACACTGCACACGAGGCAGGAGAGGTCTGCTACACCATGTGGGTCTCCTCCCTGGTCAGAGGCAGTGACTGAACTTGTGCTGCAGTGGCTGTGTCGGCTTCATAGCACGTTGCTTAACCCATTGCGCCACCAGGGAGGCCCCTGAAGTCATCTTTTAAAATCTCTTCTATGACTACCTAATTTCAAGCTAAACTTTGGAATCTAAGTGTGATAGCATAACCTGGCCCATGTTTATTCTTTTCTCAAGCTTCAGACCGATATAGTGGCCCAATGATCAGTTGCCATCACAGATTGTTACAGTCAGGTGCCCATGTCTCTCTTCTGAGGACTCACTTGAAACCTAGCTCCACCGTGTTCTTCACCTAACTAAGCCTTTCCCACTCAGCAAGGTGCAATTGAAATACTATTGATATTTTCTTAGGGAATCTCTTGATGACCCAGGGTAGGTTAGTTACCCCCTTATTATAATACATTCCTGTGGCCTCTCTACCTGTACTTATCTCAGAACATCTGTCACAACTATAAATATCGTAGGAAGAGGGGTAACTGTTGCTCACCGCGGGTCCCTCAAGTCCTAGCACAGTGAAGGAACACCTGACTGAACGTCTTTTGACTGTGCATCTGTGAGTGTGAGTGTCTCCAGGGAGCCACACGGAGAGACCCACTGCTGTGCCTAAAAACGTGGAGATCTTTTCCTAGTATAGATTATAACATATAAATCAATAGCTCTTTCTAAATTTAGCTTTTACCCCCAGTTATTATTTTGAAACTCTGGTTTGATCCTTACAAATACCTACATGATCCCCCCAAATTAATGGAGAGGCACCAATCACATTTTATTTTATTTTTAAAGATTATGCATATAAGAACTGGGGTACAGGCCAGAAGTGTGTGTGGGGGGGGGTGAGAGAATCCACTAAACACAGAGTGGGGAACAAAACAGGTAGATTGACTCAAGTACACTGCTGAGGGGAGCACCAGATGAGGCAGGAGAGGTCTGCTGCGCCATATGGGTCACCTCCCTGGCCTGGGGATTGAACTTGTGCTGCTGTGCCGTAGATGCTTCAAAGTGTGATGTTTAACCCCTTGCGCCTCCAGGGGTCATACAGATGTAGAGTTAGTCTTCCAGTCATTGAGGGGCTTTGTGTTCAGGATAAATCTTTTGAACATTAAAAATGTATAGTATGCAGTATATAGTTTTAACTACTAAGATTATCCTTAGGTTATGTGATGAAATTCAATATATTGGTTATTTTCTGGCACTCCACAGAAACGAGCCGTGTCTTTCAGGTGTTACTTGTATTATTGCTGTGATGCTGGTTTGTGCTAACGTTTGTTCTTTACAGACAAGATGAGGATGAGACACCAGTGGTGATTCAGTACCCACTGCACGCTGCTCCAGCATATGTCTGTTTCTGTTTGAGTCACCATTTTATCAGTAGCTTCAAAACAGTTCCCAGAATTCTACAGGAGTCCAGACTTAGACACTAAAAAGGAAGAGGAGGATGTGATAGAAACAGGGAAACATACTTTGCCATATATTTCAGTGTCATTCTAAGCATTGAACCTTCACAAACATATTTGAGGGTAATTCTTTACAAATAAATGAACTTGCCTGAGGTGAGCCCTTCAGTATAAAATATATTTTTTTATTCATTGATTTTGAAAGAAGTGGCAGCCAGGAGGCAGAAATATATTTGATTGATTTTGTCTGAGAAGCAATAGATACCAGAAAAAAACAGAGAAAAACAATGCTTATTAAATTGAGAAAGCAGAAGAATGATGTAAGATAAGACCCTAAATATTAATTTACTAAGCAAGCCATGGTCCCAGTGCAAATGCCCCATTCCCAGGGCTCCCACTGAATGAAGAGCTGCTAAGTATTAATGACTAGGAAGTGACAACCCTGAACTAAGTGCTTTATGCTGGCTCAGTCCTCTTGTGCTTGGGAATAACCTCCTGTGACTACTGCTTTTCCCATTTCTCTGATAAAGAAATTTCAGCCCAGGGAGTTTAATAATCTCTTCAGTATCACACAGTTTGTGGTATAGTCAGAATTCCAACCCAGGTGGTCTAACTTGAGGTAAACACGAGGTTGTATTGCCAGCTGCATATTGATTTAGAGGCTTGTCTGTAATAGCAGACGCGTTGTCACCTTGATTGAATAGTATTCAAGTGTTAGCTTGTCACCACATAAGCAGATCTTTTCAACCGATTTCTTCCACCTCTTTCAGCAGAAGGGAAACAGGACACTTTCATAGTTTTGCTTAAGGATCTTCTACTTTATACTCATTTATTTTAAATTACTGTGGTCTAGAGGTTAGTCTAATAAGCCATAGTGTAATATATCCTTTATATATATATCTATGAACATGAATTCTGGCCCAGTTTTTCCCTATTAGTAGGTTATATAGGAACCCATAAATATTTGCTCCTTAACTCCCTACCTGCAGGAAAGTGAGTATACTTCCCTAGGGGTGGGGGGGCTGATTCTTACTCCTTATAGAATTGGCGCCTGTTACACTTTTTAAGGACTCACATATCTCTTCACAGATATCATCGTCTCTTCCACTTTCTGCCTATTACATGTTAATGCTGTTCTGGGAACCCTGTAACTGACCTGGAACACAGCACTTACAGATTTTGTGGGGCACTGGTCTCAGCCACTTTGAAAAGAGAAAAATCCTGTAGTCTGTTAAGGAAACTATATGATGCACACAGCTTCTAAAGAGAAGTATTTGTTTTTAGTAAAGGTCCTCTAGGAGGATGGAACTCCCTGGCCAGCCCATGTCCCTCTTAGAACTACTTTCCACCCTGAACCCCAGTGCACAGGTGTCAGGCTATCCATGTGTCAACGCTTTGAGTACCCTATTCACTCAGTCCTCCCTCACCCTCGCCCCCAGCACCACTCAGTGTAGCATATGTGTTAAGACAAAACCAAAATGCAACTGAGTAAAATGAAAGATCTTACTGTCTTTATCCAGTGATTCATGAATTGGTCAGCACTCAGTCGGCAGACAAAGGAACTCCAAGGAGCTAAACAAAATGACAGACTTTTCTAGGTGGGAAAAGGAAGTTTCTAGTAGAGAGGTTACCTTCCCCAGGGGACAGCTGGGGTCTACAAGCAGATTACCTCATTGGTGCTGACCAGGTCATTCCAAACTGATAAGTTTAAGATTACGTCCTTGAGAGAGACTGAAATTGGTTAGATTGGCTATTAAAGCCCAGTTTGTGACATGGGCCTAGCATAAGTCACTCTAATGTGGGCCTATTGTTTCTTTTTTAACACCTAGCTAGTAACCAATAAAATTCTGTCTTTACTAACGGGAAACATTTTTTCATATGCCTGGCCATTTATATGTCCTCTTTGGTGAAGTGTCTTTTAAGTTCTTCTGCCCATTTTTTGATTGGGTCGTTTGCTTTGATTTTCTTGAGTCTTATGAGTTCTTTGTATATCTTTGTGATCAGTCCCTTGTCAGTTGTATGGGGTGCAAAGATTTTTTTCCCAATCAGTGGGGAATCTTTTCGTTTTGGTTACTGTTTCTTTTGCTGTACAGAAGCTTTTTAACTTGATATAGTCCCATCTGTTTATCTTCTCTCTCATATTTATTGCTTTGGGGGATGTATCTTCAGAGGCGTTACTGAGAGGTATGTCTTGTAGCGTTTTACCTATGTTTTCTTCTATATATTTTATGGTTTCAGGCCTTACATTCAAATCTTTTATCCATTTTGAATTGATTTTTGTGCATGGTGTAAGGTAGTGGTCTAGTTTCATTTTCTTGCATGTGGCCAACCAGTTTTGATAGCACCATTTATTGAATAAGCTGTCTTTGTCCCATTCCATATTCTTTCCTCCTTTGTCAAATATCAGGTGTCCATATATGCGTGGTTTTACTTCTGGGCTTTCTGTACAGTTCCATTGGTGTCTGTCTTTGTTCCAGTACCAAACTATTTTAATTACTATTGCTTTGTAGTGAAGTTTGAAGTCTGGGAGTGTGATACGTTCGAGCTCCTTTTTAGCCAGGAGAGTTTTGGCTAATTGAGGTTTTCTGTGTCTCCATATGAAGTTCATCAATATTTGTTCAATTTCTTTGGAGAATGTCATTGAGATTTTTATTGGAATAGTATTGAATCTGTAAATTGCTTTTGGAAGGATGGCCATTTTGATAATGTTGATTCTTCCTATCCATTATGGAAGGCCGTATAGCGGTTCCTCAGTCTACTAGACATGGAACTACCATATGACCCGGCAATCCCACTCCTAGGGATCTACCCAAAGGACACAAAAACACCGATCCAAAAGCATATCTGTACCCCCATGTTTACTGCAGCACTATTTATAATTGGCAAGACTTGGAAACAACCCAAATGCCCAAAAGTAGATGACTGGATCAAGAAGATGTGGTACATATACACAATGGAATACTATTCAGCAATCAAAAATGAGAAACTAGGAACATTTATAGAAACATGGATGGAGCTAGAACGAGTTATACTCAGTGAAACAAGTCAGAAGGCAAGAGAAAAATATCAGATGACTTCACTTTTAGGAGGAATGTGAAAGAACAACAACTACAACAAAAAATAAAAAAGAAAACAAAAAAACAAGAGAAAGCTCAAGGAAATGGGCAATTACAACCAAAAACAAACAAACAAAAAACTCAACAATATCAGAAGGTCAAAGATAAACCAAAGGGATCACGGGGGAGGGGAGGAAAGAGGAGGGCACAGACGGGGATGAGGGCAGAAAGAGCACAAGGGATTGAGGTGGTGGTGCACGGGTGGAATGGCGGTGGGAACTCCCTGGGGACTACAAATGATGTCAAATACAATTAAATAAACCTAATAAAAACAAATAAAAAGCACAATGATTAGATTGTATGGAAAAAAAATAAAGGGAAACAATATTGGGTAACTTGAACTGTTAAGTCCTGTGGGCCTAGAGTGGCTGTTTTCAACCATCCACATGTTGGAGAGTAAATAAGAGAAAGTGAGTCTGCAGGGAGTAGAGATTTAGAGCAGAAGAGAGCAGAGAAGGGGAGTCTTGTGGCCACACATAGCAAGAGGGAGATAGATGTCCTCTGTGGTCCCCTCCATGGGCCCCAACTTGCTTCCTTCCATGTGACATCCCCTACATGCAGTAATCCTTGGGTGTTTCAATGACTTTTTTTTTTTTGTTAAGATTTATTTATGCACACAAGAACTGGAGTGCAGGCCAGAGGTGTGTGTGGGGGGGGGGGTGTGTGTGTGTATGTGTGTGAGAATTCACCAGAGACAGAGTGGGGAGCAGAACAGGCAGATTTACTGAACTACACTGCTGAGGGGAGCAGCAGGAGATAGAGGAGAGTTCTGTTGCCCCATGTAGGTCCATTCCCTGGCCGCAGTAGCTGCGGACATCTCCATAGTGCTGTGACTTAACCCCTTGTGCCACCAGGGAGGCCCTCGATGACTTTCTTGCAACCAGAAAATCTTGACTATAAAACTTGAGGATTAAATATGTGCAAACAGTGTACTTGATATGTGATAAGCATTCAGTGAGCATTAGCTGTTATTTTACACACATGCACATCCATGCATGTGTACATCCATGTATCATACATGCATTAATAATGTATTCATGCTTATAATAATACATATCCATGAGGAAGTCTCTATCTTACATGCATGTGTGTGTACATGGACTCATTACCTGTCCTGAGTTTGAACCTCTGCTCCTTCAGCACCATGTCCACATTTGTATGTTGGAGCCTTCATCGCGCTGCTTAGGTGTCATTTGTGTTGATACATGTGAACGCCACGATTCAGGTAACTGCCATCTTTGTCCTCTTATCCCCAGAGCTTTGTGTCTGTATTGGGGATATTCCTGAGCTCACAATAGATTTATGTTGTTGGATAGGGGATGCTTGATGACATTTGCTATTTGATTATTATCCCTTCAGCTTAATACTTGGCTCTGTTAAGTTCATTTGTCCCTAAGCAACTTAATGCTTCATACTGTTATATTATTTACCACTTAGTGGGAATGAATTTCAAAGTCCTCCCAGAGAGTTAGTTTTGGCAAGAGGATAGAAGAGAGATCTTAGGAGTCTGGATGTCTGCAGGCAATGGGCAAGGGGAGAGGGTGCGATTCGTGTTCTTCTTACTCTCGTTCTGGAACAGTTCTCGTGATAACATTCTCTCCCCGACTCAGCTCCCATGGTCAGCAGCTGTGTGCTGTCATCTAGGAGTGCTTTCCAGCTTGGCTGCTGTAAAGAAAGTGAATGATTACATTGTATTGGTCTGCTGGGGCTGCCATAACAAAATCCCACAGACTTGGCACTGAAGCCCAGAAATTAATTTTCTCATAGTTCTGGAAACTGTGAAGTCCAAGATCAAGAGGCTGTCATGGTTGTTTTCTGGTCAGACCTTCCTGGCTTGCAGATGGCTGCCTTCTTGTGTGTGTCCTAATGTGACCTTTCCCTGTATGCTCACAGGGGGAGAGAGAGAGAGAGAGAGAGGTATCCTCTCCCTCTTCTTGTGAGGACACCAGTCCTGTCAGATTAGGCCCCCGCCCTCACTCTCGATTGAATGTCTGTGTACTTCCGCATACCCCAAATTCATATGTTGAAATCCTAACCTCTGATGTGATGGGATTAGGAGGTGGTGTCTTTGGAAGGTGATTAGGTCTTGTGGGCAGCCCCTTTGTAGATGGGACTAGTATTCTTGTTAAGGAGACTACAGGGGGCTCCCTTACCCCACCACTGGATGGGGTTATAGTGAGATGTCTGTCTATGAACCAGTGCCTGGGGAGGACCCGCACCAGACATGACTCTGCCTGCACTTCGATCTTGGATTTCCCAGCTTCCAGAACTGTGAGAAATAAATTCTGGTTGTTTATAAGCCACCCAGTCAATGGTATTTTGTTATAGCAGCCTAAATGCACTGAAACTTCCTTTATGACTTCATTTAATCTTAATTGCCTTCTTAAATCCCAAATACTGTCACGTTAGGGGTTAGAGCTTCTACATGAGTCTCAGAGGCACACAGTTCAATCCATAACACACATCCATCCCGGTGGGAGTCCTACTGTAATGAAGAGGTTTTGCCTGAGTCTGAGAGGCCCAGGTTTTCCACTTAGCTAAACCCAAATCCAAGGATGGGTCTCTGCAGCCTATAGATCGGGAACAGAAAGCAGTGACCATTAAAGGGAGAGGCCCACAGCACTGCGGACATTCGAGAAATACAGAAGCTGCTCCATTTCAGGTCTGTCTCAGTTGCTAAAACCACACACTGTAGACTGGCTTTCCCAGTGAGCTTGGAAGAGTCAGACCGTGCAGAGTCCAAATGCAGCCAGAGCTGCCAGCTGGAGCCCATTGCGAGGTGGTATGTGCCACGGCCCCTGATACAGATCGATCAGTCTCCGAGCTGCAGGGCCAGGCTAGGAAAAGCTCGCCCTCTGTCTGGGAAAGGCAGCAGGTGAGCTGAGAGCCAGGGGAGATGCCACAGTCAGCAAGTCGGACCAGGTAAGGCGCCGAAGAAGCAGAGATAGAAATGGAGTGATGGGGGGTTGGGGCAGAAGACCAAGGCCAGCCTCAGAATGAGGTTTGGGAACACTAGGTCCTTTTATGTGTGGCTTGGCAGATATACCACTTTGGGGACTTGATCTCAAGTACCGGAGATGACCTTACACCACTAGAAAAGTTTTCGCACTTTGAGAAAGGGAGTTTCATAAAATTGCAGGCATTAAACTCGTCAGGGGGACTTCCTGGTGAAATGTCCAAGTTAAGTGATCTCATCTATGAGTAATACTAACCCTACTTTGACTAACCATCTCTGTCATCATCCAAAGTGAATATTTTAATATGGTGCTTATTCCTTATGTATACATTATGCTATCTTCTACTTAATCCAGTAAGTACTAAATGACTGTAACTGTAGTTACCATTTTCTGTAACGTTTCTTATTTTTTATTGACTCTATGAACATTATATTCTCAGAGGATCCTCAGACCCCCAACTTGGATCAAAGACCCCAGTTATGCCCTCTCCTTGCAGCCTCCTTCTTTATAGGCCTTTCCACTATTGCAGTTAAATAGTAATTGCATGATTAATTGTTTAATATCTGTTTTCCTTGCCAGATAATTTCCCCAATGAATGTAGGAATGAGGTCTATTTTAATCATAGCTATAGCCAACATGAGTTCTTGCCCATAGCAATAAATTCTTTTTAACTGAGTTATTTCAGTCACTCAGTTATTCATCCATTAGCTAATGTGTTTAGTGTTCACAAGCCCTAGAACTATGCTACAAACAAGGAAACAAATATGGTTCTTATCGTGACTGTATTCAAAGAGTTCATTGTTCAGTTCAGAGTTTGTCATCATTGGAGATGAAAGTTCCCCTGGAGAACCTGATGAAAAAAGTGGTTCCTCTTTCCAGAAATCCTGTTCAAAATCGATGCAAAATTTTGTATTTAATTTGCTATGTTCACAGATCTCTGGAGAATCGATTCACCGTTTTTTGAAATTCTCTGAATTCCACCAATTCCTGCATGAAACACAGACTTAAAGGTAAGGACACTCTCTGCTCTGAGTCAGGAGGAGTGAGTATTAGAGGTTGAGAAGGCAGCATGTGGAACATCATGGTGGCATGAAAGCACATGTCACTCCAGGGGACTGCAAGGGTCTTGTATAACTGAGAACTGAGATTGGGAAGTGTCATGGGCAGGGGGTGGGGAGAGGGTCTCAGGAGACCATCCTGGACAGGTAACAGATTAGGGAGGATTTTGCTTTATCCTGTGATTGATGGAGAGCTGGTGCAGGGTTTTAGTCTGGAAGTACTATTTTAGGAGTCCTTCGGTGGTGGCGAGATCCAAGATTCTGGACAATATAAACTGTGTCCTAGTTACTTTGTCCCCAAGTTGAGCAGTGGAGTTTAAGGAGGGGATATAGGATGGAGCGATTTTTGAAGGAGAATCAGTGGAACTTTGGAGTGTGGATACAGAGCATGTGAGAAAGTGTCAGAACGCAGTCCAGGTTTCTTCTTCAGGAATTGAATGTGAGATGGTGGATTTCCTTGAGCAGCCCCTTTGACATGGATGCCAGTTCCAAAATGAAGGTACTCACAGAACCCTTTATTGCAAATGAAACAAGCTTTTGTACATAATAAAAATACATTCCTTGACAACTTAGATGACCCAGGAGATTGGATAAAAGAATGTCAGGGGAAAGCAACACTGCTTTTTAATCTCAGTCACACTGCAGCAGCTTTCTAAATCTTTCATCTTGAAATAAGAGCTGGGTTGTTTTGAGAAGGCAGGTTGGTCACAGACCACATGTGCATGGCGGCCTCTTTCATCACTGCCTGGAGACTCCTGGAAGGGGAAGTGACAGTCCCATTCTGGGTCCTCCGAGTTGGAGACAGTCAGTCCAGGATGCTGGGTAAAGAGGAGGCCCAATAAATATGAAATCATTATTTTGAATTTCTTAGTACATTTTCCTTTAGGAATCTTGGGGATTAGAAATCTTAACTTGTAATAAAAATATCCATGCAAGTTATGGCCCACTTAGAATTGGATGCAGTTTCAGACTTTATAGGAATAGTAGGCTTTTCTTTCTTTTATTACAGTGTTACTGAGTTATAGTTCACATCCCGTATAAGCCATTCATTGAAAGTATACAGTGCTTTCAAATACTTTTTATTTACTTTCTTTTTTTTTTTTTAAAGATTTATTTATTTATGCATACAAGCACTGGGGTACAGGCCAGAATCCAGGGAGGTGAGAGGATTCACCACAGAGAGAGCGGGAGCAGAATAGGCAGATCAACAGAAGTACATTGCTGAGGGGAGCAGTGGGCACAACAGGAGAGGTCTGCTGAGCCATGTGGGTCCCCTCCCTGGCTGGGAGCAGGGATCGAACTCATGCTGCAGTGGCTGCGGTTTGCTTCATAGTGCGTTGCTTAACCCACTGCGCCACCAGGGAGGCCCTATTTACTTTCATAGTACTGTCTTTTCTCATATTTTTGCAATTAAATAATACAAAATATACAAAATAATACAAAGTATACATTTTAAAAAATGTATAGCAGTCCTTATACCTAAGTTGTTTTCTTAGGTGTTTGCACTGATTGGAATCCGAGAAAATATATTGTTATATTGGGTTTACATTAAAGAGAAGTGTAAAATATGGTCAAAATATTATTGCAAATGTGACATGTGGAGTGAGAGGAAAAGACTAAAGGTGGACTCCCATCATGCCTTTCTGCAATGTCCTGCTGGGAAAAGGAGGCCCAGTTTAATTTACAGACTCTCAAGTCACTATCAAAGGGCCAGAAAGGAACTTCTGCCATAGCCCTCCTGGCTGAAGGTTCATTTATTGTGATGAGTGTCATAGTAGTGTATTAAGGGGCGGGGGAGAATAGCTTTGGGGTTTAAATTGAAATGTGCGTCAAAAGAAAAGCTCGACCTAACCGTTCTTGTAAATAGTGAGAAAACTGGAAGGTTTTGAGAATTCTGAATGTCACCTCGCATCATGTGTTAATAATGATCTTTGTGATAGAGGGAACAGATATAAACACCTTGCTTTTTTGCTTTTTGCTAAAATAGCAGTGTAGAAAAAATAAGCCCTTTTCTTTTGAAATTGATAGAACTGTTCACAAAGATGGAGTCGTTCTGGTTTGCCATGTATTGTTGGAATATAATTGGCATTAAGTCTGATCTGTATAGTGGTAATTTATCTAAAATAGGTTTTCCTTTTGAAGATTGCATTTGGATGTATAGTGGGAGAGGGGCTTAGACAAATTTAGTCTAACCGGTCCTGATATGCCTGCAAGTCTATTTGTTCTTAAATGTAGCTTTTGTCTTGTGACTTTGGGATTAAAGGGCCTCCTTCAATGCCGGCACCTGGCTTTAAAACCAGCTTTTCCCTTATCAAGTTTGTTTCTCATTGTTTCAGACTTACAAAGACTCATTCTTGTGTCTGAATGTTTGCTTGCATAGGTTAACTTTCTATTGTATTCACTTTTACTAAAGTTTGTTTTGGTATTGTTTGCTCTGCTTACGAGCATAGATGCAATTTTTATTATATAATAATAAATAATAAATAAATGCAAGTTTTATATAGCTCCACTATATATATCTATTTTTTTCTCAGTAAGTACAGTCCACTTTAATGCCTAGTGTGCTCCTTATGAGGATCTATAGGGTAAATGAAAATTATCAGGTTTTTCCACCCTCCCACCATTAGCATTAACGATAGACCCCTGTGGTCCGACACCATGCTTGATGGCAGGCACCGGAGTAGGGTGTGGGCATGCACTAGTAGGCACACCTGGGCTGAGAGACTGGTCATATAAGGCTGCAGTGGCAGCAGTGGTGGTGGGAGAAGCAGAGGCACGAGAGAACTCCAGAGAGCCCAGAGAGTGTTAGGTTTGCCAGGGGCCAGGAGGCCTACTCCCCACCCCACCCCACCGGCTGGGTTCCTGGTTGCCTCACTGCTGCTGGTTGTTCAGGAAGATCAATAAAATCCTGACACAGCCACCAAGGGCTCCAGGATCCCCGCTCTACCATCTGCTGAATCATAGAGAACCTGCCCCGTGCCTTCCTGCCTCTACAGGACCATAGGGAGTTGGAATATAATTGGCATTAATTATATGAATTTTGCTCAGATCTCTCTGTTGTGCAACCAGTGTATTTAATTCTTACAGAATCTACTACTTATTACTAATCATGTTTCCTTAGTGCTTTGGTCACTAGGAAACTTAGAATCACATGTTTATCTCTCATTTGGTATTGAAAAGGCTTCTCGGAGTATGCCTTTATTGTATAAAATTTCCGCTGATTTCATGTTATTCTGGTCTTAGGGAGTGAAAGTAGTCCTCTGCCTTTTAAAAGCGTTTACTCATGTATTTGTTTAAGACAACTTAATAAATGTATGTCAACCTGGCAGCAATTCTTGGCACTGTGTAGCTGGAGCCTTAGCTCACATGTCACAGACTTGAAGTCAGGATTTTGGCTGATGTTGCTATTTCTCATCTGAGATTGGGGTCCTCGTCTGTAGGGTAAATGGAAAAGTCATGCCCTCCTGCCATTGGTGTGATGATGGATACCGGAGGGCCTGCACGTGTGCCTAAGTGGTCATGCGCAAGTGAGTGCACCTGGGTTAAGACAGGGGGCATGTAAGGGTGGCGTCACAAGGACGCCAGCATGAGACAAGCAGAGAGAGAAAAGGGGGGGGGGCTAGAGAGCCCGGAGAGTGCAGATACGCTGGGGGCTAGGAGGCCTGCCAGCCTTCTGGCCCCCCGGCCCCCCTGCCTGCTGTGTACTTGGTCATCTCTGATATAATGGTGCAATAAAAGACTAAAAAAGCCACCGACTCCCCCTTTACCCGTCTGCTCGGAATCATTGAGAACTTGTTTTGTGCTCTTCCTGGCACCACATCTTCCAAGTTAGCTTATTGGTAAAATTGGTTTTCTTGCACTTGTATGTATGACGGTCCTTATTTTCTTGATGGTTTTTAACTGGGACTTGCTCTCAGCTTCTATGGGCCGTCTTTCTCCATTAGCAATTCACAGCAGAGCGGTTAATTTTCCTCCTGGAGTTCTAGAAGAACCCTTATCATGCCTGGAATCTGCCTTATGCTTCAGAAGTCTCCTTTCTGCTCATAGCCAAAGAAAACACTCTTAAGGTTTTCATCTGATTAGATTAGGCTCGCCTACAGTTTAAGATTGAGTTGGAATTTAAATATATCTTCCAATTCCTTTCACAGTGGTTCCTAGATTAGCGTTTGATTGAATAGCTAGGGTAGACTGGGGAAGGGTCCTCTTCAGAATTCTGCCAGTGTCCCCATAATGGAACACTAGGACGCTGTGAACGCAAGGAGAATCTCAGCACACAGTGATGGCGTGGCTGCCAACATACATTATTATCCTGAAGAAAGTAAGATGTCAAACAATATTTATTGTGTACAATCTTCTCTATAATTAATGTTTCTTGAGGTACTGTATGTTCTTCACCAGGCATTGCCTTCACAGCACTCTTTCAGATGAGCTATAACGTCTAGGCCGGGTGAGGCCCATTACTGTTGTAACTTAGGGAAGAGACAGGTAGGATAGATTTTGGTGAGTCTGATACTTGGGGACTACTTCTAAAAAGCAGAACACCTAACTCCAGCCAGGGGCGAGTCCTGTGTGAAAGGTAGACACTAGCACAGTGTGGTGCCAACAAGGGCACAGAGAAAATTCTGGATGATTCCGGCAGACGGGTAAAGGAAGGAGTCCTGGAGCCCTCGGTGGCCTTTTTATGCTTTTATTAAAGAGGCGACCAGGTACAGGGCAGGCAGGGGGGCGGGAGGGGGGGCAGCAGGCAGGCCTCCTAGCCCCTGGTGCATCTCACTCTCTCAGCTGCTTTGCTGCTTCTCTGTTGCTCTCGATTTTGCTCTGCTGGCGTCCTCGTGACACTGCTCTTATACGCAGGTGTCTAAACCCAGGTGCACCCACTTGTGCATGCCCACCTAGGCATGCGTGCAGAACCGCAGGTGTCCATCATTACACCAATGGCGGGAGGGCGGAAAAGCCTGATAACTTTTCTCTGACCCTACACACAGCCAAAAACATATGTTCTGAGTTTTAACTGCAGTGATCAACTCCTCTAGTTTTGCCAGCGACTGCCCTGGTTTTAGAAAGTCAAATGCTTTAAAAACCCGATAGTTCCACGCCAACTCGAATACCCGGTCAGTCGGGCTCCAATTCCATTTCCCATGCCCACATCGCAGCGAGCATGGAGGTACCGCTAATAGCCACGAATAACTTCCCCACCGCATAGTTCGCTCACGCCGGTGCCGTTCCCACCGCAGGACTACAAGCCCCAGCATGCACTGCAGCACCGGCCATGCTGGCTTCGTCACGCCCGCGCTCTCGTGGGCGCCGCGGCTGGGAGCCCTGCGCGCTGACGTCGGCACGTTCGCGCCGTGTTTTGGCGCCCCTCCGCGTCCTCCTGGGTTGCCGGAATCCCCGGGCGTGAGGAGGTCAGAGGGCCTCAGCGCGCTCCGCACGCTCCTGCGGTTTGGCCTTTAGGTTTCAGGCTTTGGAACCGCGCTAGTTCAAAAGAGGAAAGAGGCCTCCTGCCCAGCCCCGGTCCAAGATGGACAAAGTCTGTGCTGTTTTTGGAGGTTCTCGGGGCATTGGCAGGGCAGTGGCTCAGTTAGCGGCCCGGAAGGGCTACCGGGTGGCCATCATCGCCCGAAATCTGGACATGGCCAAAGCCGCCGCCAGTGAGCTCGGCGGTAGGTACCGAACAAGCCTTGCAGTTGTGTGTCTGCAGTTCAAGCGCCTTCGGCCCCCTGCTTGGTGAAACGGTCGGGCCGGCCCTTGGCGGCTCTGAGGTTCAGCCGTTCAGCGATTCGGGTGCAGGAGCACTCCCGAGTGTAGACTGCGGCTCGTGCAGGCAGCCCGTTGCCCGCGGCCTCCCTCTCGCCCGCAGAATGCCTCCCGCCACCTGCCTGCCGCCCCGGGACAAACTCCTGGAGTTTGGAGGAGACTAGCGGTCTTTGAGGGCCCGTTAAGAGGCACCCACCTCCTCGAGCCTGGTGCTCACCGGGAGCAGGTGCTTTATTTTGGCGTCTGCGGGGAGAGAGCCACTCAACGGTTAACGTTTTATGTAGGGTGAAGGGCTCGGCCGTGGCGCAAGATCCCGGGCGTCCGGGAGGCTGGGCTGGGCAGGGAGTTCAGGCTGGACAGGTGGGCGTGTCAGGCGTGAAAGGCTCCCTGACGTCTCGCCGAGTGCAGGTCTGTCCCGGTGCGGATGAGCAGAGCGGTGCTTCATAACCTTCTGAGTACCAGTTGTGAACCTGGTTTGCTCTGCCACATCCGCAAGCATTACGGAGTGACCAGGCTTTGGGTGACTTTTTTGAGTGGACAGTTGAGAGTTAACCTACCAAATTCCTTGCTGCATAAAAAAACCAATTTTTTACTTTTTATTAATAACGGTTGCTACTTGTTTTGCGAATTTGCTGGTAGGAAGAAATAGAATTTTCGAAAACTAACTTGCTGCAGTTTGTTTAGTTCCGAGAATTGAACAGGTGCCTCTCATTTACCATCCCGGGGCACTGGGAAATCAGCGACCCGGGATGCACCTGGTGCTTGTACCTTTTACCATGACATTTCAGATAGTTTTGGTATCGTGAATTCACCCTAGTTGTTTACATGGGTTGGCAAAACATTAGACTAAAAGGAAAAAAAATTAGATTTAATTTATAGGCGGGAGAGAATCTCAGTGACTGCTTCTTGCTGCTTATACTCATTCCATTATGTTACACTAACAAGAGGTAAAAGAGGGATACTCCGGGCCTGGGGGCAGCACCTCAAGCTTAGTGTTTGCTGGACTAGGTTAGAGTCTTGGTTGAATCTTGACCCAACAAGTGTCAGATGAAAGCCAAGAGTGAGACTCAGAGGATGTTTTGGGCTTTCATTTCCTTGAACTATATGTTTCATCAGTGACTGGTTTTTGCCCAGAAGGTGTGACTTCGCACATGACTTACTGTTTGTAAAGGTTGAGGTTGTAATCACATGCTCCAGGAAGTCAGCCTGAAAATCATTTTTCAAAAGTATATTTTAGTGTTAAAATGCTTTATTTTCCTTTGAAGCATAATTTTGGGGGCATTTAATCAAAACATCGTTTTAAAAGTGGACATTAAAAAAGATGTGTAACATTTGTTTTTAATAAAAATTTTTTTCCTTCACAGTTTGTAGGGTTAGCATTTTTTTAGTTTCCTGCTTTCTCTTAACTCTCCAAATGGACAGGCTTGAATAATAGTCAAGATAATATATATGCCATAGCAAAAATAAAAAGAAGACACTAGAGTTTATGCTCACGGCCAGGAAATCAATTCCATATAACCCTAACAGAATTAGACATAAATTCCAAAAGAGGAAAATAAAACTTAGAAACCTGTTCAGTTGGGTGGTAAAGGGTCAGTGTCAAAGCTATACATTGTTAAATAAATCTTACAAAGTCTTATAAGGAAGAAAAATGCCCTCCTTCTATTTATTATTGATTAAAATTTTTTAAGGTGAACATTCTGTATTACCTATTTCTCATTTCCCATTCTCTTTCATGCCAGTTTCATTAGACTGAAATCAATTAGAGCAGAAGCCCATGACTTAATCATTTTTTTATCTCTATGTTCTAGATTACGATAGGCCTAGTTTATAATAGATGCTTAGCAAGTATATACTGGATAGTTTCAAACTTCACACTGTAATTCTAATCTAACTTTGTTCTGTAGGAGGTCATTTTGCATTTAGCTGTGATGTTGCCAAAGAACGTGATGTTCAAAATGCGTTTGAAGAAATGGAGAAAAATTTAGGTCCCGTGAATTTCTTGGTAAATGCAGCTGGAATTAACAGGTTGGTTACAAATTTAAGTAAATCTCTAATATGTCTTCTTTTCCTTAATATGTTTTTGACTAATATGAGATAATTTGTTATGTTGCTTCCAACTGGAAGAAAAACTGCATTTTAAAACTGTCTCTCAAAGAAAAGGAAAACTACTGGATGGTATCACTTAAAGAGGAATGTAGAGGAAACAAACAAGGGACTAAGGGGAAAAAAGATCAATTACAATAAATAAAAAATCAAAATCAACAGACAGCTGTAAACCAGAGACATTCCCTAAGGAGGAGGAAACAAAATGGGTGGGAAGAGCCCAAGGGATTATGGTGATGGCGCACAGGTGAATTGGTGATGGGAATTTCACAGGGGTGAGAAATATACAATGTACAAAAATGAAAAAATGTATATAAAAAAATCAGAAAGAAAAAAACCCAAAACTTGGTCTGTCAACCTGTATCATCCTTTTATTTGGTGATATATCAGTAACATACAGTAAGACACAGTTTGATCACTTTTTTTAAGTTGAGGAAACATTGGTTTACTATGTAGTTTCTGTTTTCTGTTTTAGAGGTATAGAATCTCCCTCTTTAGGTAGTGTTATACCACATCACCATGGTCCATTGTGCTTCTCTGGATTTTGTTCTTGCTCCTCCCCTCTTCCCTCCCACTCTGGTAGCCTTATTCCACAGTCAGATTTCTAGGGTATGTTATTAGTTTGACTATATCTGACCCTTTATTTTGTTTCTCTATATTTCTTATACAAATGACACTGGTATTTGCCTTTCTCCTTCTGACTTAATTAGCTTAGCATAACCCCTGTAGTTCCATCCATGTTACAGATGGCAAGTGTTTATCTTCAATAGCTGAGTAAGTGTATACATGCCATGTCTTCTGTTTTTGGGTGCTTTTGTGTTTTCCATAGTTATGGTATTGTAAGTTGTGCTGCAGTGAATTTCAAATTAGTGTTTTTGTATTAGGTATCTATTTTGAATCGATACCTAAGAGTGCTTTTTATTTTTAAAAATTTTTTTAAAGATTGGTTTATGCATACAAGAACTGGGGTACAGGCCATAGGTGCTGGAGGGTGAGAGGATTCACCAGAGACTGGGAAGCAGAACAAGCAGACTGACTGAAACACACTGCTGAGGGGGAGCAGTGGGCAGGACAGGAGAGGTCTGCTGTGCCATGTGGGTCACCTCCCTGGTCAGGGGATCGAACTCGTGCTGCAGTGACTGCAGACAGCTTCATAGTGCCTAGACCCTTGCGTCACCAGGGAGGCCCCAAGAGTGCTTTTTAAAGGAATTTTAAGGAATTACTTTTTAAGTTTACATATTATGTGTGTTTTGTAGGGATAGCCTTTTAGTAAGAGCAAAATCTGAAGACATTATATCTCAACTTCATACTAACCTCTTGGGCCCTATGCTGACCTGTAAAGCTGCCATGAAGAACATGATTCAGCAGGGAGGGTCTATTGTCAATATAGGTGAGTCTTCATCTTTGTCAATTTTAAATGTCTCCTAATGTCTCCTAACGCCATAAAAGCATTTAATTGACTTGGCATTTATTCAGGTGTGAAACTTGAAAGAAAGGTATTTTGTTTTCTTTGGGAGAAAGATTTTTAACTGATGAATGGGTAAATAGGAATCACAGATTCATATCCTGATAGTGGTCAAGCAGGTATTAAGTGAGTGACCTTACCAGCTATTAAAATAATGGCAGTGTAAGTCTTGTAATAAAAGACAGATGATGTCTGGCTTCATTGTCCAGTAGCCATACAGAATGGAAGGGGCAACCACTGCTCGGAATCTAGTAGGACAACGCTAAACGTAAATACAGATTTTTGATCGAAAATAAGAAAATACCACTACAGAAAATACTACTTTAACCTGCCAGGAAGTTCATTAATATTTCAGATGTTATCACTTCTTGACCAGATGACTGTGAATCAAAGCTGCTAAAGATCCCTGTTTGGTCTTTCTTTTGTGCCTTTACTTTTCTTCGCGTTTTTGTAGCCCCGTGTTTTCTTTCTCTCTAATACCCCTTTCTCTATCTTTGTTTCCTCTCTTCCATATCTATTTCTGTGCTTCACACTTCTTGTGTTATTAACTGGCATATAATATGTAATGCATATAAATATTTTAATACTGGTCTTGATGGTTATTTTAATAAAAAGGGTTTGTAATGTTTTCTTCAAAAGTTTTTTAGGTTGTTGACCAATTTTTATTCTAAGTACGGGTCACTGTTGCAGAAAATTGTTTCTCCACTTCTGTTCTAAGAATTTCTTTTGCATGTAGTTGATTTTTCTGTTATAAACTAATTTATATAAGTGAGGTCACCCAAGAATCTTGAGCAGACAATACAAGTAAGTTCTAATGTAACTGGAGGGAAAAATATGGCAATTTTACAAAAAGTTTTTAATTGAAACTTTGTTAATTGAAATTGACAGTAGTTCAAATTTAGTGAGATTTATTTTCAGATGAACTGTTTTCTCAGGTGGGAATGAGTACTTACATCTGTTGTATAATCATTAAATTAGTCTTTATCTGATTTTCAGCTCTTCCTACTAAAAGGCTTTATAAATATAGAATTTTCATCATCTCTCATCTACTCAGTTATCAAGCCCCTGTCTGGCATTCAGGGTTTTCCATGTTTTTTTTTTTTTCCCAGATTCCATTTTCTATATATGTCTGGATTAGAAAAGATGGTTTTACTACTCAAAGTAGTATGACTATGTTGAAATCCCTAATTTTAGCAAAGGATGGGATAAGGTTTTAGCTTTTTGTTTTTTCACTAGAAGTTATCTGGACATTCAAATAATCTTACTGGTTGGATTGAATTTGCTCTATTTTTTTCCCTAGGAAGTATTATTGGTTTCAAAGGCAATGCTGGCCAGTCTATATACAGTGCCAGTAAAGGAGGATTAGTTGGATTTTCACGTGCTCTTGCTAAAGAAGTTGCAAGAAAGAAAATAAGAGTGAATGTAGTTGCACCAGGTTAGTGAAAATATTTTAAGCATAATTTATTAATTTATACATTCATAGTAGGGATTGTTGTTGTGTTTGTAAGTACGTCATCAGACACTGTTCAGAGATTAGTGGAACAGGAACGTAGACTCTACTTGGTGACTAAACTTGAAATGCCACAGAATTCAACTCTGTCTTGACAGGACCTACATGGCCGGACTGCCAGCCCTTGCACTGACCTCAGTGGTGAGGCCAAGAATAATACCAGGCTGTTTAGTTTGCATAAATCACATAGCATTGTTTTACTGAGGGATTACTCCCAAAGTAAAACCACGAGAGAAACTTGTTTAAAAATCAGTTATAAATTAAGAATGCTTAAGAGTTGGTTGTGAGAATTTCAGTTAAGTGTGGGGTGTGGTGGCATGGTGCTGGCAACATATATCTTACAAGCAAGTCCAAGTTATATACTTTGGAGAACTGTTTGCGTTTAAAATGTCTTTCTTGGTATCAATGATACTACTCAGTGGGTTGTAATGTTTGCTGTTTAATTTATATTTTGTCAAAGCAGAACTTTCCTAGTAATGCACCTATAACCTAAATGTATCCTGTATGTCTATATTATAGAAAAACACATCTTTATATAGTTTTATAACTGTACTTTTACTAATAGCACATTCAAATAATCTTATTGATTTCAGAGGAAATAAACAAGGCAATCCATAGGATTTGAAAATACTGATGGATTAAATGAGATGCAAAGTCAGTAAGTTTGGTCTGTCAGTTATAGGTAATTGAAAAATATTATAACGTAATGATTGGAATTATAGTTTGGATTGCTAATGGCTAAAGAAATTCTCCAATTCTATACTAGAGCTTTTAAAGTCAGTTCAACTGTATAACTTGCAAGTTATTAGTTTTCAAATTGCCCCAATTTTCAAACAAGTTTTATTCCATTTGGTTGCCATCTGTACTCAATAATATGAAACATTCGACAAATTAAAGTCCCATTTCAAAGTTTCCTCCTTTGACTTCAACTTCTGCATTGCACTAAGTAATCCGTAGGGCAGATGGGAAAGAGGGCTAAAGTGTGAGTGTTGACATAAGTCTTGAAGGTAGAGCTATAAAACCACCTTCCTTAAAAATAGAAAAAGAGAAAACTTGCAGAAAAACTTAACTCAGAAAGGTGAAGTTGATCAAAACCCCTGTTTGAGAAAGTGTGTTGTTCTCTATTTTCCCTGTCTGATATACAAATGTACATACAGATGTATATCAGACATTGCATATAATCTGGGTCCTCCCATAGGACTGTAAACAGCACAGCATTGCAGGCATATAGCACAAGACTCACTGTGCTCAGTTCACAGGATACAGTAAGCAGATGGAATTTAAAAAAATGCATATGTAAAACCATATTAGGTTGTATTGAATGTGGAATGCAAAACACCCATAACTCTATCATTTTGATGAAATGAACCAGAACAATGTTGAATGTGCAAGTACTAATAACAGGGATGTTAAGATTAGTTACAAATACCAAGTATGGGGCCACCCTGGTGGCGCCAGGGGTTAAGCAACACACTATGAAGCATCTGCAGCTACTGGCCAGGGAGGGGACCCACATGGCCCAGCAGACCTCTCCTGTCTCTCTGCTGTTCCTCTTAGCATTGTATTTTAGTAGATCTGCCGGCTCTGCTCCCCACCCTGTGAGTCCTCTCACCCCCCACACCTCTGACCTGTGTGCCCCAGTTCTTGTATGCATAAATAAATGAAAATCTTTAAATATAAAAAAACCCCAAATATCAACAAGTAGCATCCCAAAAGTATACAAATCAATTAAGCAGGTTTGAAGTTAGTATTAATCCAGTTAGAAATACAAAATGAAAACTGAGGATGCTGCCTCCAATATCTGAGATACCACAAATTTACAGGCTATGTAACAAAGTAGACTCTGGAGTGGTTTTATTTTCCCAATTGCTTTTTTAATTTTTATTCTATAGTTTTTACACAAATCTTCAATTTGGAACAAAGTATATTTTCTCCTTTCAGGTGTAGTTCCCATGAAATTCCCACTATCAGTTCACTTGTGCACCATCACCACAGTCCTTTGTGCTCTTACCATCCCTGGTTTAATCCTTTTCCCTCCTCCTCCTTGCAGAATGTCTCTGATTTATAGTTCCTGTCGGTTTTTAATTATAATTAACTTTTTTCCCTTTATCTCTTTATTTGGTTCTTCTACATTCCTCCTCTAAGAGAAAGCATTCAATATTTTTCTTTTCCTTTCTGGACTCTTTTTTTTTTTTTTTTAAGATTTATTTATGTATACAAGAACTGGGGTACAGGCCAAACGTGTGTGTGGGGGGGGTGAGAGGATTCACCAGAGACAGAGTGGGGAACAGAACAGCAGGTTGACTGAAGCACACTGCTGAAGGGAGCAAGCAGCAGGCGAGGCAGGAGAGGTCTACTGCGCCATGTGGGTCACCTTCCTGACTGGTGGCGGGGATTGAACTTGTGCTGCAGTGGCTGCGGTTTGATTCATAGTTCTGTGCTTACCCATTGTACCATCAGGGAGTACCATGGAATCTGGTTTTTAAGAGAACAGCACAATTCAGTGTCCTAAAAATATTACTGAGTTCTAACAATAACATCAAGAATCATTTATCTGGAAATTAGAACCATTTAAATGTTTGTACCAGTTCACAAACCACAAAATAAGAAATAGAAATGATCTCTGGCAGTGCTTCCCTGGTGGCCTAGGGTTAAGTCTCAGTGCTGTCATTCCTATGGCCTGAATTCCATCTCTGGTCAGGGAGCTAACCCACATATGGTGCAGTAGCCCTCTCCTGTCTCTCGTGCTGCTCTCCTCAGCAGTGTATTTCAGTAAACCCACCTGTTCTGTCTCTGGTGAATCCTCTCACCCTCTGCACCTCTGGCCTACATCCCAGTTCTTCTATACAAAAATGAATAAAATAAAAAGATCTTTACAAGGGTGGTGTTTATTTTTTTCAAAAGATTTTAACAAGTTAAGCCAGCAGATTGGTAATAGGCTGTTGGTCTCATGTGAATTACATGGCAATGTGAATAGGTTCAGAGCTGTTCAGAGGAGGTTCAGAATGGAGAACTTGGTTCTCTGGTTCATCAGTTCAGCAGAACACAGGTGGTACAAACAAATTTAACTTATGAAGGATGTGAGACCATTACAAGATTACAAAAGTATAAATTTTGGACCAAATGAGTATTTAATAAAACAAAAACACAGACAAATACAGTGTTGTTTTTTTATTTGTGTGTTTAAAATTTCTTATTAAAATAGGCATTCCTGATTTGTGATTTATAGAGAAGGAAGCTGTTAACTGATCTGTTAAGCAATCTGTTGGTTGGTGCTCAAACTGACATCTGGGTAGAAAAGTTCTAAAAGTGAATGTAGAAAGAATGAAGTAACTGGTAAAAAAAATCTTGGTGGCTGGTAAAATAGTCCTTGTATTTTATATAAAATCTGTACTTTTAAATTTTGCACTAATTTCATAGAATAAGATGGAAGGCCTCTTAGAGATCACTTATTCCAGCAATTTTTACAATTTGGAAGACTGGGACCTAAGAGACAGTGTGATTTCCCAAAGGTTATACATAATTGTTATGTGTAGATTATGGCAGAACTGTTATTAAAAGCTTTTCTTTTGATTTCCAGCTAAAGTAAGCTTAAAAATAATGCCTCTTTATATTTCCCTATATTGTTACAAGCCTTAGGTCTTTCTTTTGCTTATATGATCTGTTGAAACTATCTGGATTCTTTCAATTTTATAACTTACCTTTACATTATTTGCCTTTTGTCAAGTCACTACATGATAAAATTGCCTGAATTAGTTAAAAGGCAATAAAGTGCTAAAATCTACATGATTACATTATAATAAGGTGCTCATTCTACATTATTACTCACTAGCTGCTGTAATAGAAATTTTGATTACCTATTTCCTCATTTTTGAACAAAATGGGTGTTTTCCTGCTTTTGCCAATCTTTGTTCTGGTTTACTATAGATACTTAAGGGTTGATGGTCAATAGAATAAAAGCCACTTAATTTTGACTCACTGGTTCTTAATGAGAAAGAATGGCCTGAAGTCTATAGACCTTGGCCACTTTTCTATTTCAAGTCATTGATAAGCTATAGGTTTGACCCATAGTATTGGTGTTAAATTTGCCATTAATGCTGAATTCAGTAGGGACCAGAAAGTTAACAAGATGTCTTGATAATTCTTTACTATAATAATGTTTCGGCAACCCTATTCACTGTTTATAGTAACTACTTAAATCCAAGCATTCTTTTTTTTTTTTTTAAGATTTATTTATTTATGCATACAAGCACTGGGGTACAGGCCAGAGGTGTGGGGGTGGTGAGAGAATCCACCAGACAGAGTGGGGAGCAGAACAGGCAGATTGACAGAAACACACTGCTGAGGGGAGCAGCGGGCAAGGCAGGAGAAGTCCGCTGCGCCATGTGGGTCCCCACCCTGGCCGGTGGCAGGGATCGAACTTGTGCTGCAGTGGCTGAGGTTTGCCTCACAGTGCGTTGCTTAACCCGCTGCGCCACCAGGGCGGGCCCAAAATCCAAGCATTCTTAATCCGTGAATAAATGACTATTGTTTAGATAGATCCATTTTGGAGGGAAAGGAAGGAGAAAAAAAATCTAAAGCTGCACTATGATCTTGAAGCTGCTTTCTTTGTGTCTGCACTTTTTACCACCTGTTTGATTGGGTTAGCCCAGTGTAACCGTTAACTGAATAGGTTGTTTGTACTTTTAGATGGTATATTTTATTCCCTGTTTAGCAGTTGGGATAGGGTAGGCAATAAAGGTAATGCTACTTTATGATGATTGAAACTCAGGTAGTGTAAGGATAATGCCGTGTCCTTCACTCATAGTAAACTCACTCAGCAGACTTCCTGGAGTGTCTTCCATGCATGAGGACTCTGCTAAGTTCCAAAATTATGAAAATGAATATTTCTGTCACCAGGAGCTAAATAACAGTGAGTGAGGAAGGCAGTACATATAGACAGATGCTTTTGGTGTCCTGGTATTAATGTAAGCTAGAGGTACCTGTTCATGTTATAGAATTGTCGATAAAGGAGTACTTCATTTTGTCTAGAATGAGTTACTTGTCAAGGCAGTGGGCTTTATAGTGGAAATCCAGATTGTAGAAGAAGGATTGTTATGTGACTGTTATGGAAGTATATTGGCATAGCCTTTCTGAAAAATATAACTTTCCAGTGCAATTTAAGTTATGGGGAAAAATTCATACTAGAAATGGGGTCATTTAATAGAGTGACCTTTATTATGTTGGCAGTATATGCTTAGTAGGTTTCATGCTGTGAATAGTCTTCATTGGTCTGAAGCTAAGACCAAGTTGAAATGGTAGAAATAAACTGATTTTATGGATTATTAATTTCATTTTAGATAGTAATTTCAACTATTTTCTTTACCATATTTTTTAATGGAGCTGGAAAACCTCTTATGTTTCCTTTTATGTCAGTTTTCCTGGTCACCTTCAGTCAAGGTTAAGGAATGCAGTTAAAAAGCAATTCATCACAGGAAAGTAAGGAACAAGGACAGTAATGATCACTTGCTGCCTAATATTGACATTTGAAAGCTCAGTTGGTTGCTAAGCTTTGGTATTACTTTAAATTTTTCATCATCTACAAGTCTTACTGATAGGAAACTGTTGAATATGGGAAATAATATTTGATCAGTTGAAATCATGATGGATATTTTATAAAAAAATGTTTTCAGTAGGTAACATGAACATATAAAATATTTCAAGTACAAAATGGTGTATGTAGAGTGAACAGTGAGTCTTCTTTAGCTATCCAGTTCTTTTCCTCAAAAGCAGCCACTGTTTCTTCTGTGTTTCTGTGCAAGATAATGATGATGTGTGTGTGTGTATCTTTTTTTTTTTAGGAAGACCAACTATTTCATATTATTCAGTGTTTATATCTTGCTTTATTCTAGAAAGCATCTCTTGGAGTTATTATTCCATATAAAACTGTTTCACTTTTTAAAATAACAGCTTTATGGAAATATAATTGGCATGCTGTACAATTTACTATTTAAGTGTATGATTTGGTAGTTTTGATATAGTCACACGATTGTTGTCTTATTTCCACAATACATTTTTGAATATTTTAATCATCCCCAAAGAAACCCCATACTCATACTATTCATTTATGTCTTTAATCTCTCTGACTTCTGGCAGCCACTAATCTCTTTCTGTTGATTTTTTTTTATTCTGGACTGCTCATAGAAATCATACAACAGGTAGTTTTCTGTGACTGCTATGTCATTTTTAATGGCACATTTTTAATATTTAAAAGATAGTAATGTTTGTTTTATGATTATACCATATCTTTAATCTGTTGCCTCTTGATGGGCATTTAGTTGTGCTTTTCTGATCTAACTTAGTGACAGTTGTAAGTAAGTTTTTTGCACGTGTGCTGATATAAATTTAGTAATTCTGGGGATAAAATACTCAACTCAAAACTCAAAGGGTATATGCATTTAAAATTTTACATTTATTTTTATGGGGTATCTTGAGTGTCCCTCTTTTTCTTTCTTAAGTTGAAGAGACTCTCTGTTTACTACTTGAAGAAAATTTTACAGACAAATGCTTATATAATCTTTGCAGCTTCTCAAAACTTGTTCTTATGTGCTATTTAATATGGAGCTTATTTTCACACTGCTTTCCTATTATGTTTCCCTCTATACTTACAAACACAATATTAAGATATTCAGATGCTTTGATTAAAATCTGTGTATAGTATTTTATATCTTTTATATCAAATGCCTTATATCTTCTCCCTTAAAAAATTTTCTGGGGTTATTTCTAAGTCCTAGAAACTTACGTTAGAAAATTAACAGTTAAGCTGATAGTGATGCCACAGTTGTTACTGGTAATAGGCTGAAATCATGGTATTTAAGTGTACCATACTGTACAATTAAATTTAAGTATAAAATCTTTAAGGCTTTAAATTTAAGTATAAAATCTCTGCTGTATATAAACTTGTTAAAAAAATTGTGACCTAGGAGTATGAAAATGAGATGCTATTAATTTACACAATGTAGCTGTCTAGAAAACAGATAAAAGAAATACATTTCCTTTAGAGTTTTTTTTTTAAAGATTTATTTATGCACACAAGAGCTGGGGTACAGGCCAGAGTTGCGGGAGGTGAGAGGGTTCACCAGACAAAATGGGGAGCAGAACAGGCAGACTGAAACACACTGCTGAGGGGAGCAGTGGGTGAGGCAGGAGAGGTCCGCCACGCCATGTGGGTCCCCTCTCTGGCCCGCGGCAGGGATCGAACTCGTGCTTCAGTGGCTGTGGTTTGCTTTACAGTGCGTTGCTTAACCCACTGCACCACCAGGGAGGCCCCCATTTCCTTTAGAGTTTATCAGATAAAATTTCTTACTGGATTATGCACTTGTTTTCATGAGCAGAATATTCCTGTTTCTAAAGAGTTACTATTTATAAAAGAGTATACTGAGTATGTTGTAATATTATATAGAACTAAAGTAGACTTACCCTTGTTTTATATTAGTCGCATGTCTTTTTAGTTATCTACCTATGGTTTAAGTAGTGATAACTTTGTAATTCCCTGGGAACCTTTAACTGTCCAGTAATCAGTAAAGCATCATTTGTTAGATAATTTGTTAGAAAATTAATGATTTTAATTTTTATAGCCATATGGAAAGGCATGTAAAGGTGTAGTAAATGAAAAGTAGAACAAACTTTACAAATATAGCAAATGATACATAAGTGAATCCTATGGGAAAGAACAAATTGGAAAGCAATATGGGCACAAAAAAGGTGAAATGTTTAAGAATGACTGACATCTTTACCCAGGTATTGTGATTCAGAGTTCAAAAGACTGTTTATGTGCAGGGTCCTGGGTTGTGAACATATAAATGTGCATCATGTGGTTCATAAGCGCTAGTGGAAATGACATTGAAATTTAATAGAAACCTTGAATAATTTATAATAATCATTAGGGACTAGCTTTATGTTTTTGACTTCTGACAAATTGGAGGAAGATATTTATGTTTTAAAAAGCTGCAGGTCAGTAAAAATATTCTGTATAATACAGTGGATACTTGATATTATGTATTTGTGAAAACATAGAACTCTGCAATCCAAAGAGTGAATCCTTATGTAAACTGTGTACTAAATGTATCAATCTTGGTTCATCAGATGTCCCTCACTAAGGCAAGATGTTACTAATTGGAGAAAACAGGAGACAGTTTCCTGACAGGGTAGATGGTACTCTTCCTACCTTCTGCTCACTTTTCCTAAAGCTGCTCTAAAAAGTGAAGTTTGTTAATTTAAAAAATCTTCAGGTAGTGGTGAGAGACTCATGGGCCTTTGGACATGTTCCTGTTCGCCATATCAAGCGTCATCAGAGGCAAAATGAGTCAGTATTGATGAATTCATCCCTTTCTTTAAACTTGACCTGTAATGTTTTTATTTTAGTGTAGAGTTTGGAGATGGCTAGTAGCTGTCCTATAAGGATTGAGTTTCAACTGTAACCACAGGTCTGGGGAGAGGCCAGGCCAGTTTTTCCTAGTAAAGTAACGTCCCTGTCTTCCATACTTGAACAGTGGAAGGAGAATCTTCGTGTGAGATGGGCATCTGAATCTCATGGTCCTTGTTACAGACTTGGGTAATCATTGCTGGAGTCATTCTCCAGTCTGACCTGGACACAGACCATAGCAGAGCAGAATTCAGGCTGCAGTGTTGAACAAAGTCTTTGAAATATTAGCCTTTATCTGTTCTGGATGTCTGGCTTACTTGATTATTTTTGGAGAGCTACACTGTGTTCTTGTGACCGATAATTGTGTGGCAGAGGCCTTCTTTCCTTTTTGCAGGGATTGAGTCCTCAAATTTGAGTCACTGCCTAACCTCTCTGTCTAAGGTTTGTCTTTTCATAACATATACCCTGTTCTAGATTTGCCCTTTTTTTTTTTTCCCAAGGTGAAAGCACTTCCAGGTGGCCTGTCACATATTGTGTGACCTTACCCTTTGTCACTAAAAAGATAGGGACATCAGAACTAACATCTACCCAAAACAGGACAAATTAATTCTTTTTAGCATAGCATGGAAAAAAAACCCACAAAACCAAACCCAAAACAAGGCAGATAGAATCAGTACATGTTGAACTGGAACTTAATATCTGCAAGCTACCACGGTCGGCACTGAGGGTCCTTCGAGGAGAGTTCACTGTCCTAACTTCAAATAAAAAATCATGGAGACTACATCATGAGGCAGACCTGTCATCTTGGCATGGCAGTTTTATAGAAATAAAAGAAATCTTAAATAGCTATCGTTTTCATTTTCTTTCACTGATTTTATTAAACAGAATTGAACATGTACTTTTAGATAGTACATGGTTTACCTCAGGTTATAGCTTTGATAGTAGATAGGGAACAGATTCTATCTTTACATGTTCTAATCCAGTGATCTTTTTACCATAGGATGCTGCCTTTGAGGAAAAAGTCATCAGAGTCAGTTAGAACCTAAAATTCCCTAATTCTAGTTATAAGATCTTTCTTGCAAGCCATTTTTAACTGTAGCTTGAGGTTTTTTCCCCTTCAGATTAAACTGTCATTGATTTTCTACTGAGAATAGTTAGTTTTATGCCCTATTATCTGGAATTTAAAATGACCTTATAATAAAAGATAATTGTATCAGGAACTCTGAGAAGACACGTGAACTTTTAAATGTTGCATTCATAATTTTAATTCAGCTTTTTGAATATGCGAGGTGAGTTTTCCTATAGTCTCTGAGGCACCTTTGAAAATACGCTAGACACATCACACTTCGTGAGAATGTTTCTTGGGATGACTGGGTTGCCTATTGATTACTATGACTCTTCCTCTCTGCCCAGGTTTTGTTTACAGTTACTTTTAATTCTGCAGAGACTGGTTATCTAGTTTATTATCTATGTCAGCTGTTGCTTTTATTCTTGTTTTCCTTCTGGTCATTTCACTGTTCTTTTTTTTTTTTTAAAGATTTATTTATTTATGCATACAAGCACTGGGGTACAGGCCAGAGGTGTGGGGGGGGGGTGAGAGGATTCACCACAGAGAGCGGGGAGCAGAACAGGCAGATCAAC
>JAGFMF010012288.1:509284-548119 GCA_019455555.1 Galemys pyrenaicus | reverse complement strand
TTGAATCTGTAGATTGCTTTTGGTAGGATGGCCATTTTGATGACATTAATTCTTCCAATCCATGAGCAAGGGATGTTTTTCCATTTCTTTGTATCTTCTATTTCTTTTAGCAATGCTTTGTAATTTTCTTTGTAAAGGTCCTTCACCTCTTTTTTTAGATTTATCCCAAGTATTTAAATTTTTTGGTTTCAATTATAAAGGGGATTTTTTTTTTATTTCTACTTTTTTAGCTTGGTTGTTTGTATAAAGGAAGGCTACTGATTTTTGTATATTGATTTTGTATCCTGCTACTTTGCTACACCGGCCAATTAGCTTGATTAAATTTTCTAGCGCTTTTGGGGTTCTCTATGTATACTATCATATCATCTGCAAACAGTGTTAATTTTACTTCTTCTTTTCCTATTTGGATACCTTGTATACCTTTTTCTTGTCTTGTTGCTCTGGCCAGTACTTCCAGTGTTAAATTGAAGAGCAGTGGTGAAAGAGGGCATCCTTGTCTTGTTCCAGATCTTAGGGGAAAGGCTTTTAGTTTTTTGCCATTGAGAATGATATTGGCTATGGGCTTGTCATATATGGCCTTTATTATGTTAAGATATGGTTCTTCTATCCCAAGAATTCCAAGGGCCTTCATCATAAATGGATGCTGAACTTTGTCGAAAGCTTTCTCAGCATCTATTGATATAATCATGTGGTTTTTTTTCCTTCTTTTTGTTGATGTGGTGGATTACATTTATTGGCTTTCGAATATTGAACCATCCTTGTGTTCCCGGGATAAATCCTACTTGGTCATGGTGGATTATCTTGTTGATACATTGTTGGATTCTGTTGGCTAAGATTTTGTTGAGGATTTTTGTGCCGGTGTTCATTAGAGAGATTGGTTTGTGGTTTTCTTTTTTTTTGTGTTGTCCTTGTTCGGTTTTGTTATTAGTGTGATGTTAGCTTCATAAAATGTGTTTGGTAGAACTGCTTCTTTTTCAATTTTTTGGAATAGTCTATGTAGGATAGGTACTAATTCAGTTCTGAATGTTTTGTAGAATTCATTTGTAAAGCCGTCTGGACCTGGACTTTTATTTTTGGGAAGGGCTTTGATTACTGTTTCAATTTCACTATTTGTAATTGGACTGTTTAGATAGTCTATATCTTCTTTATCTAACTTTGGGTGATTGTAAAGTTGCAGAAATTTGGATCAAGTATTCTTGACTGGCATTTGTTATCTTGGAGTTTGTTGAATGTCTCTACACTCTCTTCTTGCCTGTAGTGTTTCTTTGGAGAAGTCTGTTGTCAGCCTCGTTGGTTTTCCTTTATGTTACTTGTTTTTTCCTTCATCAGCTTCATTCTTTTTCGCTTGTCTTGGATTCTTGAGAGCTTTACTGTTATGTGTCTTGCCATATTCTTCCTTTCGTTGTGGGAGTTTGGTTCTTGTATGTCTAGTTTCATCTCCTTCTTCATGCTTGGGACGTTCTTTTCGATCATCTTGTTGAGCATTTTCTCTGTTCCTTGGTCTCTCCGCTCCTTGTGGAATTCCCATGATCATACATTTCCTTTCCTCATGAAGTTAGATAGTTCTTGAAGTGTTTCCTACTTCTTTCTCTTTCGTATTTCTCTTCCCTTTTCTTTCTTAGTTCTTTTCATGTCTGAGTCTTCGAGAGTAGTGATTGGTTCTTCCATTTCATCAATTCTGTTTTTGTTGCTTTCCCCAAGTTCTTTAGCTCCTCTATTACTCTTCTTTTCTCCTACATTTCTTTCCTTTCCTTCTTTAGGGACTCATTTTTATTTTTCAGTTCATTCTATTTTTCTCATATTGCTCTTTTCCCTTTCGTTGTCTTTCAGTTTTTTAATCGTGGTGATTTTAAATTCTCTTTCTGGCAGGCAGAGTTCTTCCACGTCACTGTTGTTGGGTTCTGGTGGCTGATTTTATTTTTGTGTGACCTTCCCCTGGGCCTTACTTGGTTGTTTGTATTTTTTTCTTCTCCCTGCTGTTTACTGATTTATTCTGTGCAGTGTATTGGCAGGCATCACTTTGCGGCACTCTTTCTGGGATATTGGGAACTGGTAGTCAGAGTCTAGCACTATGTGCTGACATACCACAAAGGTAGTGATGCTGTGGATATGTTGAGCTCTGTCCCTGATGAACCCGACTTTTTGTATTTCCTGTGTTCCAGGGGTGCATGGTGGGGTACTGAGCTTGCAACTGTGGCAGGTGGCTGTGTGCTCTTGGTGGCTGTGGGTCCTTCTTTTGTTGGGCATGTGACTGGGCAGGGGGTTGTGAGCCTTCTGCTGTGGAGATGTCCTGCGTCTGCTCCGCCTGGCTGCAGCTGGGGGCGTCAAGCCTTCTGAGCCTTCTGTGGTGTGCCCTGTTTGTGTCCTATCCCTGTTTATTTTTTGCTTTCTATATTTTATTTTTTATTAACTTTTTAAAATTTATATTTGACATCAATTATAATCCCCATGTATTCCCCATCACCATCTCACTAGTGCTCCATCACCTCAGTCCCCCGTGCTCCCGTCTGCCCTCCATCCTTCCTCTCTTCCCTCCCCACCAAGTGTCCCCAGTTTGTCCTTGTCTTTTCATTTTTGGTTTTTGTGTCTTTATTGTTATTGTTATTGTTCTTATTCCTTTCCTTGATCCTTATTTGGTTCCCTTATATTCCTCCTAGGAGAGGAACCATCTGGTATTTTTCTTTTGCCTTCTGACTTACTTCACATAGCTACTTATTTTTAATTCCCAAGTTCCTTTTCATCTGAGTGTTCCTTCTTCTTCACATCCTGTGCTTGTTTCTGAATGCAAGCTTTTTTTAAATTTTGAATGCAAGCTTATTTATTTATTTTTCATTTTTTAATTTAATTTTATTTTTCTTTACTAAAAATAGAAACTGCTTTTATTATTTCTCTCATGTCCTCTGTTTTTCTAGATTGCTTAGTTTTGATACTTAGTAGATGTTACCCTCAAATCTTTGGTGTCCCTGGATGTCTTTTTATACTTAACATTGGGGATGTTAAGAAGTAGCTTGAATTGAACTCAGATTGGATCAAGTCTCTCTGGATCAGCCACTAGATTCAACTGTTTATTGTCAGGAAATACTGAGGCCAGAGGAACACGGTGACTTGCACCATGATACGCAGTTAGCACAATGTGTACGCTGAAATAGTTTACAGGCCCAGCTACCTAATTTCCTTAACGAATTGTAAGAAAAAGAAAGAAATGGATGGAAACCTGTAGCTTAAGAGACTTTTAAAACATTATATTTAAACAGGGCAAACTGAACCTTGCTAAAATGGTTACACCAGTACATTTTATATTGTATTTATTTTGCCACAATTAAGAAGAAAACCAAGGGTAAAGCTAAATATTTACCGGGCATGTGGCAAGGCTTCTTGGGTTTGGGCAAAGTTCTGTTATTTGACTTGGGATTTCCAGAGGTTAACTTTAAAACAAATTGCTAAGCTATCTTCCTGATTTAGGTATTTTTATGTTTTACTTTAAGTCTTTGGCTTTAGTCCTCAATTCTTAGTGTGGTGTTCTCTCGTCACTGGTTCCTGACATCTCAGACTTCCCAGGAACCAGCCAGTCCCTTGTGCAAAGTGTCGGTGAGGACTGGATTCCAGTTGCTTCTGAAACATAATTTCAGCATGTTCTGTTGTTTTAAGCTGTTATTACGTGACTTCCAGAACAACCACATATTCTAGAGTTTTTTTAGAGAACATCTTGGAAATTGGATTGTTTTTCAGTTGTCCATGTTCTGGCCCAAATTTAGCTTTTTGGGGTCTGCTGTAAATAGTACCCAACTTTCATCTGCTTTCTAGCTATCGCATGTTCTTATATTTACCTACCCTTATTGTTATCCCTTTGGCTGTATGCTTAAAAGGACAAAAACCAAAAAATCTTAGTGTTATTTTTGGTGTTTCAGGACATGGTGGAGGTAAACATATGTATATTCAGGGTACCATCTTTATTTAGAAATCCCAAAAGTGCCATTTAAGTGGGCTTTTCCTCTATCACTTAATTGCATTTTGTAACAAGACATTATTTTTTCATGGGGAGAACACATTCTTAGGGTTTACTTCCTAGATCAGGTAATCCTTTCTCATGCTCAGAAGCATTCTGGTGACAGTCAGCATCCTAGAGACCCCGAAGAGTCATGTGTGGCTATCTCTGCTGGCTCAGCAAATTAGAGTTTGGGAAGCCTTGTGATGATAGTTTCATTGGATGAGAACAGACCACTAACTAGTATATTGTTTGTAGGAGTAATATAGAATGTAAAGAACCATGTGCAGATACCACTGAGTAACTCTTCCAAAGAAAGAGTAGTTATAAAAAAAAAAAAAAAGAGTAGTTATGTACTGACTTTAGAGATTTTTTTTGAGAACATGTTTTTCTTAAGGATTTTATTTTTGCACAGAAGAACTGGGGTGTAGCCAGAGGTGCGGGTGGTGAGAGGATTCACCTGAGGCAGAGTGGGGAGCAGAACAGGTGAATCTACTGAAATACTCTGCTAAGGGGAGCTGCAAGTGAGACTGAGGTCTGCTGCACCATATATGGGCTAGCTTTCTGGTTGGGGGATCAAATGCAGGGCATCACTGTAATAATGCTGAGACTTAACCCCTCTGCCACTAGGGAGGCCCTGAGAGATTTTTTTTGAGAAAAGTACAGATACATACATGTCTTAGCATAACCTGAGCAGCGAGAGTGTTCAGATTCTTGGTCCTTTTAAGACAGTGGCAGTAAGCTTCAGTATGACAGAATCATCTGGAGAGCTGGTTAAATCTCACATTGCTGGATACCACTCTCAATCTGATTTCAATGATCTGGTCTCAGATTTAGGACTTTATTTCAGGTAAGTTTCTGGTGGTCCAGGGATCACACTTAAAGCATTTTGCTCCAAGAGCTAACCAGGTCCTTGCAGCTTACCAAAAGAATTTTGTAAAGTATAGTTAGTGTTTAACACTGAGTTACTTCTGGTGAAGTAGGCAAACTTTTTAATTAGAGGAAAATTTAACACAGAGAACAGATCAGTGCATATGAATAAAATATCACATGAAATCTGAAGTGTCTCATGCTCTCAACAGCACAGGCTTATAATGGATTTTTCTGGCTTTATGTGCTTGACAGGTTCTATTTATGAAAGTCAGTAAGCAAACAGTGGAGAGCATAGACTACATAGGAATGTAAATGAATACACATAAATTCCATTGCACTTAGAGGCACAGTAGCATTAAAAATCATCCAGTTCTTTGTTTTAAAAACACCAAAAGTCTTCTAAAACCACCTAACACCTTTTTCTTACTAAATTCCTTCACTGTCATTTTTTGAGTAGTTTTAATTTGTGAAAACAAACAACTCAAGTTCACAGTTAAACTAACTCTTGTGGTAGAGGAACTTAAATTAAATCTTAAGGGAAAAATGAGTTTGAGAGACCAGGAACTCATGACAAATTTATAAATACTTTGACATTTACTAAAAAATTAAAGCCTTATTTTTTTAACTGAAGTAACATTGAGTTATGTTTTTAGGTATTCATTGTTGAGAATCAACATAAGTATATACTACATTAAGTTCATGTGTGAAAGCTCAGTTCTATTCTTTATTTGTTCCCTTATTTCTGATTTACTCATTCTTCTTCCCTTCTAACCATTAATTAGTCTATAGTACAAAAATTTATTTTTAATTCATCTGTTTTTTTATGTATACCACGTATGTGAAATGATACGGTATTTGTCTTTTCTGTTGGACTTACTTCTCTAAGTACAATTCGCTCTTGGTCCATCTACATTGTTGAAAATAGTAGGAAGTTATCTTTTTTAAAATAGATGAATAATATTCCATTGTGCATATACACCCACGTCTTTATCCATTTGTCAGTCAGTGGTTACTTAAAGTTGTTTTGTCTTGGCTATTGTAATACTGCAATAAATACAGGGGCGCATATATCTTTTCAAATTAGTATTTTTTGTATAAATACCAGATGTGCGATAACTGAATCAAGTTAGTCCTGTAGTGTTTTTATATTTGCAGTTGCTCTTTCTCTACACATTATCTTTTAATGTACAATCTGTATAGATTGTTTTCTTATTCACTTATACAGTGTCAAGCCACTTTGACTATGTTTAGTATTCAAAGCATTATCCCAAACAAACTTTTTACCTATTACTCATCCTTGTAAAATGAATTACTAGTGCTTTTGATTGCTATGGAAAGCTCAAGAAATTATCAAAGGCTCTTCTAAGTGGATCAGAGAACACAGGTTTATCATAGGCAGTGAGGGTGTTCTTCCTGAGTGGCTCTTTCAGTCACCTAGGCTTTTACTGTCTGTAATTCTGTAACCATTAAGCATTTCTTAGAGTTAAGTTCCCACAGCTCTGTTTCTGAGTGTTTTTATTATTAAAAGATTTTACCTTTACAGTTTGAATTGTCAATTTTGGCATACGATTCCCAAATATAATAGCATTTTTACCTTTGATTCAAAAAATGCCTGGAAATCCCATGGCAATTTGCACTATCAACAAAGCATAATCTAAAACATTAAATATTGAAAGCTAGTATGGTAGTAACCTCTTAGGTAATAGTGATACCAGAAATCTAGCCCATGATGTTACTGGTCTTATGGGGACTAAATAAAAAGGCTTTTATGAAATGCTTCTTGAAAACATCCTGTGGCCAATAATTTCTTTATTGAAAGATTTATAGCAATGTTGATATATTTATGTATAGCTATTCATTATTTTAAATTGAGATTTAATTGGTACTAATTTAGGTCTACAACATTGATTCAGTATTTGTATTATGGCAAATTGGTCTAGGTCTAGTTAACATACATGACCACACATAGATTTTTTGTTTGATGAAAACTTTTAATATCTTAGGAAGCTTTAAATATACAACAAAGAATTATTAACTGCAGTAACTAACCATGCTATACATTATGTTCCCAGGACTGACTGAGGTTTTACCTGGAAATTTGTATATTTTGACCATCTTCATCCATTTTCCCTACCCCAACTCTCTGCCTCTGACAAGTGTCAGTCTGTTCTCTGTATGAGTTTTATTCTTTTGGATTCTATATAAGTGAGATATTATTTGTCTCTGACTTATTTTACTTAGTATAATACTTTTACGTTTCATCCATATTGTGGCAAATGGCAGGCTCTCCTTTTTTATGGCTGAATAATAATCTGTGCATGTGTGTGTCCCCACCCATCACATTTTTAAAATCCATTCATCGATGGACACTTCTATCTTTGCTATTTTAAGTAATGCTGTGATGAGCATGGAGGTGCAAATATCTTTGAGGTAGTGTTTTTGTTTCTTTAGATAAATACTCAAATGGAGTTGGAGGATCATATGGAAGTTTTTAATTTTTTAAATTAAAAAGTTTTAAGAACATCCATACTATCTTCCATAGTGACTACACCAGTTTACATTCTCACCAGTAGTACACAAGGGTTTCCTTCGTTGCACATCTTTGCCAACACTTGTTATTTCTTGTTTTTTTGAAAATAACCATTCTCACAGGTTTGAGGTGTTAATTTCATTGTAGTTTCATTTGAGGTGTAATTTCATTGTAGTTCACTTCCCTGATGTTTAGTAATTTTAAACATTTTGGTGTCTGTTGACCATCTGTTTGTCTTTGAAAAAGCATCTATTTAAATTCTCTGCCATTTTTTAAATATTTAAGTATTTCTTTTTGCCAGTGAGTTGTATGAGCTGTTTATTTTAGATATTAACTCTTATCAATTAACCCTTAGATAATTTGCAAATAATTTTACCTATTCTGTGGACTTTTCATTTTGATGATTTCCTTTACTGTTCAGCTTTTTAGTTTGTTCTAGTCCTACATATTTATTTCTGCCTTTTTTACTTTTGGTGTCAAAAAAATAGTTACCAAGACAAGTATCAAAGAGCTTACCACCCATATTTTCCTCTAGAAGTTCTATGGTTTCAGGTGTTAATTCAAGTTTTTTAGTTGATTTTGGTTTTTATGTATGGTGTAAGTTCGTAGTCCGATTTCATTCTCTGATAGGTGGTTGTCCAGTTTTTTAGCACCATTTGTTCAAGAAACAGTCTTCTGTCCATTGTATATTCTTGCCTCCTTTATTGTAAATTAATTGATCATATATGCATGGATTTATTTATCTGTTCTCTGTTCCATTGAACTACTGTCAATTTTTTTTTTTAAAGATTTATTTATTTATGCATACAAGCACTGGGGTACAGGCCAGAGGCGTAGGGGGTGAGAGGATTCACCACAGAGAGCGGGGAGCAGAACAGGCAGATCAACAGAAGTACACTGCTGAGGGGAGCAGCGGGCACAGCAGGAGAGGTCTGCTGCGCCGAACTACTGTCAATTTTTATGCCAGTATTATATATTCTTTTTTTTAATTACTGTAGCTTTGTAATGTAGTTTGAAATGAGGAAGCATGATTTTTTTCTACTTTCTCAAGATTACTCTATTTGGGATACTTTGTGATTCCATACAAATTTTAGGGTTGTGTCTTCTATTTCTGTGAAAAGTGCCATTGGAATTTTGATGGGGATTCTATTACATCTTAGATCACTTGGTTAGTATGGACATTATAACACTATTAATCCTTTTAATCCATGAGCATGATATTTTGCAGTTTATTTGTTCTCTTCAATTTCTTTGCAAGTCTTCTAGTTTTCATTGCCATTCGCCTCCTTGGTTAAGTTTATTTTTAGATCTTTTTTTGATGCAATTATAAATGAGATAATTTTCTGTTCCTGAGAGTTTAGTGTATAGGAAAACAAATGATATTTCTATATTGATTTTCTGTCCTGCAATTTAATTGAATTCATTTATTCTGCTTGTTTTGTGGTGGCATCTTTGGGGTTTTCTATGTATGATATGCAAATCACCTGCAAATTTGTAAAGTTTTACTTTTTTCTAATTTGGGTGCTTTTTATATTTCTTGCCTAATTGCATTAGCTAGGATTATAGTACTAAATTGAATAAAAGTGGTGAGCATGGGCATCCTTGCCTTGTTCTTCACTTTTCGAGGAACACTTTGATGATTTCACCACTGAAGTATGATGTTAGCTGTGGCCTTGGCATATATGATGTTGAGGTAATTTCTCTATGGCCACCTGGTTGTGTTTTATCATATGTGGCTGTGTATTTTCCCAGATGTTTTTTCTTAGCTGTTGAGACGATCATGCTTTTCTTCATTTTGTTAATGTGGTGTTACCACAATGATTTGGAGATGCTGAACCATCTTTGTACTTCCAGGTAAATCCCACTTGGTCATGGGTTATGAGTAATACTTTCAATGTATTGATGAATTGGTTTGTAAATATTTGTTGAGGACTTTCGCATCTATGTTCATCAATGATACTGGTCTGTAATTTTCTTTCTTGTATACTTGTCTAGTTTTGTTTTTATGGTAATCTGGCCTTCAGAGGAGTGTTTGGCAGTAGTTGGTCCTTTTCTATTTTTTGGGAAGAGTTTGAGAAGGATGGTATTAATTTTTTTTTTTTTTTTGGAAATTTGGTCCTGGACTTTTCTTAGGTTTTTTATTCTAGCTGCTTTTTTGAAGATAAAGGTGATCTGGAGTGAGGCAGAGGAAATGTATGAAGAGAGCGCCTGCGCTCTTAAATTCTGTGGAGAAGACTCTGGTCATCTCATTGATGTGTGTGTAGTTAGAAGTCTGTTCCTTAGGCTGCAGGTATGAAGATTGGATATTTCTTCTTTTATGTGCCTGTTGGCGGTAATGAGTTAAGAACTATTTTTCCATTATAATCCTGTGGACTTGTAAGCTCCCCTGGCCATAATCAGACCATCAAAGGGTGTCCCTGGATGTGAGCTGCAAAAACCAGGGCACCCAGTGTGCACAGCCTTCATTTTCTCTGGAAGGCAGAGGAAGAATGTAAAGATGGTGCCTTCCAGCTGCTGCCTCTGGACAGTAATTTTCAGAAATTCCCTAGATGTATGTTAAATTAGATGCCCACCCTTCAGGATGAAACTTTTAAGGTAAACAAATAGGCTTATTTCACAGAAAGACAGCACTTCTCATTTGTTTGCCTTTATGATGTGCCCTGGGGTAAAATCCCTGTGAGCTCTTTAAGAATGGTTTCTTAATTCATTCACTATTGCCTTCTGGGTTTTGTAGATGCAAGCCTCACTGGCTTTTAAAAATAGATGTTTTTGGAGCTCATTTCAGTTGTAGATCTTAAAAATTGGGATGCCCAACATGAGGTTTAACATTTCACTCCTCAGGATGCAGCTCAGTTCTAAGTTCCCTCCTGATTGTGGATGATGGTGCTGGGGTAGGGTTTTTGGGCAAGATTGTCTCAACCTCTTCTATTTGTTTTAATGTGGGCTTTGTCCTAGTTCGTCTAATATGTAGGAGTAGTTCACCTAATTTGAGGGTATCTTTCAGGAAACTGGTCTATATGTCCATTCAGTGTGTGCTTGGAGGTGTGTTCAGGATCTTTCTCTGTAGCCATTTTGGATT
This sequence comes from Galemys pyrenaicus, assembly GCA_019455555.1. NCBI lineage: Eukaryota > Metazoa > Chordata > Mammalia > Eulipotyphla > Talpidae > Galemys > Galemys pyrenaicus. The sequence goes on along the minus strand of JAGFMF010012288.1, from coordinate 537,652 downwards.
GGAATCCTGTGTACTTTATTATCTAAGAGAGAATATGGTCACAGAAGATTCTTCTCGTGGGTTATCACAACAGCCAGTGTTTTAAAAAATTACTTACATACAAGTTTCTGATGTGCTAAGCTGAACTTCAAAGCTGGCTCCCAGTATCACCACTTCCTGGTAGACACACTTTTTCTCTGCCATCCAATCAAAAACAAATCTTGGTGCTGCTTTCAAGGCATCTGCATATGTTTTTAAGTCCCAAATCAGGTAATTCTGAGAGATTATCTGAGTAGCTGACCTGATCAGGTAATCCTTTAAAAGAGATTTGGCTCTTGTTGGTAAGGGATTCAGTGAGAGGAAGTTGTGAGATGGGAGAATTTCATGGTTGGTTTTAAAGATTGGGTATGGGGCCTAGAGAGCAAGGAATGAAGGTGACTTTTAGGAGTTAGAACCTCCCTCACCTGACTAAATGAGACATTCGTCCTATAACTGCAAGTAACTGAGTTCTGGCACAAATACTTGAACTTGGGAGAGGATTTCAAGCTTCATATGAGAATGTAGTTCAGTAGACATACTGGTTTTAGCATAGTGAGACTGAGCAGGGAACCCAACCATACCACTCCTAAACTTTTGACTCCTAATTTCTGAACTGGTAAAGTGAGTGTTTTCAGCCTCTAAGTGTGTACTCATTTATAAAGCAATAATAGAAGACTCAAACAGCTGAATATTTTGCGCCATAAGATTGCAACTATTTGTTAAATATTTATTGATGTTAGATCCACATTACACCAGCACAACAATCCAAAGCAGTGACATGTCTTTTATAAATGCAACATGAAAGGTGGCAAAATACTGCTACTTAATCCCAAACCCAGCCAGTGAGCAAAAAGTCACATTCAGAAAAATTTGGCAAGTAAGATACGGCGTTGTCATGATTCTACAGTATAGATAGGTTCACGAGAGACTCTGCACGGCATCTTACATTCCATATTAGCAATGCACGTGTGTGCGGTAAAAGAAGCTTGTACCACCCTGCATAGAACATCTGCCACCTGGTGCTCAAGCCTATCACTTATTTAAAACTTGGATGGTGCTCTTACAAAGTAGAAAGCTGTACATGTGAAGCAGTAATATATTGAGTGGTACACAGATATAAAAGCATTTAAAAATACTACGTATTTAATTGAATAACTGAGCTAAGAGTTCAACATTTTTATTATAAATAATGAAAGATATATGTGTTTTGCATAAGATAACTGTTTTCATAGCAAAGTACCATTAAAGCCTCATGTTTTATAATGTTAGGCCAAATTTTTTCCTTTTAAAAATTAATGGTTCCGACTTAAAACCATCAAGTCTGGTCAGAATCAACTCAGTCTAGGTGATCCAGAATCATATGCATTTAAAAACCACTCTTGCTGATGCCTTTACAAATTACGTGGCACCCGGAGCCTTCTTCAGGCAAGGTTTCATGAGGGCAGGGAAGTGAACTAGTATTTTCCATTGACTATCTCACGGTGCCATTGGGGAAAAAAAAATACATTATGGCACAAACCTGTTTTTGTATCTCCTAAGTCTCCATTTCCCTTACCTAATTAGATCCTACCAGGTGATTTCTCCTTTATGCTAATCTTGTAGTCTCAGTCCATTTTCAACTTGCTCTGCACATCTAAAAGCTTCAACTCATACACAAACTTCAGACACACTGAAATTCCCATATGCTCCAAACTTCCAGCTGACTCTAGATTCCCTGACTTTTGAATGGCAGTGTTTTTTCATCTACATTTAATTAATTTTGAAGAAAACCAAAGATAAAGGTTGGCTTTTATCATTTCTTCTGTTCCTTCTGCTTCTATCTAAATGAGTACAATACAAATGTGCTAGTCGCATTTTCCTTCATTCTCTTCTCCTTCCAAACCCCTCGTTCCTCCAAATACTATGCCTTGGTCATTTGGGTGGTTTGGATGCCTTTCCTGGAATGGACTATAATATATTTCTGCTTTCTTCAGAATACTTTATATTACTTATACTTAAATTAGCCTTTCAGTATGGTTTGTAAATAAGCTTCCTACCAAGGTAGCAAGAAAAGACACTACACATTAAAAAAAAGTTTAAGAACTAAGATATTAACCTTGTTAGAAAATTCAATATTCCTAAAATTTAAGGCAAGTAATTATTATCTTATGACTTAACATAAAACAATTTGCAAAGACAAGGCATTTCCTTGGATTTCTTTGTCTTTTCCTTTTCTTCTCCTTACATATTGCACTTGGTTCACTGTACTTATCTGAAAACACTACCACTTTAGAGTCATCTTAGTATTTGTGGTACAGTTGCCTCACATTAAGCATTTCACACTGTCATGGTACGTAGCACCTATAGCTAGTGTTTAAAGGCACATATGATAATACAAATTGTAGTTAGTTACCTTGAACAACTGATTTCCTTTAGTGTTGCGGCGTTTCAGACCTTGAATCACAGCAATTCCAAAAGTTTTAAATTAGATGATAAATGTGAATTTTCTGTGCAATGTGTATATTTCTATTAGCATCGCCTACGTAAACTCTGGTATATCAAGTAAGGAAAGTATTATTTTGGTGTTTTTTTTTATTATAGTCAAAGGTATGTTTTTACCTTTTACATAATGTAACAAAGGAATACATTGGTCAAGGCAATGGCTGTTTCAGTGTTTCCACTTTAACAAGAATGCTGGATTTACAGGTCCTCGCTTTCTACCAAGCCGGTATTCAATGTCAAGTGAGATGGGCTGGCTTCAGGTTGAAACGCTGCTTTAATGTCTAGTCCCTGGTCTGAAAGTGCAGCATAGCGACTGGCTGAGGGCCGAAGTTTTTTTGGCTTGGTGCTCTGTGGCTGCTGATGCCACTGGGCTACAAAAAAAAAAAAATTTTTTTTTTAAACCAAGATGTACGTGGAAAGTCCTTAGATGTTTTAAGTAAATACAGAATGTCTTTTGATATAAACTATGTGCATCGTCTTTGTGAAAGACTGAACATATTCATGGTAGCAGTTCTAAAGGTCATTTTGCATTTAATCATGCTGTAAATTTATTGGCTATAGAGGGTATTGACACTAAGAGCTAGATAACCATGATAAAGTATAGTTTACAGCAAATACTGAGTGCAGCAAAGGAACCATTTGAAATAGTTGCTCTGTTTCCTAATTCTTATCTCCCCTTTTTTGAAAAAAATTCTTCAAAACTCAAAATGCATAAATCCCATAATAATTATAGTAGTTAGTTTGCTGCCAGGGAGGAGACCCACATGGCACTGCAGACCTCTCCTGTCTCGGCCGTTGCACCCCTCAGTAGTGGATTTCAGTAGATTTGCCTGTTCTGCTGACACACCCCCTGCACCCCAGTTCTTGTATGCATAAATAATTCTTTAAAAAAAATAATTGCAGTGAGGTATGCAGGATGGATGTTTTAACGCCATTAGTTAAAAGGAATTGGCAGTAGGGAACATTGATGCCATTCACTCCCTGAAGCAGAACCTTACAAAGTAACTCCTTATTCAAGAAGTAATATTTGAAATTCATTTCTTTCTAGTAGTTTTCTTTGTCAGTAGTTCACATGTTATTGTATTAGGTGATGAATTTAATAGGAATGATTTTCTTCAAATTTATGATGCATATACACAAACCTATTGCTCAGCTGCTTAAGATAGATAATATTGACAAGAGAAGCACTAAGCCACAGAAGTAAGCATTCCAGGATCAATGGTACACGCATTCAGAGGCCATTAAGACACTGTAATAGGGAGAAATGTTAAAAGGCGGTCATTTTGCAGAGCACATAAACAAGAAAATGTGAAAAATGGGGTTATGCCTTTTTGCCTACTGTTAACTCCTAAAGATGCTTAAGTAAGGAAGCCACAGTTGACTAGCCAACATGCATATTTTACTAGTAATGCAAAGTTTCTGAATAGACACGTGTTTGTTCTCCTCGTGTAGTTCACTATTAATGTTGAGAAAGTAAATAAAAAGAGAAAAAGCAACATGAAATTTTTGGCAATTAAAACTATAGTTTTCTATAAGACTGTATAACATAACAAGTGAGTTGCTGCCCAGATGTCTGGTTTTTCATAATTTTAAGGAATGCGACGACAGCACGAAGTGGCACTCACTGTAAACGTCCAGCCTGGCAGTACAGGACGCGATCCCCGCTGCATTCTTGGCTGACGCTGTGTACCACCCTGCGTCGTCTTTTGTGGCTCCTTGAATGAGCAGGCAGACGTAGCCGTGATTATCCTGGTGCGTGCTGGAGAGAGGGTAGAGTCATTAGGGCTCTAATTTTAAAAAGTGGCTTTGGACACGAAGCATCATTTTTGATTAGATCATTAGAAAAAGAATTGTGCAAGTAGCAGATAACAGGGTCACACTTATTCTGGAGAGGCTGCGAGCTCCATTAAAGTTAATAGGAGAGAAGCGCAGACGTCAAGAGGTTGAATAAATCTGTGCACTTGAGTTCTAGTTGAGGTTCTGCTTTTACAAAAACCACAGAATAGTTTCTCTGTCATCACTGAGGCAAATGTGAATTCATCTTTTCTTTTAGATTAAAGGTGTAAACACACACAAAAATCGCGTTTATCACACGTAGAGGGAAAGAGTGATTTTTGCCTTTGATCTCAGCAAACAGCATGGCCCACACAGTCTATAGCACGTAGACGTGTACTCTTCTATGCATCTGTAGGACTGAGCAGTTAGGGATCAGATGATGTCATTGCATATTCTTACCTCACTCGGTCAGTGTTGTGAGTGAGTGACTCATTTTCTTTTTTCCAGAAGATCTGTGGTGGGGGCACGCCCGAAACACGGCATTCGAGGCGCACTGGGTACCCATCAGCAACTCCTGTGTTCTGTAGTTTCTCCAAAAACACAGGTGGTTTGTGAGCTTCTTTAGCTAAGAAAATGAAATGAATTACCTATTAGTGATACACAAAAGGAGCACTACAAATGCAGAAGTGTTTAGAAATAGCCCTTAAACAGATCTTTTATTTTATGGTACCATTTTCACTTCAGGTAGCAAATTATTCTTTTATCAGGAAAAGTTCTCTTGCTTTTTTCCACTGACAGGCCCACATAGTGCACTGGCCATCTGCTCCACAGAATGCCTGTCTGACAGTCTTTGTGAGACTCGTAAGTTAATGCTGGCATCTGGGATGACTGTACTACTAAGTACGCTCCAAGTGCTCACAGCCTTTACCAACCACCGCCACCTAGCGACTCTGAAGGGGAAAAGGTTTTTAGGAATTGTATACACTTAAGGTGCCTTCTGGCGTTTGAAATGTTTGCTAGGAAGATTCTGAAGATTGTAAATCTTTGCTTAAGTGAGACATACCATATGATTTAAAGGCAGGAATGGAGGAAGAAGGCATCATTATCTAAAAATAGATATATGTTTTATAAGCTAGAAAAGTATAATCTATGCATTGCAAATTTTAATTAGTATTCTTTGAAGGATACTATTAAAAAATACAACTTTATTACTGGTCAGAAAGTATGAGAATTGTTAATTACACTGGTTATTACTATTTAAATGGAAATTATTTTCTTGGATTTAGGGTGGAAACAGCTGCAGTTTTCTTGGGCACTACCAGCTATGAATTTGAGGAGGCATGTCTTCCCTGGCCGCCTGCCCCCCACTACCCCTCGCACCCCAGAATGTGACAAATATATAAAAGCTAAGTAGCCAGGGAGAACCAGGTGAAATTAAAATTTTTGTCTAGAATTTCAAATATCTGTAATCATCTACATAATTCAAGGTCTGAGAGTTGTATTTTTACTGAACTTTTTAACATGGTTATGTGACCTAGGCTATTTGGGAGAAAGTGGGAACAGAACCTCACTTTGTATTCTTCCTGGACCTTAGTATAAAAAGTCTAAAATACAGAAAAGGCTGATGTCATAGTAAGTTGTGACTGCTGTGCAGGGTACTGGTGATGTAGAGCTTCATGCACTTTTCATAGTTTCACAAAAACTGAAGAATTGTGGTGCCTATAGGCTGTTGTGACAATCAGCTGAAATCAAGTATAGAAAGTGATTTTCGCAAAACTGAGAAATAGTCACCATGTTTTAAAGGAGACCATCAGAATCCTTGCTTACGCCTACCTCCTAAAGAGGGTAGCCACATTTTTTCTATGTGTTTTATCTAAGGAAAGACTTATCAATACAATATTTTTATAAAGCTTACCTAATTAAATCAAATCTGAGTTTGACTACTGGGTACAGATTATGTTTAAATGTGCTTTAATTTCCAAATTTAAGATTCTAAAGGTAGGGATATATGTGGAACTTTATGCCTAAGCTGATTGTTACACATCAGGTTTGGTTCCTGGAGCCCATGCAGCTGCTGTTCTTTCTGTGTGAAACACTGGGGTCAGCACACATGTGAGAAGTAGAAAGACCCAGAAAAGTAACTAAAATCCTTTTCTTCCTTGTCCAGGCTTGTAGGGAAAATGAACAAAAAGTAGCAATGGCTGCACTGAAGAAAAATTTGTTTCTAATGCACTTCATAAGCCCTTTAGCATGTCCAAGTAGGCTGTTTTGATAATACAACCTATTTTTAAGCAGTTTGACATAGTTTCTGTATTGGTCAATAATGCAGGATTAGTTTACATTTTTAACACAGATGAGCCTACCAGCAACCACGAGCTCCAGGCTGAATGAGTTCTGGCCCGCCCTGTTGGTGGCTGTACAAGTGTAGATGCCGGCATCTCGTGAGCTGACTGGCTCGATGATCAGAGAGTGCACCCCATTCTCACGCACCAGCATCTTGTGGGCACTGTCAGGGCGTATTGGCTTTCCATCCAGTTGCCAGCTTAGATCTGGGGTGGGTAACCCACTGACCTAAACCAGAAAGGAAACGATAACGGTTTCATTCTGTATTTGTATTAAAGAAATTTGTGATAGCTAAGACACCACATTGAATTCTTCCTCTGAACGGATGACTTTTAGTATCAACTTACATTACCTTTTTGCTTAAAACCTTTCCTGACTTCCTGAGCACTTCATACATTTACTGCTATACATTTCTTACAGGGCAATGTGGAAAAAAGTGAAACAGGGATTAGAAGACTTTCTGTCATTGTCTTACCTCACTCAGGATTCTAAAAATTACTGGGGTGATGTCAGCATAGGGCTCTGAGCTCTTTGGAAAAAAGATGCACAGCCATAATAACAAGTACTCAACAGGGACTTATGCACTATGAAGCTGCTCATCAAAACATGAGTTAATGCATCCATCAGCACACAGGGCTATTATTTTATAAACCTTGAAACTAAGTAACAAGAGCAATACAAAATTATCCAGAAAGTCATCTCATCAAATTAGCATCACAATGGGAACATCATAAAAGTCTTGAGACCATGACAGTTGTGTTGACCAGAGATCAGATGAAAGCACATTTAATTGCTACTGACATGTTGTGCTGTGAAGGGTGGGGATGGTTGCCATCTGTCAGCTCTTTGCAGTTTTGCCCTTGATTTTGAATGGGGAGAAAAGTACCATTCAGAAAGGCCTTTTTACCCCCACTCCAAATTTATTAGTGGGAAATTATATACGAAAAGAATGTCAGCTGCACAGAAACAATTCTTTTGAAGAGCCAGCTCTACCCAAATCAGCTGGAGACCTGACAAATTCCATTCCTGCTGTGTGGTATTTATAATGCTTAGAAAGTGTCTCCTCCTTACTCATGCAGCAAAGGTCTAGAAAATTTAAAGGGAAAAAATTAAATTACTGGTTCAAAGGATGAAGAGCATTTGCACACAGAAGCAATAGCGGGGCTATTGCTTGACTTCTGAGGTTCTGTGTGCTCCCACCTGTCTCTGTTACTCCCCCAGCTCTTGAAGAGGGAGGGGACACTGGTCAAGCTCCAGGCCTTTCTCAAGGTTAGTAAAATAGAGTGGCACTGCTTGTTCCAAATTTACCAGGTTAGATTAAACAAGCAGGGCCACGCACTAAGGCCATAGAGTATTTAATAGGAGAGATGCCCACAGCACCGTGTACGCTTAATTTGAAGTGTACCTGTGCCTGTGCAGTTACTTATGTTAAGGTGAGGGAAAAACCCAGCATTCCTGTTTGCTTAAATAAAGCAAGCCTGATCTCAGGAATTGAAGATTATTATAAGCAGGTGACAGTTTTAACAGATTGTGACTTTGGTTGATGTGGAAGTGGGAGGAGGGCAAAAAAAACACACTATTACGAGAGGAATGGGATTAGGACCAAGTCAAGGGTAGTCCATGGCTAGCAGTCTACCTAAAGGTTAATGGAGGGCGGGGCTGCGCTGGTAGTGAGAACCTGGCTGTTTCCATAGCCATTGACGCTCATGGTTTTTCTTCCTCTTAAAGCTTAAACACAGTGACCCCGCCTCCCCCAGGCTGGTAACCTCTGTTTGTTCTTGTGGCAAGATTTTCTACATGTTATTTATCCAGGTCACATCGTATTCTGTGAAATCAATAGGCAGAGATCACTTTCTGTTTCTAGTATTTTTTACCAAAGTTAAAATACCAAAGTATTTTTACTTTGGTTATGTTGCTTTTTTAAAAAAATATAACCACAGTTAGAACTGACAACATGGTGACTCCATTATATGGTCATGTAGACTCATATTTGTAATTTTTTTTTGTATTTTAAAGTACTTACAAGACAAAATAGTACTTTTTACACAAAAAATTAATCCCTTGGTATCTTCTAATTATCTAAAACAAAATCTGCTCTTGAATCAAATGTCATTTTATAGATGGTCTGTATGACTAATTTAGACTAAAAATACACCCGCTGAAAACTTATACCGTAATAAAGCTTAGATTAGTTAAGATTTTCTATACATTTCTACAAGCCTAGGTGTACATTTTGAAAACAAAAACAAAAAACCACAATGCCCCAATCCTTGTGTTTTGCAATCCCAGAGAGAACCAGCAGAGAGCGCCCCAACAATTTTTTAAAAACCTTACTTTAAGAGCTAAATTTTAAATCACTAGAAAATTTCTTGAGCAGTGGCTCTTAAACATTTTTGGCTTTAAACTTCTTTGAGAAATTGCTGAAAGCTTTATCACACCCAGTTCTGTAGAAAATTCAGAGTTCGCATATCTTAACTAATTACACTTCCCTACCCAAGGACCCTGGCTTAAGAAATCTTGCTGTAAAACTGATGCATTAATAGGTTGACAGTCCACCTTCTCTTAGAAATACAAAATGGGAGAAATAAGCATCAAGAGTGGATGCATGCACACAACATTGGTATAAAAAGGAATGAAAACCAACTAATTAGTGAGTAGGGCATTTGATATTTAGCACTTTCCTAACAAACTGGAAAATTTAAAACTGCTCAGTGACTCTCTCGATGTGGTATAGAGTTAAATCCAGTATATTTCATGCCTCTTTCTTTCCTAAGCTGGAAGACATTTTAAAGATACACTTTAAGAAAACTGATGAGGGGAAAACGGAAGCAGAAGCTGTTCAGGAAAGAACAGACTCTTACTTTGCAGTCCATTCTGCAGAGTTTTCCTTCTTGAACAGTCAGATCTCCAGGAGCCTGCAAGAAGTGAGGTCTGAAGAATCGCTCCTGAATTGGTTCATTTTCATCTGTACTGTCCCTTGATCTGGAACGAGGTCTTGAAACAAGATAATTAATAACGATTTCTAGTACTTATTTTTAGGCTTTTAGTCGTCTTTTTAAAAAGTAATGAGAGAAAATTAATTTTTTTTTTTTACTGGCATCTACCCCAAGATTTATACATAAAAACCCAGAAAGGCAAATCTTGTTTAATGTGGAGGCTTATTATAAATTTAACAGTACACTAATTGCAGATCTTAAATAACTGTTATTCCAATACTTAAAGCTAGCATATCAGAAGGAGAAAATAAGTTAATGTAGAGTGCCTCATTTTCTTCCCAAGTACTTTCAAAACTATATGAGAAGCAATTGTAAATCATTTATTGCCAAATTTTTTTCAGTAGAATTTTTTAAATAGAAATTACTTTAACATTGCACAGTGATTTTAAATGTGTAGAAAATACAAAGCTATTATTTTGTAAAATTAGTATCTTATCAGAGTCATTTTTCATGTTAACCAGTAAAACAAATGACATTTTAAGGTAGGTTTTCTATTGCAAAATTTATCCATGTACCTCAAGACATTATTTCTTGCTTTATAATAAAACTGTGCAAAACTCCTAGGTTTTGTGCATCTCTGTTGCTTTTAAATATGCTACCAGAGGCACCTTTAAGAGCAACACAATTTAAATAAAATAACTGCAGAGAAGCCTTAAGAGCAAGGTGTTGAATACAAAATTCTGTCAGCAATCACTAGATGATAGTTTAAAAACACCCAACTAGAAAGAAAAACAAATGTAAGCATAGTGTAATAGCCTTATAATTATCAACTTTTTAATAGTTTACTCTTCAAGTATAGATGTAATTTTTGAGCAAATTTAGAGATAAAGGATATATAAGGAAATCATAACACATGGCAAGCTGAAATGTATTGGGAGAAGCAAAAAAATAATGGCGACAGATTACTAGATATTTTGTGTTCACAGAAGAGATCCAGACCTGAGCTCCGTGCACAGACTGGCACAAACTGGAATTCTATCTGCACATGCTCAGATACTAGGGTTGCTGTTGAACAAAGAGTTCTGTGGACACCATCACAGGAGGAGGTGTAGACACACCACTTGTTTGGCACTTAGGTGGTTTTACCTGCCTATATTCTGTGAGATTAACTTAGTATGTGTTCTCTTTCCCAGAGGTGCTGCAAAGAGGTTTGCACCTGCTGTTTGTGGTCAGGGCTATTGAAGCATGCTCTGTCTGTAAAATACCTAAATAGGAACTTCAAATGACAGGCTGGTTGATTTGTTATATTCTTTAAGTGCAGATATGCTACTAAGAGGTAATCTCCTTTCCTGTCTGCCCTTCTTTAGTCAGCATCCTTGCATAAACACAGGGCTACAAGAATGGAAAAGCATACTTTATTAGCAGAATTTTATTGAGCCGTTAAAATGACAAATCTTTCCTACATCTGAATAAACTGTTTTGAACTAAGGGATTGCAAAGTGAACATGAGCACAGTAAATGATTTTTAAGAAATCTAGTAGCAGCAGTTTATAATGCTCAGTCCACATATCTGTTAGAGAAATTTGGTTTGAAACACATGGTTACCACTGACGAGTATGTTGTTATTGTACCTATTCCTAAATGTATTCAGTCTTTATTTCTTCACACAGAAATTGGGCCCTACTTAACAAATGAATGGTGGTATAACCGAATAGCCTTAGCACAAATTACCAAATGGTGCCCCTTCCCTTTCCTTAACTAGAAAGAAACCCTACATCATATACACTTTAAGACTGTATTCACATCCTAGCTTTCATTAATGTTCACTTTCATGGTCATACTATGATTCTGATACTGTTGAATCTACCCTATGGGAAGGAACATCTGAAATACCTTCTGACATGAGGATGGCCTGAAGGAGAGCGGGGACTGCGACCTCTTTGGTTGACAGCCTGTACCATTAGTCGTCCAGTACAACTGATGCGACCCTGTCAGACATTAAGAAAATAAATTATTTCCTATGCAAAACAATTAGTTATTAAGCAGTATCATGCTTGTTGTCCTGTTCTCCATAAGACATTATTTCATTTCATAATGTGCCAGAAAGTAACAACATCAACTCCTCTCAGAAATGTATTTTCTGTGAGATAAACTTTCCGGTAAAACACTGAAAAAATCACGTGCCAGGGTCTTTCTCTGAACTGTTAAATCTGCTTTACTGTTTTGTTTTGGATGGTATTTAAAACAACATCCCTTATCTACTAAGGTCCCTCTAACACAACAGTTCCAGACCACTGCAACAAAGGGAATCACGCAATAGTATTGCCTAAAAAACCCAGTGTATACACCTTAAAAAATACTGCTAAAAATTGCTAGCTGTCCTCTGAGCCTTTAGCAAGTTACAATCTTTGCTAGTGGAGGGTCTTGCCTCCCTGTTGATAGCAGCTGGCTGTTCGGGGTGCTGGCTGCTGCAGGTTGGACTAGTTGTGACAGTTTCTGAAACTAACACAACAGTGAAGTTTGCTGCATTCGTTGATTTCCCCCTTCAGGAATGATTGCTCTGTGCCAATGTGATGCTCTTTGATAGCACAGAACTTCCTTTAAACTCGCTACTGTTTTCCCAATTAAGTTTATATAATATTCTAAATCCTTCGTAGTCATTTGAACAATGTTTACATCTTTACCAGGAGTAGGTTTCATCTCAAGAAACTACTTTCTCTGGTTCAGATTAATCATGAGATTGCAACAGACAGATCACCCTCGATGGTGCCCAGTCAAGTCAAACCTCCAATCTTAGTACTTGGGAGACTGCAACAATTCAACCGCATCTTCACTTGCTCCCCCTAAAGTCACCCATGATGTTTGGAATAAACTTCTTCAAAATGCCAGGTAATGTAGATACTTTGATCTCCCTCCCCCCCATGAATCACAAATATTCTTAACGTCATACTGAATCCCTTCCAGAAGGTTTTGGTTGATTTTGCCCAGAGCCATCAGAGGAATCACTATGGAAGCTGTAGCTTTATGAAATATGTTTTTTAAATAATAAGACTTGAAAGTAGAAATGACTCCTTGGTCCATGGGCTACAGGAGGAATGTTGTGTTAGCAGGCATGCAAACAAAGTGGGTCTCCTTGCACACCTCCATCTGAGCTCTTGGGTGATCAGGTGCACTCTCGGTGAGCGGGGGGGTCTCTGAGACCCTACTGAAATAGTCAGCGGGGCATGTTGTAACAGATGTGTTGTCACACAGGCTCTGTTGTTCCATACTTAGAGCTCAAGCATAGGAGATTATTTTAACTCCTAAGGGCCCTGGAGTTGTCAGAATGATTCAGTGAATCACTGGATTCAACTTAAGAGTCAGCCGTTTCTTTAAAGTTTAAAGCCAGGCATTGTCTTCATCTCTCTACCTATGAAAGTGCTGTCTGGCGTCATCTTCCAGAAGAAGGCTGCTTTATCTGTACTGTACATCTGTTTAGCTACTTTCATCCATGATCTTAGTTAGATTAGGATCGCTTGCTGTAGCTTTAGGTCAGCTCTTGCTGCTTCACCTTGCACCTGTATATTATGCAGTGACTTCTTTATTTAAAGCTCATGAACTGACCTCTGCTAGCTTCAGCTTTTTGTTTGTAGCTTCTACAACTCCAGAGACTTGAGAAGAGTCAGGGTCTTACTCTGGACTGGGATTTGGTTTAAGGGCTGGTTTGAGTTTCTATCCAGACCACTAAAACTTTCTTCACATGAGCAGTAAGGCTGCTTTGTGTTCTCATCACTCGCGTTTGCACTTTTAACTTCCTTTAAGAGCTTTTTGCCTTGTGTTCACAACTTGGCATAACTGGTGTAAGGGCCCACTTTCAGCTGATGTTGGCTTTCAAAATACTTCTCGCTAAGCTTAATTTCTAGCTTTTGATGTAAAGTAAAATGTTCTATTCTTTTACTTGAGAACTTAAGGGACCATGGTGAGGTTATTAAGTGCCTTAATTTCAAAATCGTTTTGTCTCAGGGAATAGGGAGGCCTAAGGAAAGGGGAAAAAAATCAATTAAATTTGCCATCTTATCTGGGTGTGGTTGTAGTGCCCCCAAGACAATTACAACAGTATCATCAAAAAATCACTGATCACAGATTATTACCCCTACAGAGATGATAATTAAAAATATTATGAGAATTACAAAAACATGACAGACATGAAGAGACCATCTCTGTTGGAGAAGTGGCAGCTACGACATGATGATACAGGGTTGCCACAGACCTTCAACTTGTACAAAAATGCAGTTGTAACAAAGTGTAGTAAGACCAGGTGTGCCTGTAGGCCAAAGGGAACAGCAGAATTAAAAACAAGAAGCAAATTTATCTTCTCATTAGTCTGATCTCACTAAGATTAGACTTAGTGAATTCTAGCTCAAATTTGATGAGCAGCCCGCAGGTACGCTTACAGTTGAAGTAAAGTTTACCATTGACTCTCATCTGATTCTAAATTGCCAGCATAGGTATAACAGAAGCAGAAGTGTTCTGTGTTTCGAAGAACTGGTTTTTGAATTCCAGTTGAGCCAAATGGGTTGACAGAGGGAACAAAGAGAACAAAAGTCCACAGTAGGACTTAGAGCAGGCAGAATCCAGTCAGCAGGGCTTACCAACTCTCCCCAAGCTGGCCTTCCGTAGGGTCACAACCAAGGGAAAGGCAAAGAAAGGCACACAGTAAAGTTGCCAGATTCAAAGGTGGTTGCAAACAGATGAACGCAAGCAGTCTTTTACCACACTAGCTATGGAACTTCTTTTAGCATTTCCAGTATTGGTTATTGAAGTCATAGCTAGAAATGGCCTTCCCTGGAAATTTCCAAGGAGATAAGAGGTGTAAAATTATTAGAGGGAGAATTATTTCTAACTTAGATTAATTTTATCTGACATTCAGGTCACATGATGTAAATTCGGTTATACTGAGTCTTTGGCAAATACTTGTAGTTTCTCAAGTTAGCTTGAAATCTGAAATTTCATTTTGTCTGCTCCTCCAAACCTATACCAACTATAGAAAAATCTAGACATGACTTGCTTAGAAGCCCCCATTACAAATTATGCAGTTGATTCATCTTAATAGATGCTTTAACAAATGAACACATAGAGCCATGATCTTTCTGGAGTTTGAAGACAAGGATTGTATGTTCTGTTTACATAAGTAGCTTCAATTGTACTTGATAAGGAATATGGTTTTCTTACTATTTGTTTTGCTACTTCAGCAGACTTTTTACTTTGCATTAAAATACATGTATAGGGCCTCCCTGGTGGCGCAGTGAGTTAAGCAACACACTATGAAGCAAACCGCAGCCACTGCAGCATGAGTTTGATCCCTGCCGCCGGCCAGGAGGGGGACCCACATGGTGTGGCAGACCTCTCCTGCTGTGCCCGCTGCTCCCCTCAGCAGTGTACTTCGGTTGATCTGCCTGTTCTGCTCCCCGCTCTCTGTGGTGAGTCCTCTCACCCCTCACACTTCTGACCTGTACCCCTGTGCTTGTATGCATAAGTAAATAAATCTTTAAAAAAAAAAATACATGTATAGCACACACTTTAGGTAATTTTCCCTTCTAATAGAAAAATCTAAAGGATTCACAAAGAAAATTAACTGGTCATTAAATTCAACCTTTAACATTGAATTTAGGTAAATATCAGTTGGTTGCTAAAAAAAAAAAAATCCTCTAACCTGGATTTCAGTTTCGACTTGCCTGAAACTCCTAGAATTTATTTAAGCCTTTGTTTCTTCTTCTATAAAAACTGGGTACTATATCTAGCTCACAAGGATGTTGTAAAAATGAAATGGTACTTGACGTCAGTCCTCATTACTCTTCCATGTTACTATAGGCATGATGGATATTCTAGGGCTCCCAGGAGCTTGGCTGACTCCACGTGACTGTAACCTTGAGGTATGTTTTCGCTTCCTTTTATGATTCCTTCAAGTAGCCAATGCCCCCCATGTTCCTAGTGCGGTTAATGCTGGAACAAACCCCTTGGGGTGACACTCTTGAGCTCTGGATTCGTCTGGGTCTGTAACCAGTTCTGTCACTGTGACTTTAGGCAGTAGGAACCGCCTAAGTTTCTTCTTCTGTAAAACAGGTCTATATAATTAATTCCATATGGGTTTTTATATGAAGCACATCTTAGAAATGTTTCGTTACACATTTCCCCACTACATATAATGGCTTTTTTTTAAAGATGCAATTTGCACTAAAGGAAAAAGAAAATGTCCTTAGCAAGGAGGCAGAATATATGGAGCTCAACCTTTTTTAACTTATGCTAGTACTTGAAAGGTGTCACCTGGATGGGTATATTTAATGTATTTATGTTATGGCTGCATTTGAGGTTAAAATGAAAGCTATCTCACACAGATCCTAAAAACATGACTATCCATAGACCAAGCCTCGCTTCCTCTCTCCTTACAAAAAAATATACCAAACAAAAGGTTAACAGGTTAGCATACTATTCTGTAAAGATTACACATTTCTACGATTTTCAAGAATTTTACTGCTATTCCTTAGAATCATGTAGATAAATACTGCCAGAGTATTTACTTTTTAAGAAAAAGGATTGTTATCACTTGTCACCTTTTTTTCTTTTTTTAAAGATTTATGCATACAAGAGCTGGGGTACAGGCCAGAGGCGCGGGAGGTGAGAGGATTCACCAGAGACAGAGTGGGGAGCAACGGGCAAGGCAGGAGAGTTCTGCTGCGCCATCTGGGTCCCCACCCTGGCTGGGGATCGAACTCACGCTGCTATGCAGTGGATGCTTCACAGTGTGGCACTCAACCCGCTGCGCTACCAGGAAGGCCCACTTGTCACCTTTTAACTCTTACACTATCCTTTACTTCTGAACATAATGGAAAAAAGCATGGTCTTTGAGGCAGAATTACTAGTTTGATAATATAGCATTATTGGCTAAATATGTTACTAACCAGCAAGTGATCAGGAACATTTCGAAAGCATCCAGGTGAAATAGCTGTATAATTCTGATATTACTTGGGAGAAGAAGCCAGAAATCAGTGAAGCATTTTTGAAAAGATGCCTCCAATGTGCACAACTAACAAGATTTTAAATTTGAACCTTTGAAAAAGATACAAAATTAGCATAAATAGTTTTAATCATATTAATAATGTGCCAATTAGCTGTGGTAATCACCATAGTTAACAGGTGCTGATGCACATTAATGGTGCTGCATTTGCTTTCGTTAACATTCTCATCTCTGTTTTATTAACTCAGAGTAATAATTGGAGTGAACATTTAAAATGAAGCTTGAAATGAGCCAAGAAACCTTATAATGGTAAGACAACACAGTCAATAAACTAGCTTTTTAAATTTAACTCAGCTGTGTGTAACTTTTCTATTCCAAACAAATCCACAGAGTTTAAAGCTATAGTAACCAGCAATAAGTGATTCTCTGTTAACATCCAGCTTGTGAGAACATTTGATGTCTCATGCAAGGCCAACTATTTATATAATATCGGAATAACATTTATATTTCTTAGTTTATGAAATTTAACTTGTGGCACACAAATCTTTATAAAAGTTTGCCACTTGTATATATATTGCAATTTGAGGAAACATCAAACTCAAACAGCCATTCCAAAATCCAAGTGCAATACAGAGTAACTTAGCAACACAACAAAACAAAGTGAAACATTCGTGTTTAGATTTAGCTGTGTCTTAAAGATAGTTTATTTTAGACTCTAATCCTATCCGTGACCCTCCTTTTGGCATTGTGTTTGGTGTAAGGCTGCACTCACGCTCATCTCACACCACTGACTGCTGCGGTCCCCCGTGCACTGCCTGAGCGGTGCACGCTGCCCAGTGCTGTGTGTTCCATCCCAAGTAGAATCTGGATGCACGCATGGTATCTAACACAGTCTCTTATTCCCAGAAGATCAAGCCGGGTGGAAAAATATTCTATAATATACTCTGCTGAATTTTAGTGTTTTCCTCTTTCTTTGGTTCTCACCCTTTCTCTTGGCCACTTTCTATAATTATTTTCCACTGCTCAGCAAAGCTCTGTCGTCTGTGTTTCATTACTGAACTCATTTTTCCACTCAAGCCTTTTCTTCTCTTGGTGATTTCACATCTTATGTAGGCTAGAGTGTACCAGAAAAAGTAGATGTAGTTCTCTTTCAAGCTCAAATACTTTTTAAAATGTGGGGGAAAAAAATCAAAGGCAAACCAAAGGGCATCAAGGAAAATGTCACATTATGCTCTGGGATTAATCTCGAAATTTAAGATTTCACTTCTGCTATTTTTCAGTGCTGGCTTGCTTTCAGATCATGTCTTAATTAATACAAGTTACAAGAATGGCAAAATACTTCTGGGGACAACGAACATTAAAAAGTTGAGATTATGATAGAGCTAAACATGGCATTCCTACAGCCACACATGAAAACTTATGCTAAGGGTTAGGTACAAAAATCTACTGCCACTTTAAATACCATTTTGTTTCCTAATAGGTAATGAAGTCATTCCAGTTTCTAGGTAACTCTACATAAAACTATACTTGGCATATTGAACCGTATCTGCTGCTGAAGATTCCAGAATTGAAAAGGAATTTTACTATTGAAATTAAAATCAACCAGGCAACATACTCAGAAACTTGGAGCAGCAACTACTACAAGTGCTGTAAAAATCAAAATTCTCTCAATTTCAAATTTGAGGCCTAAATACCCATTTTTAGGATCTCCTATTTCTCCTCCTGAACTTCCTTCTCTCCCAAGCCTGCCTTGGTGTTTTAGATAGGAGATTTTCAGTCCCACTGTCTTCAATTAAAATATTTGGTGGAACAACTGACCTTGAGAGACAGATGAAATTCTACGTAATAGGAACTGCTTAGGTTCCTGTCCCTTGAAGCTCTCCTTCTTACTGAGACCTCCAGCTGTCACAGTACTGTTTCTTAAATCACGGGTGGGGCGGCATATTCTGTTGGAAGGGCCAGGCTTTTGGCTACCTCATGCAAATGGTCAGCTTCTCATTTCTTTATCTTCCTTTCAAAGGCAGAGAATCAGAGGGGCTTAACTGGGATTTGGTAAAGCACTAGAATGCACTGGTGCTGGCGTGAAGGCCGTGGCCACTCTGGGCTGCGCATGTGCGGGGAGCGGCTCCCCAGCTGCATGTGTGGATCGTGCCTTCCTCCCGGCTCCTCCGCCCAAGCCCGCAGCTGTGGCACAGCTACGTGTGCTGCCAAACTCCTCCCATGAGAATGGGAAAAAGGAAAAGCTAGGAAGTCAGAAGACCACCCAGCAGCAACATACTGGGTACAAATTTCATCCAAGACTGACTTGTTCACTGTCCCACAGTGCTGTGGGAGCAGACTGATCCTTTCATATTCTGATTTACAGGCTTATGCCAACTCTCGGGCTATGTTCAGTGTTATTGGTACCTTTGAGTTAAAATAATGAAAATAACTAGCATTTACTGAGAACATACATGAGAACATTTATAAGAATATGTATTTACTGGAAACATAAGTGCCAGGTAAACTTAGTGCTTTGTTAGCATTCTTTAAATCCATTTTATTCTTTATTTTCATAGAAGCAGCAGGCACAGAGAGGGTAACTTGTAAGTCACAGCGGTCATGAGTGGCAGAGCTAGAATTCTAACTCAAGTCTCACTGATGCCACCGTTCTTCACCCCGAACTATGCCACCGAGGCTTTTTGCTGTCAGTATGCGCGTGCTGTGATTCTGCTCTTTGCTGTTTCTTAGCTTTCATTTGGTTTCTTTGCCCTCTTCAGTGTTTATAGGGGGGGGTCTTGATTTCTCTAATGACTTCATCATAGATGTCAGTAGTTAAAGGCGCACAGACTACAGTCCATTACGGTCGCCTACTCTCATCACACTGCACACTGCTACTGGCCACGAACAGCTAGTCTTTCCCCACTCAGAACTTTTCTACATGTAAAAATACATTAGTATAACTTGAGGAGGACTCACAATGGCAGATTTACATTTATGTTCTTCTGTCCTATAAAATTACTTACTCCTGTAACAGTTTAAATGTTTGCTAGGAAAAATGTCCTGAAATTAATAGAAGGGCCCAGTACTAGCATGTGCTTAAGGAACATAGCTATTTCTAGCTCCATAATATATTCCAGCCTTTCTTTGTGAAAAGAGGAATAAAAGGCCCAACATGGAGGAAAACATTTTAATTTTCCCCTACCTTTTTAATAGGTGGGAAACTGAAAATACAGTAAGGAAAAAAAAGCAACCATGTTTGTTCTCTGAAATACAGTATTCCATGTAACTTTTTAGTAAAGGTTGTCACTTTGCTGTTTTTCAGGGTGATTGCTATTTGTATGTATTCACTGACCAGAAAAATCAGAACCTCAAAAAAGTACATTAAAATGGAAATGTTTGTTGACACTGAAGAGTTTGGTGTGTGCTCAGTTGTGGATAATTTGAGTGTTCTAATATTACTGCAGAAACACATCTATCTATGGCTGTAACATTACAATAGGATATTGTACGAACTTTTAGAAGTTCATAAACCTTGCCAGAATTGTTTGTATATTTCTAACACTTGCCTTCAAAAGAAATAATGAAATAAGGAATTTGATGTAAGATATAAAAGATGACTTCTGGATGGTCTTTATTAGTTATATAATAAAATTGTTATAGTTTTAAAAAAAATGTTACTTGCCTTCAGTTTACTTTTTAACACTTGTCACACAGAGTTCTTAAGCTTAAAAAAAAATCACTTGTTACTAAAATTTTGTGTCCTCCATACCCAGCAGTGTGTAAATGATACAAGGTAGTTAAAGTCCCCTCTTGAATTTTTCTGCTACAGCATAAGCATGCCACTCACTATCCTTTTTTTTGCCTTCAAAGAACTTAATCCTATCTGAAATTATTTATGTATTTATTTGCTGTCCTATTTACTACCCAGGACTAGTCCTTGTCCACCACTGCAGCCTGATCACCCCTTAAGATTTGTACATGAGGCCCTTGATACAGTTTGCAGAGCAAGTGCAAGACTTCTGCACCAGAAGTCTTCTCACAGAAGATATCTGATGGAATTAACATATACCCATGAAACAAAGTATTTTTCTCTCCTCTGAAACCAGGTGGATGTAGAATTTAGAAAAAGAGTTTCATGTCCAAGCGGTATGACATACCTTTTAATGAAGTGGTTCCTCTGTCCTCTAGATTTGAGCCCAGATCTATATCCTTCCTTACCTGAGGGTTTGCAGCCATAATTGTGTAATTCCCATCATCATCTAGGGTGGAGGCCGTGGCATGGAGAGAGCAGGTCCCATCAAGATCTCTTTGAATGATGTAGTGATCGTTCTTTGGAGAGATCTGTTTCCCATCCTTAAACCAATAGATCTGTGAAAGGAAACAGACTAAAGAGTAAGGGTGGGTGCAGTCCTACTCTATCTGGGGACTGATAAATAATACTGGTGTGAGCTGCAGAGCTGGTCAGAGATTTCATGTTAGAAACACAGTGCCTGAATAGAAAATTGACTTTTGAGTAAAAAAGTTAACAGATTTAATTCTATTTTAAATTTAAAATACCTTTTTGTTTTTAAAAATATATGTATGAGTAGACATTTACAGTCTTAAATTACTTATATGAAGGGATCTATATCAAATATTGACAGTGACTATTTCTGAGGTAACATTCTAGGCGTTTTTCTTTTTGCTACTTTCACATGTACTGACAATTAAAATGTACTACTTGTACAGTGAAGTTTAAAAAGTTGTCTTAGAGAATAAAAACAAACTCTAAACTGTCATATTCCACTGAAATATGTTAGACAGTAAAACAGAGCGGTGATTATCGGGACACTGGTGGGCATGCTGTGGAAATAAATACATATTTGTAGAAGCTTAAAAGCTTCAATTTACAACCCCCAAAGATACAATGATGTTCACCAGCTTTACCTCAATAAACAATTTCAAAAACAAAAACCAAGCTAAAAATAGGATGTATTTTTTTAAAGAACAAATATCCCATACTGTAATAATCCTAACATGATTTATGTAACATACAGAAGAGAGAGAAGGAAAAGAATGGAATGTGGAAAGGAGGGAGGAAGGATGAAAGAATAAAAACTGCAAAATAAAAAGATCTAAAAACAAATGGAGCCTCTTGAGCTGTGAGACACTTAAATTTGTACTAGAAAAAGCATAGTATGTTGACAGTAGCCCGTCGTTGAAGTGACCAGTATTCTTTAAGAACTGGAATCTCAGAACTTGATCAGTGACTTTATCCTGACTACGATTTAAGTGGAGAAAGTACACTTTAATATGTGGTTATCTTTGCTGATATTTTGGGGCTAAATATATAATTTCTTGAGTTTCATTCATAAGCTACAAATTTATTTTTAATACATGCATTTGATGTCATCTTTGTGAATACACAACAGTTATCCAAATTATGCCAAGAATATGACAAGGAAGTTACTGGTAATATTTTAAAAGTTTCATTCCATTAGTAGATGGCTCATTTCTTTGCCCTATCGTTGTGACTATGGGTTGAAATTTGGTCTTAGGGAAAGAAGATGATGATGAAATTTACCTTATGGTGAGAACTAAACAATGCATGGAACAATAGCATGGCCAAGCGCACATTTGACAGATTGTCATAGCACTTTCCTTTCTTCCATTCCTGCTTCTCATTTCTGTTCTTTCACACCACTATTGAGCTTGTGATTTCAGTGAGTGAGACTTTTATGTGCTGATTTTACAAACTTGCGCTGTGTGGTATTGTCCTGTTCTTTGAGTTTCTATTTCCTTTAAAATGATTCCAATCATTTCAAATATGGTTATTTTATGGTCTCCTTGAGAATACTGTGCAATACTTGGGCATCTATTTTCCTGTCTTTTTGTGCTACTGCCTCCCCTCATTGTTTATTTCCTCATATGGCTTGTAAGTTTTTACTGTGAACTCACATTTCACTCTACCCTGAGAAGTCTGATATACCCCAACGTGTGAAGGTGTCCCATAGGGCAGTGTTTTTCTTTCTGCCAGAAAACTAAACATTTTAATCATCCTGCATGAAATTTCCTATTTTTCAGCTTTTGACTTCCTATTACGTGATAATGTAATCTGGAGTATCAGTTTCTTGTGGGGGTGTGCCTTTTTAATTTTGCCCTCTCTATTCTAGGGGAAGGTGCAATCCTTTTACTTTGCTGGGCTAGTGAGCAGTTATTATAGTCTCCCTTTAAAAACAGGGCGACACTTTATCTAGCATTTCCACATGTCTATAGGGAAGGGCTTCCAGCTAGGTCAGCCCGGGCCTCCTGAATATGAGACGTTTCTTTGATTATCCTCTTTTAAAAGTATTCTTTGCCCCACATCCCTTGTAAATATAGGAAGCCTTGGCTTTATAGATTAAAGATCTGAAGTTTTATTATCAGTGGTAGGCATTTCTTCGCTGTGATACAGAGCACAGGGCACATGTGCAAGCCTGGCCACTTACCAGCTCTCTGCCCCTGAGAAAATTCACCGACCCCAGTTGGCTCAGTTTAGTCATTTACAATTTGGGAGTGACAATGACATTAGCAAGAGTAAATGATGTAGGTGTATGAAACATTTCCTGTCAACTATTTCACTATTATTATTCTACTCTACTCCTCAAACCCAGACTCCACCCCTCGCCTACCTTTTTGGGTTTCTAATGCCTCCTGAAGACGGCCCTGAACTTAAGAGTATTTCAATCATTTATATGATGGGTATTAAGAGAGTCTGTATTTCTTCCTCCTACCAGACACAGAATGCTGTATTTTGGAAGCTAAAACTCTTCCTCAGAAAATATGACTCTTAAAAAGCCATGTTTTTAGCTCACCTTTGGCCTTGGGTTCCCAGTCACTCTGCACACAAAAGTTACAGGCATTCCCTCAAAGATCTTATAATGTTTCAGCTTCATCTCAAAGACAGGCGCCATTCCATTTTCCACCGGCATGTCTCCATATTGAACTTCATCACCTGACTCATCCACTGGAGACCTTTCTAGTCTGTACTCGATTTCACTGATAAGTCTCTGTTCACAACTGGAGACTTTGTATTCCTAGTCAAACAAAGAGAGGTCACGTTAGCTGCCTTGTCCCTTGTGGTGCAGTCAGTATGTCTCATGAGTCTAGTCACCCTCTCATTTATCATAGCACTTGAAAACATAGTCTGAACCCAATTCAATTCCACAGAAAACAAAAACATCTGGAAATACGTGAATGTGATATTTCAAATTGTCTGCAAGTTTTATCATCCAAATAGGAAAGAAACTTCAGAGATGAATTTCTTTCTCTTTTCTCTTGGAGCAGAGTTGGGGAGAAGAAAGAGAAAGACAAAGACTTTCTAACTGTTGCACGATAGGACACTGATTTCTTCGGGTAAAAGCTGATGCAGGCGGTACATCTCTCCAGAAGGATGAAAGTGCCTGTGGCAAGCAGCTGTAATACCGCACAGCATTCATTAAACAGATAATGGAAAAACATGGCACTATGTATTTTTCACTCCTAACCATCCTCAGCAAATAGCCTCTGAGGTCCTCCTTAGATCTGTAGCTATTAGAAACTATTCTCCACCCGCTTCAAAAGAAAAATAGGATGGACAATCCAGTCACAACTCTGGCTAAAAACAAAAGCAAAGTAAAGAATCTGTCACCATCCTATGGTGATGAACATGGGTCCTATAGTTCTTCTTTTGCTTACAAAATACAGGGAAGACAAGGCAATACACTATGAAGTATTATATAAAAGAAAGTTTTAACTAGTTCTTAAAGAACTCATTCAACATTTTAAAAAGCAGTTTATTGGTTTGAGGAAAGAAATGCTATGTGTGAACAAGACTGTAAAAAGTACTCAACAGTGCATTTGTCTAACTACTATCAAACCAGTTTAAGAATTAGCATATTTGTTCTTAAAAGGTATAACAAGTGAAAAACATCATGACTTGAAGTTTAGAGTATCATTGAAGATAGAATTAAATTCTGTAAATAAGTTACAAGAAAAGCCACACAGGTGTAATTTTATTCAGTTGCTCTTAAAGCAGACATTGGTCACAGTAATTGCCATGTGGTAGTAAAGATAGAGCACAGGTTAAGAACAACAAAAGAATATAGAGACAGAGATGCAGTGAAAGGCTGGAAAGGGAAAAAAGGTGAAACGCTTAACCTTTTGACCATTCTGAGGGCTCCCTACAGTAGCACGAGAAGACCCCATTTCCTGCAATGGTAGAAAAAAAGAAGTGAAGACCAACATAGAAAAATAAGAATCTAGCAAGACTTCATTTTCTTAAAGTGAAATTTTTGTGGTAGCATTATTTAGCACAGAAAAGATTTCAGACTTTGAAGGCAGATCCATTTCTCAATATGCAATGAAAAAGAGTTTACTTGATCCTTTAAACTGGTTTTAGAAAGTTTTTTTTTTCCCTGAGGTTACATCTGAATCTCCAAACAGAAACAGTGAAGATTATAAAACACTGTACATCAAATCCATAAAGTGACTTTTGGTAATAGCAGGGGAACAAAAACAGCATTTTAGGTTTTCTGCTGATAGGAGACTTTAAATAGGTGAAGAAAAATAGACAGTTTTTTCTATGTATGCTTTATTTTGATTAGACCTTAACAATTTAATGGGAAATAGTCACTCTTTGAAGCAATTTCAATAAAAATGTGTTTGTCTGTACAAAACTCCTTTGCAGTAAAGCACAGGAAAGGAAAGACAGCCAGATACTTGAAAGGAGAAAAAATGATCGTAGAGAAGATAAAAAAGAACAGGTATCACTGACAGAAACAATTCTATCAATCATTTAACACAACATCCGGCTCAGTATGTGCTCAGTAAATATTACCCTAAGGGGTTTATTGATATTAGTACTTCTTTTCTTTGACTGCCCTCTACTTTCCACAGAAATAACCCCAAGAATAGCATCCACAATGAGTACAGGGAGAGAAATAACTGCTATTTTTCTAAGAGATCCAGAGAAATATAGTACCTGATGAGCTACTTCCTCTTCTGGCTCCTGAATATTAAAGACAGTCGCACTGTCAGCACCTAGTAATCGGCGAGCCATTCTTTCTTCATATGTTAACCTCTAATTAAAGTAAATCACAGAAAACACAAAATTAGAGCAGTCCCAATTATGTGACTTTTATTATATGAAAAATTTAAAAAAAAAAAAGAAGCCCAACACAAGCTAGCTTTCATGGTTTCTCTTAACTACTCTCTCCACCTTCAGATACCTACATTAAAAGGAGTCTGTTTTTTTCCCTTGCTTCAGCTGTCTAGTCTTTCTTTCATCTCCCCTTTGGGTCCCAATGACCCAATCCAGAGTTGGGAGACGGGGTAATTAATCTCGGCAACCACCAACTGATGCAGCATAAATTGAATGAAATAAGCAGCAAGGAAGAAGCCACACAGAAATACATGTCACATATGCATTCCTTAGCAATAAATACAGAGAAAAAGAATAGTAAAGTGCATTTTTAAAGGAAATGTTATTTTCGCAGCTGTCCACTGGCTTCCGAACAGCTGGTCAGCTCTGAGGCTCTGGATAGGGAACTGCGGCAAGCTGGCAGTGATGGCCCTCTCTACTGTAGGGTTCTTACCTCTGAGAGCACTTTTAGGCTGCTCTGTGACACGGGAGACTGTAGGCAAATGCAATAGGCCGCAAAAGAGTGCACCTGGCTGAACCAGCACGAGGACTCCAGAAGGCTGGCCAAGGCTAACTTCCATAATTTACGATTTAGAGGCAGACTGCTTGGCCATTTTTGCTATGTCATTTTTAGAAAAAAGAAATGCCAATATCTTTCTTTGTTTTATCTGTTGAAGTGACTTGGGCTCTTAGTGTTGGTTCTTAATGCCTTACAGTTAAAGGTCTGGAGGAACTTTCAGAGACCATTTGCCCACCAGGAGCATTTTACTAACAAACGTTGAATTCAAAACAGAGAATAAGTAAGGCAGAATCTAGAAAAAGTACAAAATAAATAAATTTCCAAACTTCTAAATATAGATGAAAATTCGGTTGGAAACTCAGTCAGGAAAGTATGTTGGTAAAATTATCATTTCCAGTAATTTCTGGCTCTATCCCAGCTGAAATGTGGAAGTGAAACAAGCTAAGTACCCAATGCCATATAGTCCCAAAGTTCAAATTATTTAATAATGAAGGGGCAGGGGCCTCCCTGGTAGTACAAGGAGTTAAGTCTCAGCACTATGAAGCTATCCGCAGCGACTGCAGCATGAGTTCTATCCCTGGCCAGGGAGCTGACCCACATGGCACAGCAGACCTCTCCTGCCTCACCCGCTGCTCCCCTCAGCAGTGTGTTTCAGTCCATCTGCCTGTTCTGCTCCCTACTCTGTCTGGCGAAACCTCTCACCCCTAACCCCCTCCACAACTCTGGCCTGTACCCCAGCTCTTGATGCATAAATAAATCTATTAAAAAAAAAGAGGCAGAGGCCAGGAAAAGATGCAGGTAGGTGTTTGGGGCAGGGAGTATCTCAGTCTATTATGTATTAATTTTCAATGTCTGTTAAAAAAAACAATCACTGAATTCAATTTTCAAAGAGACTTTTAAATACTTGTTCTCTCTCTCTCTCTCTTTTTTTAAAGATTTATTTATTTATGCATACAAGAACTGGGGTTCAGGCCAGAGGCTCAAGTAGGTGAGAGGATTCTCCAGAGACAGAGTGAGGGGACACAGAACAGGCAGATTAACTGAAACACACTGCTGAGGGGAGCAGTGGCCGAGGCAAGAGAGGTCTGCTGCGCCATGTGGGTCCCCTCCCTGGCCCGGGGCAAGGATTGAACTCTTAACAACAAAGGAACGTCTAGAGTAATTTCCTCTTTGTTCCTTATAAACAGAAACTACGCATTCAACATCTGTCCCTCATCAGAATGCACCTGCTACCTTCAGGAGCCAAATTTCAGTCTCAGTTTTGTTTCTAACCCACTGACCTATGTGGATATACCAGCCCTGTCTCAAGTCAAAATAAAGCAATAGAAAAATAACATTAGGAAAAAGTTGAGGGTCCCTTTTTTAAAAAAGAAAACCTTGTATTTCTAAACTTTCAGATGTAGGAATCCATGACAATTATGTCTGCTAAATAGATAAAAATAACATTGTATATATTTATAAAATGTATAAAATATACATTATGTAGTACAATAAGTAATAGAAGTCTTTCTTTTTTTAACCAAGAGTATCTTAGTCCATTGGAATATTTAAACAACCAAGAAGAAAGAAATCAAAAATAACTGGAGCGATGCCTTTACCTGGCTTGAAAAAGTGCCTCTATAAATATTTGTTTTAATATTTTAAAGACTTTGGCTGACAGAGCCACAGGACCAGAATATGTATATTTACACATGCTGTCACTTATTTTAGGTAGAAAATATTTCCCCTGTGTGTGAAAATCTATTCTTAGTGAAATGAGTAACTACTACAAGATCTTATTAGAATTTTAATCTTCATAAACTCAGATTAGAATGCCCTACTAATTAAAATCAGCATCAGAACTCCTCCTCTGTTCCCCACTTTTCCAATCAAACATGGCCTGTTCTCACATTTTTATTTAGCAATACTTGGTAATTAAAATCCTAGAGAACATGATTAACAGAGAACTTTCTACTCTGAAAAAGATGTCTAAGCAACATCTTAA
The DNA here is from genome assembly GCA_019455555.1 of Galemys pyrenaicus. Taxonomy (NCBI): domain Eukaryota; kingdom Metazoa; phylum Chordata; class Mammalia; order Eulipotyphla; family Talpidae; genus Galemys; species Galemys pyrenaicus. Next base: position 509,479 of record JAGFMF010012288.1, on the reverse strand, counting down.
ATAAAGAGGCCCTTTGCTTCTTAAGAGCCAAGCATATTTTTCTAATGGTAATTCATATAAAGCCACAAAAACGGGTCTCCCTGGTGGCGCAGTGGGTAAGCAACACACTATGAAGCAAACCGCAGCCACTGCAGCACGAGTTCGATCCCTGCTGCTGGCCAGGGAGGGGACCCACATGGCGTGGCAGACCTCTCC
>JAGFMF010012288.1:483629-509213 GCA_019455555.1 Galemys pyrenaicus | reverse complement strand
TCAGCAGTGTACTTCTGTTGATCTGCCTGTTCTGCTCCCCACTCTCTGTGGTGAATCCTCTCACCCCCCCCCACACCTCTGGCCTGTACCCCAGTGCTTATATGCATAAATAAAATAAATCTTTAAAAAAAAAAAGCCACAAAAATGCCTTTCCTTTACCTGGGACATCTTATTTGCTGGATTTACTTCTCCAATTTCCTTAAAATACTCTGAATATGATAAGAATATATATATATATATATAATGTATATATTTACTCTATAATTCTGCAGATTTTAAAACTAATTTTTTTTTTTAAAATCTCTCCCTGACATACTAGAACAACACTGTGGAACAGATGTTACTCTTTGGGATTACTCAGTCAACATCTAGTAAGTGTCAAACAGGATAGGCCCAAACTTCAGCAAGTTTCCTTTGTAAAGAAACTTTTATGTAGAAGGAGTACCTGCCACAGAATCCTCTTTTTGGCACTTAACCCCAAGTTGGCTCTTGGGTGGGTGCAAATCATCCTAGAGCACACTTTTCTCCTCCCGCCCCACCTCCCATGCAGTGGGGTGGGGTCCTCATGGTCCCTTTTTCTTTATAACACACAATGACTCATTTGTTCTACTCCCAACCTTAAGATCAGCCTTTCTCCTCCCTTTGTCTAACTAGCTCACTTTAATCCAAGAAGAGTTTTATGAATAGAAGGAAGTGGTAAACACGGAGTAGAAGCCATTTCATTTTCTCCCTTTTTTCTAGACTGAAGCCATATTATTATTAGGAATGTGGAGATTCAGGGGTAGTAAAATGAATTTTGTGGACAAATCTTAAACCCAAGTCTCAGTGGAGTGAGAAAAGTGTTTGAGGTGGGTGGTTAATATTCCAGGTTCAGGCCCCAAGCCTGCCTCTCAGTACCGGCTGGCCATTGTTCAGGAGATCTTCCTTGAAGCGAAGCTTTCTTTCCAGGTCTTGAATGACAGCATCTTTTGTGCCTTGAATCTCCTCATCAGAGGCTATCCTAGCAGTTCTGTTGTTCTTCTTTGGAAACCCCCTGCAGTACAAAGGCACAAAGTGGAATAGTCAGTTGTCAGGCATAAAACCAAATCAAACATTCAAGTAAGTCCAAGAGAGTACAGTGGGTCAGTGTGTCATTCCCACTCCATGCTACCTATGGGAAAAGCCAAAGAAAGCTGGTTTCAGTGTTCAGGTAATGCTAATTAGAACCAGGTTTCAGAAGAAATTTAGTAATTACCTTTGGGGGTGTGGCTCAGTGGTTAGATAAATGTGGAGGATAGTGAAGGCCTATGTTTCTGTCCTTGGTGGGGAACAATGTAGAGTGAAAGCATGGTGTGATGTGGTATCAGACCTAGGGCTCTGCCTTCTACTAGATTTGTGACTTTGATCAAGTCTCTCAGCTTTTCTTATTGCAGGTATGAAAATGTATATCACATAGGACTTTCGAGAAGATTTGAAAGAGAACATATTTCTTTCATGCTAGTGTTCAGTCCTTCTGATTCTCTGTAATGAATTTATTCAAAAGTGCCCAGCCCATTCTAAGCGAAATGTCGTCTGTTACTCTTCCAGTACCCTTCCTACCTCATTTGATGGGTAGGCCAACGTTACATACTTTAAGGACTATTTGATACTAGAGTACCGTGGGTGGTCTGCAGGCCCTGCGATGCTTAGCATTGCCCAAGTGCCTCCTGAGCCTCTTGGAGGACCCAAACTTTTCTTGCAAGGGCAGCAATAGCCAGGGGAGTTAGGGGTCCCTGGAGCTGGATGCATAATGGGTGTAGAATCACTTTTGGTGGAGACCTTAAGTAACTTGCTTCCTATTGGCTTCCTTTTCCTTTACAGAGACTAATGAGAAATGAAATACTATAAAATGGCAAGAATGAATGAATGACCGTATAGCAACCCCAGTCACCAAAGTTAAATTTCTAAATGTAATGCCAATTAAAAAGAGTCACAGAATACATATTATATGCTTCCATTTATAAAGAGGCAAGTGCTGTACAGTCTTCCACCTCCCTGGTTCTCAAAGGGTGGTCCCTGAACTAGCGTCACCTGAGAAATTGTTATAAACACAGATTTTTTTCCCCCCTCTCACTCCAGACCTATTGAGCCAGTGTGTCTGGATTAGGGTCCAGCAATCTGTGTCTTGACAGCCCCTCCAGGTGAGTCTGATACATACGAAAGTTTAGCAGACTAACTTAAGGAAACATACATAAGTTATAAAGAGAGGGGAGTAACTGAGACGTGTAGAAATGTAGGGTAGTGACTATTCTCAAAGGGAGCACATCAGATGCAGCTGGGGAGGGTCACATAAAGGAGCATCAGAGGTACTAGAAACAGGTGAGACTTTCATTTTGTTGTTCTTTAAACTCTCTATATATATCTCCTCATTTATATAGTTCATAAGGCGTTTCCAGGTTTAAACGATTTATTGCAAATATGTTTAGACAGTACATGCCTGACATCACTGATTTGATGTGGAGCGCCGGTGAGGCCAAGAGTGCGACAGGCACTGGGGTTCACCAAGCCGTCTCACACATCGTGCTGGTAACGAGCCATCACGGAGTGTGGCAGAGCATGGACGCCTCTACCACCTCTGCACTCATCGTTAAAGCCATGGACTCCCAAGGTCTATGTTCCTAGTCTTCCCAGCAGCCTTCTTCCCTTCTGGCCATCCCCATTTTCCTGCTGAACATACCCTGATTTTGCTGGGTGTACCTTCAGTGTGCCTGAAAATATGACTGATCTAAGTCAATTGTAGTTGTCTCAACCCTGGGATTGTGGTTTAACTAGAGGGTGGTGAGGTAGCCCTGGCCAGTGGGACTGGGGGAATGGAGGTGGCAGTGGGAGAGGAAGGAGTGCCCGTTAAAAATCCCTTTGAATTAAATAAAAAGAAATGGAAATAAGTTTTCTTTCACTGGCTACCATCATGTTAAAAATTTTATGCAAACACAGCTGCATTTATTGCATGACTACGAGGGGAGAACCCATACAGGTCAGAGATGAAGCTGGGACAGGCAGATCCCGGACCTAATTATGCTTCTGGGACACTGGGTTAACTGATCTTGGGACCGTTCGTCAATCAGTAAATCTCATGCATTTAACCTAGGGGTCTTGATAAAGTCATAAGTCTTCTACTGATGGTTGCAAAACCCTAACTGGTGCATTTCCAGGCCTTTCCTTTTTGGTTATTTGCCCCTGAGGTTCAAATACTATGATATTAGACAGTGACATTAAGAGAATAAAATATTGTAATAGCCTTTGTCTAATATCAAAGAAGTGGTTAATCAAGTTTTAAGTTGTATCCTACTCACTGGGAACTTAAGTTTTTAGGGAGCTGGGCAATAAACCTGAGACATATTAATCACAAGAGCCAAAGGAATCTGATTTATAATCTCAATTTTTTTGCATCCAGTTCTTTAACAAAAATATGCAGAGGTCATCAGCTTTCCTGCGCCTGGAGGCTCTCTGCCTTCCTTTTTCCTTGGGGGTAATGTCATTAGCCTTGAAGCTTTATCATCTTCTCAGAAAGGACAACCCTGACTAACTCTACCTGCCCATTACCGTGCCGTGTTTGTTTCTTCATGGTTCTCATCACACTTTATTACTGGGTGTTCTCTTTAACTGTCTCTCCCTCACCCAACTCTTGACTGTCAGGATACTTGTCAGACAGCAGACCCCCAGATAACTAACTCATGGAATGAGGGAATTGTCCACTGTCCATGCCACATCCACGTCTGGCCTCCACCTTTAACTCGCTGGCTAGGAAATCTGTGCCCAAGCCACCTGACATCAAATACCTGTCAACAGTCAGGCTTAGAACAAGTACAAGTTACACAACTTTGGAAACAGAGTTCTGTGTTGCTTTTAACTACAGTCTTACGTCTGAGAAACGAGAAGAATTAGCTTTTGATATCACCTGAAAGGTAAATTTGAAGACAGCTAGTTCTCTGTTGTGTCAGATACTGGGAACACATGGGTTCCCATTATTACTTTAAACCTGACACATAAACCATTGTACAACTATGTGCTGACGAGCAGCCTCTGGCTACAGAGGGCCTCCCTGTTTCTGTAGGCGGACTACACTGAGAGCTGTGTTCCTTGCGCACAGGAGAAGGGAAGGGCAAAAGGGCAACTCTCCAGGGCAGAACAGATCACCTCAGTCAGAAGGGCAGAGCACCGTACGGGCGGCACAAGTTCTCTTGAACAAGAAAACACATACCTACTAACCACAGAGTACGTCCTGTTGCTTAAAACACGCTACCCATTCTCCTTGACCTCTTCGGGGGACCTTGAAAAAACTGCCCTAGGACATTTCACAGAGAAGCTGTGTGAGTTTGGTGTGAGTTCCTGCCACCCAGGCATTTCGTTGTCTCAGCGAGAACAACTGAAGTAACTCCAGCCCTTTTACTATTAAAATAAAAACCTCATGCTGTACTTCTTCAACAAGCTAGTTCACTGAACACATCAAGATCACCAGCGGAAGGGCACTTATGCCATTCTTGTTTTCCCCTATTTTTAAGCCATTATTTTCTTTTACTTACAGAATTTAAGGTACACACACATTTTCTTAGTTCTGAACACCTAACACTGAAATGAAAATCAATTGAAAGATCTAATAGCCATTTCACAAATATTTATGGAACATCTAGCATTTGACAACGCCAGGCAAAAAGATCAAGTTTTATTAAGTGTGGAACCCAACAGTTGGTTTGCAAGGTAAGTGACTGTATTACCTGATGACATCTTGGAATTCTACTATATCTTAGAAATTAATGCACAAAAATGAGTCGGGAAAAAAGCCCCAAACGAGCTTCATCGCTATAGTTTCGACACTAGCCTGTGATACAGGGAAGACAGCCACGTCCCAAAGGGGCCCCTGATCACAAGAGGTGACTTAATAACAGACCTTTTTTGGGGAAAGTGAAGGAACAAAGTAGGTGATTCTGATTCTAGGTACAATGTGGGTAAAAAAGAAACAGGAAAGAATGCCGGTTAGAACGACTGCAGAAAACTCCAGAAAAGAGATGTCCACGATGTTGATGGAAGATGAAGGGCAGAGAGGAGAGAAGGGAGAGGAAGGAATTCAAAATGAACAAAGGTGGGGGAGAGAGAAGCTTTTTTTTTTTTTAAAACCACGTTGCAAGCTGTGTGATTTGGGTGAGTTGCCTACTGTCCATCCACTTCATTCTCCTCTGCTACAGAGTGTGAAGCGTGAGGACTAACAGCTTGTATCTCACAGGATTACTGGGAAACTACATGAACTAATACACATTACACACTTAGATCAGTGCCTGGACACTTCTAGAGAAGCCACAGAAACTGTCCTGCGTGGAAGCAAATCACAGACCAATAGTCGAAAAGAGACGAGAATGGCCGAGGGCAAAGAATGAAAGAGGTGCAGTTAAAAAAGATACCCCAAATCCGAGACCATAGTTTCTAAGGATGTACAAATAAACCTTACTGAATCATTCTGTGCTCAACTCTCTATAGGTGCTGGGAATACAATGTCGAATAGAAAACGAAGTCACTGTTTACAAAAGTATACCCTATCATGGGGATGGCAGAGAGGGGAAAGGATGGAGCGCTGCGACGGGACAGGATGTGAGTGGGAGGAGTGTGGTCGCTGCTGGTGCAGGAGCTCAACCCATAGCTGGGGCCTCGGCCACGGGAAGGTGTAGGCCATGTGAACACCTCCGGAATGCTGGGCTGGGTCAGGCGGTGTGACCACCCAGGAGAGAAGTCCAGGGCACAGTCCTCCTCACACTTCTCTCGATAAGGAAACTTTCTCAGATTATCTCACTTGGACTGATGTAATTTGGAAAATGCTCTAAGAAATTGTGTTTAAGACTGTGCGTGGAGTTAGGACGACTGTGCAAGGTTAGGGTTAGACACCATACTGGAATATCTAGAAAATGAAGGCACCAGGAAAGAAAAAGCACGTAGTTGTAACTTGTTGAGGCAAAGTTTGGGCAATTTGTTTACCTAAAAAAAAAAAAAAATTCTGTGTTTGAGCTTGATGTTAAAATGGCTGTGGTTTGCTCACCCGGATGGTACTTACTTTTGACAGAATAGAGAAGAGCCACAACTCGTCAGGTAATTAAAGTATCTGGTGACAGATCATCTTTCCTCATGGTTTGTATAATTAGAAAATAAAATGTGTAGTCAAAGTAAACTTACTAAAATCAGAACTCTCCATGGAAATTGCTGAGAGGCAACCTGCACGAATACAAACTCACGACAGGCCTCGCACACTGGCTGCTTCAGTGTAGAAACACTCGGCCCAACGGTGCAGAACACGCCACTGATCTGCATATTGCACCTTCAACAAAAGTCACTTGCCATTTTAGAGTAACGTTCACGTGGCTGCGGATAGAAACATCTCAAACGTAAAATACACAAGCATCTGGAAGGTAAAATCTTCCAGATTCAAGCAGCACCAAATCCCAGAGGGTTCTTTGCTTCTTTTTCACTCTTGGCTACTGAGTAGTCTTGAAAGCATCCTTCCCTGGGCTACTCTAGGAGGTCAAGTCTGTCAGCATGTTTCAGAAACTCAAATCTCCAGAGTATAATATTGACTTAAGAGGTCTCGTGCCTGTGTAGCAACCAGAGGTTTTTCTTTTCCTCTCTCACTATCAAACATCCTTTTATTCTCCTCTTTGCATGCTGAGTAGAATGCAGCGATCACTAAACTTCACCAGAACTCCGGGGCGAGCAGAGTCATGAACACATCCGCATTCGGGCGTCCTTCGTATTCAAGGTACACACGCTGGATTTCTGTGTACCAATTCCATGTTTTCATCTGAGTTTTATGATGAAGCCAAGTAGGTACACTCTCAGCTCAGATTTAAAGGGAAATAGAAAACTACTCTAGTATTTAATTCTCTTCACATGACTTTCTGGGTTCTCTAAAGAAGGAACTCGCATGTGCGTGCTCTGTACCTACGTATCCACCCTGCACGTCTGGGCGCACGGCCACCTGGGACTGAGCACTGATGCGGAGCTGCTGCTGGGGCAGGGTCACCGCCCAGGCACAGCAGACCTGGCGACCCACGAGGTGCAACTCTCTGTGGTCTCCACTACGGCAGACTCTAGAGGGCGCGATGACAAGACCCTCGGAAGACCTGGAAAACTTCAGGCTCTACCTCTAATAGGGAAGGACGTGGGCCCCACCCCTTCTCCTCTTGCCAGAGGGAGAAAGACAAGAGCTTACCAAGTCCAGGGCAGCCTTGTCTTCAAGTTCTTTCCTACTGGTTACAATCTAACCACTGTCTTGACTTGAACACTAAAATACAAGGCCTCCCTGGGGGTGCAAGGGGTTGAGGGCTACTGTGGGGCTCTTGAAGTCACTGCAGCACAAGTTCGATCCCTGGCTAGGGAGGGGACCCACATGGCACAGCAGACCTCTTCTATCCTACCTGCTGCTTCCCTCAGCAGTGTACTTCAGTTGATCTGCCTGTTCTGCTCCCCACTCTGTCTCTAGTGAATCCTCTCACTTCCCCGTGCCTCTGGCCTGTACCCCAGCTTTTGTGTGCATAAATAAAATCTTAAAAAAAAACCAACTAATTTGTTACAAACTCTTCCTTATGACTTGGGGGTTTTATTTCATTGGTCTGTAGCAGTTTTCTAGAATTAGCAGACATCAGGTTAATTTATTAGAGACTAACCTGGAACCAGACCAAGGCTAAGACACTGTCCTCTAACCCTAGGGAATCCTTCGCTGCTTGGGACTTTTCACCTTGGCAACAGAATGATGACAAAGTCCTGCCTACCTGTTACTTACATGTCATAGGGAAGGAGAGGAACAATGACATGTCTGTAAAAAGCTGAGTATAAAGTAGCTGACCACACACTAGGAGCTTTCATTAATACAGAAGTATAAAAGCTCGGGCCTCCCTGGTGGCGCACGGGGTTAGGGCTCAGCACTACGAAGCTATGGACAGCCACTGGGCATGAGTTCGATCCCCAATCCCTGACCAGGGAGCTGACCCACATGGCAGAGCAGACCTCCTGTCTTGCCTGCTGCTCCCCTCAGCAGTGCATTTCAGGTAATCTACCTGTTCTGCTCCCCATTCTGTCTCCGGTGAATCCTCTTACCCTTCCCCCTGCCGTACTACTGGCCTGAACCCCAGGTATTATATGCATAAATATATAAATCTTTTTTTTTTTTTAAAGAGTGTGAAAGCTCTTAGTGACACATGTTCTTACTTTGACAACCTTGGGTGGCATTCAAAGCAAAGCCCTACTTACAGGAAAGAGACAGTTAAGTGCACAAGACATTGTCGCACTGTGGCTGTGTGGCACTCCCTGAGGAGAATAGTTCCAAAAAATGAAGTGGGGCTGGTTCTCCAGGCTGGACCTGATGTGCTAAGTGAGAACCGCTGCACCATCCCCAGGTGGTAGTCTCAAGCCCTTTCGGGCTGATTCACAGTGCAGGGGAACAGGGCTCCTTCACAGCAGTAGAAGCTGTCCAACTAACTGGGTGGTTGTGAGGGGAGTAGAATGCATCCATTTGATGAAAGTGCAACCAGGTATCCTCTGAGGCCTAGTCTTCTCATCAGAAAGATTCAGTCATTAACATTGTTTGTGTCAACAGCTCCGAGAATGGTGATATTTTCTGTTAGTGACCCCGGTGACCTTGGGGAAGAATGTAGGGGGGTGGTGGGGAATGAAAGGCTCTAGAGGAATCGGATACGCAGAAGTTCCCAGACCAGTCAGCCAACAACCAAACACTGGGGCTAGAGTCAGCAAGAGGCCCTGTCTTTTGCCTTCTTCGCTGCGGTTTATCTCTGGCATCTGTGGCCTGTGTTCCTGCTTTGACCTCTGCTACCCGGACATGAGAAACAGCCTTACCCCCAAGTCTGTTTAGAAACATAGTACACAACAACCTAAGTGCTAAGCACACAAAAGGAATGAAACAGCAAACAGGCAACAGTTTAAGAAAACTGAGGAATCTGAAATTCACATTTAAGATTTTGGTAAAACAAGGCAGGGGGAAAAAAAACTAATGTAGTTCTGTTTGCCTGAGTCATGTGTAATTCATCTGTTTGCTGGCACCTGACATACATGGCAAAACCAGCCAGCCAGAGAAATAACAGAAGTAAAACTGAATTTGCTGTCTTAAACTCATGCTCCCAATGAAGTATAAGTGAAAGTAATTTTAAGATTCATTTGACAGTAGTTTGGCAGTTCCTACAAGTTCAAGGACACCAATTAGTCATGGCAGCCCTAAAAGCCATTCAGTCTTCAGCAAATTATTTGGATTACTGTGACGGATAAACAGCTACATTTTTGTTTTTAATCGGAATACAAAGGAGGCATCCAGAGATATGCCAGAGGGGAGAATGTTTCAATGATCACATGTATCAAACCAAAAGAATTCCTGCTTTAGGCCTGTGTGATTTAGTCATAGGGTAATTCCTTGGAAGAGAGACGGGTACCCGTGCAGTAACAGTTCACTGGGCTGGCACCGAGCTGAAAATCTGCATCCTGGTAGTGCCACTTACTTTGGTGTCAGAGCGCCTGATAGTCCTTGGGTCTGGTTTTCCACAGCCACAAAATCAGCATGATTTCCCCATTAATTTTTAAGAGATGGCAGGAGCTTCTACTGGGTTTTTGTGATAACAGAAAACATTTTGACTCCATAAAATGAGTATTTGTGACAGATGTGAATAAAGAGCAGTCACTTCTACTACTTGAGGTAAGTTCTTAACAGCTTATCTCTTAGGATTTCAAAGTCAACTCTGAGACTAAGCCACTATTTCTAATTAAGATGATGAAAGGTGTAAAACCACTGTAGGGGAACAAAAATCTGCTACCCCAAATTATGCCTTTTGGCTAGAAGTTTATTTCTGGGAGAGGCTCTGAAGGCTGGGGAAAGCTGCTTTTCATATTTGTATGTTAACTTCTCTAAGGCTCTCTCCCAAGAAAAGAAGTTCTCTTCTCTTGGAAAATGCACAGTTTAAATCTGCATACCTTTGTCTATTGTGCCTTTCTGGGTAAATGCCTGACTCCTCTCTTAGTTATTTAAGATAGCCAGGAAAGCCACACAGGAGTTACTCAGCCATGCCGAGTCTCTCCCCATATACCGGAGGTCTACATGTCATTAAACTTCTTCTTAGATTTTTCTCTTATTAATCCCTCTGATGTGTTGATTTTTGCCAGCCTAGAAGAACCTAGAGGCCTATGGGATGACTTCCTTTGCGCCGCAACACCTTTGACAGACTAAGCTTTGAGGGAATTCTATATGGTATTATTTACTTAGTAATTATCTTCCTAGAAGACTTGGCACCATTTCATAGTAAAAGAGGAAAAATAAATTCCCGACTTTTCACTCTAACACCTTCCTTGCAGCAAGAGAGTACATTTCCTTGCAGCTACAAACTCAAAAGCAGAGAAGACAGATTTTCCACAGGCAAGCTGGCTGACTCAGCTCAACAGAAGCACATTACCACATCATTGCCCTACAGATTCCCTTCCTGTCTTAGACTTATTAACATATTCAGCTGACTGAACTTTTCCAATGAGGATTTGAGAAACAGCCGGATTCTAAACACAACCCAAGTAAACAACATACAGCAACAAGCCATCCCTAGTGGAAACACCTTGACGCAGCAGGTCAAGGACAAACAGCCACGCTCAACTCTAAGGTGGCATTACTACATCTGGTCAGTGGAAAACTTACATCTGAATGAGAACAACTGAATTGTCAGGTCTTATTCTTTAGTAGCGTTTCCTTCTTTTCTTTTTGCGCCATATTGGAATTCTGGTAAACTGAAGGCGGCTTTCAACAGGACGAGTTGAGATATGGGAACTGGCTTGACGCTTGCAGCACTTACTCATTTTGAACTCCAGTAAAATAAGCAAGTGCTAGCTTTTACTCGTGTTATATGGCAGAAGGGAAACTCAGACACTAGGTCTAAGAAGCAGGCTCATTGCCCTATTGCTGACCCAGCAGATTCACATCCAAAGGCTGAGCCCTGTTTGTAGGAAGTGAGAGGCTTATATACACTTTCAGTTTCTACAAGGTTCTGGGTGGCACTGTAGATGGTTGGATATGACATGGCTACATACCAAGAGGTGAATAGGATAGTTGCATACCAAGGAGTAAAAGGTCAGCAGTCATGAGACCTTCCCTCCCGCCCCTACCAAGGAGTAAAAGGTCAGTAGTCATGGGACCTTCCCCCGGCCTCATGGTGGTACAAGGTTTAACATGAAGCAAGATTCATACCAGGGACTAAGTTGCATACCAGTTGCAAAAGGTTGTTACTAAGAGCCCCAGGCTTTTATCAGGCCGCCATGCTTCATTCAATGCTACAACAAAACCAGCCAAATGGCTGCATGGTTGTGTGTATGGCTGAAGATCTTATTATGCCATTCGTCTATTCATTTATCCCCAGAGATTTTGTTTTCTATTTTAAGGATTTTAGAGGTAGCGACATAATCATTGTGACAAGACAACAGGTTTTAGGTAACGTGCAAAATGGGTAAGACAGAGGAGCCACGTAAAACACCTGGAGGTGACTAGCAGGGACAGAGCTGGTCTCACTAGGCCGCACAGGTCCTCACTTACCTGCGTCAACATCATAAAGACATTTGCATGTTTTTCTCCTTCCACTCAGTAGCTCTACAGCTTCTCAACAGTAATAGAGGTGCATTAAAAGTATAAAGTGTACACTTACTCGTCCAGCTCCACATGTATTGTACAATTAAGCTGTAATATTAAGATACATAATACGGTGCTGAGAGTATGAATTTAGAGTTACACAGTCATGGATTCAATTATCAGTTGGGTTTCTGTGGCCCTGGGTAAATTTATTTAACTGCAGGGATCCTCAGTAAGTGGGGCGGTGACACGTCTTGGAAATGTGTCAAGCGAGGTACTAAGGTGACTGAGCCAGCGCTCTGAACGATCGCTAAAGGCCACCAGCGTAAAGCGCGCCCTGCATGGGCCGGGTGATTCCAGAGAGTAATCAATGCAACAGTGTGGCTGGCGTGGGGCACGCAGACCAGCCGCAGTGCCGGAGACTGGAGAGTCCAGAGACCGCGTGGGTAGAAACATGCGCTCTACTGGGGGCTTCCCGGTGTAGGCCTGGGGCCTCGGGAGGATATGGGAGTGGGGACCACCTCGCGGCGGCTGGTACTCACGCGGGGGTGACGCCCCTGGGCAGGCCGAGGGCATTGACAGCGACGACCGGCGGCGGGGACTGCGAGGGCAGCAGGGCGCTGAGGAAGGCCGCGGGCGTCTGGCTGGGGCCGAAGCGGGCGGCGGGGCCCGCGCCGGGCAGCGGCGGCGGCGGCGGCGGCAGCGGGAACACGTCGGGCACTGGGAAGGCCGCGGAGGGGCTGAGGGCCGGGGGCGGCGGGGGCGGCGGGGACGGCGAGGACGCGCCCCACGGGGCCTCGGCCTCGGCGCTGAAGGGCGCCCCGAAGGGCAGCGCGGCCGCGCGGCCGAAGAGCTTGGGCGTGGGGGACAGGGGCGAGGGCAGGCTGGACGAGCTGGGGCTGGACAGGGGCGTGCCGGGGCCGGACGCGGGGCCCAGGTTCTGCGCGGCGATGAACTGCTTGGGGCGCGCGTAGTTGAAGGCGCCGGACGGCTGCATGGCGGGCGCGGCGCGGGGGGCCAGCGCGCTCATGGGCTCCGGGCCTCCGGCCGACGCGCAGGCCGCGAGCTCGGGCGAGGGCGGCGGCGGCGGGAAGGGCGGCGAGGGCGGCGCGCTGCGCAGGGCCCCGGCCTCCTGCTCCAGCCGGATCCGGTGCTGGAGCTGCTGGATTCGCAGCGGGTCCCTGGGGCAGAGAAGAGGACAGCGGTTAACGGAGCAGCGCCCAGGCCGCCTGCGCAGCGCAGCCTGCGTCCTGGGCAAAGCGTGGCCTGTTCGCTCACGTCTCGTGGAGTTCTACCCAAAACGGTCCAAACCAGCGTAAGCATCATGGTGGAAGTCTTGTCTGCCTTCCAGGAGCCATAGTTCATCTTCCAGAACCAGGAATACTAAAAGAAAAACTTCCAACCCGAGTTCTCAGTTCTCTCACTTGGAGCCAACTTTTTGGAAAAAGTTCTATCAGAACGAGTAAGTTAAAAACACCACTTGATTTAAGTTATTTTTGGCAGACTTCGGCCAGTCCAATTTGCCGACTTCAGGGCTATCAACTCTGCATTCAATAAAATACCACAGGCTGATTTTTTTTTTTTTTTTTGGTGGGGAGTAGAGTGGGAGGAGATTCACTTTAATTTCTGTCTCTGTCTCCTAAAAAATGTGCTGTGTTTTGCAAGTAAACCATGCATTGTCAGTTACTTATACAAACCTTAGCACACACTGGTATTTTGTGCCAAATCCAAAACTCATGCAGAGGACTGGAGTATTTCGGTGTTCAGCATGCAATAACAAGTTATTATATATCTATATTTTGGGTAGTGCAGTTTTAATTGCTCACATTTGTTCCCTGAGAAGACACAGTTTGAATTTTAGTGTTTGGAACTGAAATTCTCACTCTGTTTTACTCGAAAGTGTTCCTGTTCGACTGAGTCTTCTGGTCGCCGCAGGGACCAGGGACTGTCAAAAGACACTGACCGGAAGGGGGCACTGTAAGCAGCAGATGAAACAGGCTGGTCCTGAGAATGCGAAAGCTGTGCTCTTGGAGCCGCTTAACACCAAAACCGCGACCCCAACTAGCTTATCCATAGGCATTTAATCTTTAAAATAAAAAAATTTTCAGAGATTCAAGCCAATAGAAGCGAAGCTGCTGATGAAAAGATTTAATTAAATCTGTTGTCAAGCATCATTACATGTGGGAAGGTCAGAAGAGAAGTCCTAAAGCCCTCCCCTGTCATCCGTTCTCTTCCACACGTGACTTGATTGCCCTTAAATTCATGAGGAGAAAGAGCAAGAAACTTTCCTTGGAACTGGAACGCATGAAGAGAAGCTGGTTCTGTATGCTTAATCTGTGCTGAGCATAAAAAATTCCAACAACAAAGAACTCCGTGGCGTCCCCTGGAACTTCAGCATTTTTGAAGCAGCCACGCATGCCACTGCTGCCACTCCCAGTCTGAGGAGCGCCCGCTGTCCCTGTGACTGTCCAGCACGTGTGCTCCCGCCTTCACGTATGTTCAACTAGTCCAGGAGGAGAACTCATAAAAACCTCCCACCAGCACTAAAACCATGGACCGGCACTCATCTGGACTCCCATCTCCCTCCCTTCACCATCTCTTTCTGATTTCCTAGATCTGGAAAAACGCCCCCGACTCCTGGGATGTTGATCAACATTCAGGTGACCTGTGCACCTGGACTGGGAGTGATTCATGTGGGCCTCCTCCGGGGCGCTGCCCTCTGCCCTGCCAACCTGCACTCCCCAGGCCCGGGCCTCAGCTGTTTGTAAGGCACTTTAACCTTGGCCTGGCTTCAACAAACAGCTGTGTGCAGTGGCCCGGCTGAGGCTTCCGCGGTCACCATGTCCCATTCTATGGCATGAGGATGACTCTCACCTGGGCTAGGGAGTGGCTTGGGAAAGCCGATCTTCAAAGACGCCAGGGCAGGAAAGCCCAGACTCCTCTGCTTTGCGTCTCACTTTCTCCTGGACGCAAGCATTCTCATTCCAGCATTAGAGGACCCCAAGAGTGCTAACCCCCGTGGGCTTATATTGCTAGGATACTACTTTTCTTAATAAGTGACAGTTCAAGAAATTATTAATGTAGCATTGATGCTTAGGCATTCTAATGATTTAGTTACTGGTATGTTTATTTATACTAGTAATATGTTCAATAAGTATTTGAAGATACATTTTGCAGTGCAGAATTTTGCTAGGGACTCCCCCGTCCCCTTTTGCACTGGGTAGGAATATAATATGCAGGGAATTAGAGAAGTGGGAGAAGGGAGAGCACAACCACACTTTTCATATTTGATCTTAGCCAACAGGCCGAGAAGCAATACAAACCGTTACTTTCAATCTCAAGTATCTGACTTGACTTCTGAGCAAATAATAAAAACTTGAATTAAGTGGATCTGCCACCTGCATTTTGAGGTGATGAAATGCACAATTTTAAGTCATTTTCTGACTTAAATTATCTTATTAAATTATTTTTATAAAAGCTGACTTTCACAAGGATAAAAAAGGCAAAAACAAAGCAAGGTATTAGTCTTACGGTGGCCTTTGGAAATCACATAACTTTTTTTGGTTATAAAAGTTCACCACTTTTGTGGCTTCCCCATTGTTTCTGCTATCCTTTCTTTGAAATACAAAAGTGAAACAGAATCTCTCAGAAATCCCAGGTAAAAGCTGGAAAGTTAGGTGAAGTGAGGATTCCAACGAACCCTGGTTGCCAAGGATGCACTTTGGTGTCACAGTGTAAAATCCTTGGTTTTGCAAAACTGCATCAAACCCTGCCCCAGGTTACCCCAAATCAAAGTCTAGAATTCCCCATGGTTACCCTTCCTTCAGTTCTAAAGTTCTCCAGGCTGAAGGAAGTGAGCCTGGGCATTTTGCTGGGCACCTGTCAGTTCTGTAAATGGGTCAGAGGGAATGGGTCACCGGCAGAGCTGGCTCAGACCTGCCATCTCTTGCTCACCCACTACATCTACGTAAGAAACTCTCATCTTCCGTATGGTGTTCGCACCCGCTGGTCATCTCTCCCACTCAGTTGCTGTTTTCACTGTATCTCCCGACAGCACAGATAGCATCCAGGGCCTTTAGGGTCTGAATCCTAAATATTTAAAAACATCTGACTTCGAATTTGATACTATTTAGGGAGAAACGGTACAAAGATGAATCAGCTTGGCTACTATAAAGAAGGATGTAAATACTAACCCAGTGAAACCCCCTCCACAGTAGAGGAAATTAAGATTCCCACCTCACCTCAATTTCGGCTACTGCTTTCAATAAGAAAGTTCTACAGACAGTGCAGTGGGACAAAGACTTAGACTTGACAGGAACAGACAGCAGAGAACCTGACTGACTTTCCAGTCAGTAACCTGTCCTGCCGCTAGGTTAAAGCTGCCTTGGAGGAAAGCAACCGGGCAAGAGGGAGTGTGGGAGGAAGGGCCCGATTCTCGCCTAGCCCCTCCCGCTCAGGCCCCGACTCCTGCAGCTCTGGGCTGCTGTCGCCAGGAGGATTTCCATGAGCGCAGTGCGAATGGGATCGCACCGTCCACCCTGTCCACCCTGGTTCCTTTACAAAATGGACCTTTAAACATGGAGAGGATGTTCTTTTAAGGCAGGGGAGTTAGCTCTGTCCCGTTCACACCGCAAGCAGCTGGCAGGGGCAGGGGTGGCCTGGGGGGAGGGAGAAGTAAAGACAGGGGCTGCGCCCGGTTCTCAGAGCCATGGCGGGGGAGGCGGCACCTGCGCTGGACTGACTCGCTTCTAACAACGCTGGGAGGCTGGGAGGATCGTCCCCATTTAAAAGGTTCCCTGTAGGCCAGTGAGGTCGACAGCTGGCTCAGGAGAAGCTGCCGTGAAGGGCTAGCTGCCCGAACAGCCTTGCAGGACATCTCTCTCTCCAAGTGCCCCGTAAACAGAAAACGCTCATGAAAATGTCAGTTATGATGACTACAAACCACTTTTCCTCTGGGGACCTGCGCCCCAAGCTCAAAATAAATGATGTGAAAGCAGACTTCTGGAGAACAACTTTTCTGTAAACTGGAAATTCCCAGTATGTCTCTGGGGCAGTGTCTGGGTTGCAAGTCATTTATCTCCGGCTCCTACTAAGGTAGAGTATTTATAATTGTCTGAAGAACTCTCGGGGTCGTGAAGCAGGAAAACATTTGTGTGTTCCGAGTAACTATGCTGCTGGCTTACAGTTTCTCTCGCATTTACTTACTTTTTCTAACTGTGCGATACAGAAGCCTTTGGCTGATGAGGGCGCACGGGGCGCCTTCCGAACCCCGAGCTGCCCTGGTCGGGGCTTTATAAGCACTTTGGAGGCAGACTGGCCTGGAGCCTGCCGCCAGCCAAGCTGTAAGTGCGGCACACGCAGCCCGACCGCTTCACCCCGCCGCGTTCAGCAGGGCGGTCTGCACCCTGCACTGGGGACCTTTAAGGGTTTCTTTTTTTTTTTTTTAAAGATTTATTTATTTATGCATACAAGCACTGGGGTACAGGCCAGAGGTGTGGGGGGGTGAGAGGATTCACCAGAGACAGAGAGGGGAGCAGAACAGGCAGATCAACAGAAGCACACTGCTGAGGGGAGCAGCGGGCACAGCAGGAGAGGTCTGCTGCACCATGTGGGTCCCCTCCCTGGCCGGCAGCAGGGATCAAACTCGTGCTGCAGTGGCTGCGGTTTGCTTCATAGTGCGTTGCTTAACCCACTGCGCCACCAGGGAGGCCCCCTTTAAGGGTTTCAAATGGAGGAAGGTAAAGGAGTGAGGCTCGGACAAGCTGCGGGGTGTCCCTCCAACATATTCCTCCTGCCTGGGCGCCTCGTATGGGAGAGCTCCCTAAAATAATTCTGGGAACTAATCAAACCGACAAGTCCTCCCGGGGCTTCAGTTCGACGTACCGGCAGAGCTCTGCCCAGCACGGCTACTAGGACTTGAATGGATTTGCTCTGCTTATTACTCAAGCTTCAGTTTACAAATTCCTATCACAGGAAGTGGGTCTGCCCGGGCAGGGGGAGATCTTGCAACTTGCTTTGTTTAGCACTAACTTTTGGGCCACGGGAAGAGGTATATAAGTCACATTTTTTGTACTTTTGCTGCTGTGTACTGTCTATTGCATCACATCGGGAACAGAGGAAAGTCCTAGAATTAAGCAGGGGAAAAATAACTTTAATTTTCCTCAAGCATCGTATGAGCAATAGTAGCACTAGCCACGTTGTAACGAGGGCTTTTTGCTTGTATTTGAAGCTTGTACTTAACTGTAAACTCCTCTGTGCTCATCTTTCTATACTAAAACCCAACAAGGCACCTGGCACAGAGTAGGAATTTTATAAACCCACTAAGTCACAACCTTGAGAACAATCATTTACATAATAAAAAAGTGTAAATAAAAGTGAGTATAAGGCAAAAGGATTGAGGTTGGGGAAGTGATAAGTAAAAAACAAGTGTGAACTTAAATACTTTCTCCTAAAGTTGGGGGACAGGGCAGAGATAAAGATTTGGGTTTTTATAAAGTACATTAAACAAGAGAATGTGAAAACCAAATTAAGATTGACCAGTGTTTGGGAATTATGTTTAAAATGTATTACCGAATGACACAGGTTTCTTGGCGGAGCATAAGGGCGTCAGCCACGCACTCAACGCGCACCCCACGGTGGTGCCCCAGCTCCTACTGCCCAGCAACACCGTAGTCGTCACCCCATGACAGCGTTTTACTTGGGCTCACATTTACTGCGTCGCCCTATGGCTGCATTTAAACTTTATGTTGTTTATCATGGCCGTGAAGCGTACAAAGCCCGTTGCTGATATTCCCTTCACATGAGGACGAAATTGCCTAATGACACATTTTTTCGAACATAGCCTCCTTTGTTAAGTGACACAAAACAGAATTACTACAGGCAGAGTGTCATACCTTTCAAAATACCCATTACCTACCCTCTAAGTGTTTTTTTTTAAAGAGTTATTTATGCATACAACAACTGAGGTGTAAGCCAGAGGTATGGGGGTGAGACGACCCACCAGAGACAGAGTGGGGAGCAGAACAGGTGAATCTACTGAAACACTGCTGAGGGGAGCAGCGGGCATGACAGGAGAGGTCTGCTGCACCATGTGGGTCGGGCCCCTGGCCAGGATCGAACTCATGTCTCAGTGGCTGAGGATAGCTTGGCAGTACTGTGTCTTTAACCCTTGAGCCACCAGAGAGAGCCTCCCATTAAGTGGTTTTATTCCAGTACAGGAAGGAAACAGCCAATTCTAACTTCTCTGCCTGCTCCCCCCTCCCCAACAAACAATTTATCTTGATTATTTTTTGAATTTCACTAGAACCCCTAAGTTTCTCTCAAGTACAAAACTAGCTATTCCAGTAAGCTATACACTACTTAGGAATACACAGCTGCATTTTCCTAAGGGAATACAGCTATCTCGCAGACAAAGTTCTAGCACACAGGTAATTTGTAAGAACATGGAGCTAACCAAGTACAGAAATGTCCGAATCGTTTGACCGCCAGCTGTTTAGGAGTTTGGATAATTCGCTTATCCTTTCCGGAGTCCCATCTCAACTTTAAAATGGAAATTTAAAATTTAGTATCTGTTAGACCCAAATAAACTTTCACATCTTATGGCTCTTACTAAAAGTCCAGGAATATTAAGCATTACAAAGAAAAGAATTTTACAATTCGACATCAACCAACCAACCCAGTCACAAAATGTGCCCAAGATCTGAACAGATACGTCTCTAAAGGTGGGATGGCACCCCATCTACAGCTCACAGGTAGAGGACCGACAGCACGTCACAGCAGGTATCAGGGAAATGCAAATCAGAGTCACCATGACATTCCTTACAGCCACAGGACAGGACCAGCCAAAGACCTGCAACAGCCAGAGCTGGCGAGGGTGTAGAGAAAAAGAAGCCTTGTACACAGCTGTTAGGAATGTCAATTAGGGCTGCCACTTTCAAGAATAGTTTTGGAGGCTTCTCAAGAAACAGGCCTACCATATGATCGAGCTATTCCATTTCTAGGTGTTTATAAAAAAATATGAAAACACTACTTTGAAAAGATAACATCCAAGCAGAGAGTCACTATGCACAATAGCTAAGAAAGGGGAACAACTAAGAAAAGGACCACCAACAGATAACTGGATGAGGAAGATGTGGTGTACATTCACAATGGAATACTACTCAGCTATAAAAAAGATGACATTGCCATTTGCCACAGCATGGATGGAACTGGAGGGGATTATGCTAAGTGAAATGAGTCAAAAGAAGGACAAATACCAGATGATCTCATTCATATGTGAACTATAAAGAAACAAAGGAAAGGACAGAGAAAATAAAAACAAACCCTTGGATCCTGGCACCCGAACTGAGGTTACCAGATGGGAAGAAGGTGGGGGAGTGGGGGGGGGTAAAGAGTTGAGGGACTCCAATGGACTGTGGTGGGAGGTTATTAGTAGTACTTTGATGCTGGGCACTGTGTGAACGTGTACTCCTAAAACATACACAGTATTGTAAACCAATGTTATCTCAATTAAGAAAAATGAAACTAATCTTAATGGAACTTGTAAACAACTAGCCAAGTCCAAGTATGCTGTTTATCTGTATACAAATATTAATCATACACGTATGCTGCTTTCACAACTACTCCAACTATTTTTAAAAAATGAATAGTATTTTTTTTGTCAATAGATGTTTAAAACAGGCATGACAGAAGCAAACTAATTCCACATTAAATCTTTAAAAAGGATAGTTTTATACTATGAATAATTATCACCTAGTCGGTTAACATTAGTTGCATTTTTTTCCCTCTTTAAACTGTATTGAGGGAACACTGGTTTACGCACAAACTCTGTATGATGTAGTGGTGCGGGATCACTCCTTTCAGGTCCACGTCCCCGCCGCACCCCCAGGCACCCAGTGCCCTCCCCCATGGTCAGCTGGTCTGGGTCCCTCACTCCTTTCAGGTCGCCGCACCCCCCAGGCACCCAGTGCCCTCCCCCATGGTCAGCTGGTCTGGGTCCCTCACTCCTTTCAGGTCCACGTCCCCGCCACACCCCCCAGGCACCCAGTGCCCTCCCCCATGGTCAGCTGGTCTGGGTCCCTTCTGTGCTTTGCTTTCCAACCTCCCCTTTCCTCCCTGCTAGTCTTAATCCTACAGACAGATTTCTAGAGTCTGTTATGAGTTTGCATGTTTTTTCTTCAGTCAGATACATACATAGATAAATTCTGTCCAAAACGAGGAAAAGTAGCTTTTGGCTTTTCTGTGTCTCGAAACAGTTCCTGTGGGGCTTGAGCTGGGGGTGGTTCCGCTGTGATGTTCTCTCTTCAAACATCAACGGTGTCAGTGGCGCGGTGGTCTCTGTTCTGCTCGACTCTTTCTACCACAAAACCTGTTCTGGCTTTCGTACTGATTTTATAACCCTTCTACAAATTAAAAGCACATTAGTACTCTTTTATCCCAGGGGACAGAATCCAAGCTCCCCGGCAGATGCTGAGACCTGGGGTGGCTCATGGCCCCGCCTGTACTATGTTTATTTCTTTTATGTGCGCACCTGTGATAAAGCTCCGTTTATAGATCAGGCATAGGACGAGGCGAACAACCAGAACTAATAATAGAGAAATTATAATCACAGTAATAAAAGTTATGTGGTCTTGTTCCCAAAATGCCTCACTGTGGTTAATATGCTCCAGCTGCAGATGATGGAACACAGGGACGTGGATGATACGGTGGGGTGGAGGGGATGTGTATTTCATTCAACATAAAGCAAGGGTGCTGTTGGGCACAAGCCCTGTCATCCAGCAGCCCCTCCTTTCTCTGTCCCCACTCTTGCTCTCCTCAGCATGTGGCAAGAGAACCCCACCTGTTTCTTGGAGCAGCTCTCACCCCTCACATTATGAACACACCCACCCTTATCTTCCTGCCTCTGACGCTCTGCCTGCATCCTCACCAGTTCCCTTCCAGCTCTCTAGTCATGCAAGTTCCACAGTTAGAGGCCAACTCTTGGTCCTCACATCACACAAGGAATCCCCACACGCCTCACCCCACATCTGACCCAACCTTCAGCTACTACCTTTTCCTGGTCATGTAAATGTGGCTCTTTGCCGCTGGTGTAGCGTGTCTGAGAGTCCCGGTCATCGGCCTGAGTCTCCCCTCTCTCCCCCGACGGTGTCTGACAGTCAGAGATTCCCACAATCCAGCTTCAAACAGTTCTACATCCTGATCTCAACGACTGCCCTCTGCTTTTACATTCCTCCACAGTCCTCTCAGGGAAGCAAACTCACCGTGCGATTTCCTTCCTTTTGATCTTTTCTCAGTACTGTCCTCTGGGAGGCCGCTCTACCGGTGTCTCCCCCTCCCCAGAGGCGATCTTCGTCCTTCTGTGCCCATCTCAATGTCTGTCTCTTCGCCAAGCCCTCCCTAACAACACGTGGGTTCTTTCCTCTTCCTCCAAGCTGCTCTAGGCCACAGGCCGGGGGCACTGGCAGGCTGGGCGGGGACGTGACCATCTCCCACCCACAGGCCACACCGCCCGAGCCCGGGTCATGTCCTGGAGATGACCACTCTGCTGGGCACGCAGACGTCACTAGGTGCCTGGGAGGAGACTGCCACACGCGCTTTATGTGGACTGTGGGAAAGGAAACGGTTCGAATTCTTATAGTCACCGTGCTTATGTTCTCGGTGTTGCAGGGTCCTAGATCTGAAGCCCTCACCCCCTACACGCCAGTGCTGGTGGACCCGGCAGCAGCTCCTAGTCTGGCGAGCCTCCCCCATCCCATTCCAGGCAGATTGGCCTGTCCCAAGGCCCGTTTTCCATTTTATTTGGTTATCAGTCAATGTCGCCTCAAGTTTCTGTTTACTTTGGGGAAAAGTGACTCAGGGATCTTTTCAGCACTTGGTGAGACTGTTAGTCACTTCGAGGCAATTCTTTTCTTGAGTTTGGCCCATTCTTCTCATCAGGGCAATGTTCTTCTGCTACTTTCCCAACGTGGACTGTATCCTGAGATAACAAAGCCGGTCCCTGCGCAGAGAGAGGAAACGGTTCCCTGTGTGTGCTTTGTGCAGCGGGTCATAAAGACCCGATCGAGTCACTGGCCAGGCTGCCCTGAAGTGTCTCACTGGAGCTGAAGCAATGAAAGCTGACTGGAACGTGACGCTGATGCCTGGACTCGTTTCTTGAAGTGCTGTGGAAGTGCTGCTGGGAGCTCCGGGCGGCTGGCGCTGAGTGAAGAATGGGTAGGCGGAGGCTGGGCTTTCATTCTGGAAGGAGACTGAGACCACTGGCTGGTGACATGGCAGTAGACAGGCACAAAAGTAATGACTCACGAGTAGGTGGAGAACTGAATGAGTTCCTTCTTAAAATCACCATTTCCTGAGGCCGCAAGAGGAGTGGACATCTGTTTTTACTATGTACCATTCCTCCCTTCATCTGGTAAAACGCTCCCCTGTTCCTCACAGAGCTGCTGTGCCCTGTTCCTCAGGGTCTGCCGTAGCGCGAGCCTGTCACCCAGGCCTAGCTACTAGGCTTTCAGCAAATCACCCCAGGACCCATTAGGGTTCAGGTTAGGCCAGGGCAATCAGAAATTGTCATATTGGAGGTGAGAGAGAAAGGTGTCTTTTTGTCCTCTGATAACTAATCAAAAAAGGAGTTGACTGGCCTAGTGGGAGACCCCACGAAAAGAAGCCAACGATAAAAAGCAGCCAGGGTGGGAAACAAAAGACAAGGAGAGAGAGATAAAATCAGGAAGCTGGTTTAGCACCTGGTCCAGGTGACTCTCCAACCAGTTTTATGTCTGATTTTCAGACATACCAAATTAGCTGTCCCCCCGCCCCCAATCCCTCTTTTGGGTAGTTTAACTGGTCTCTAAAACTTTCTAATAAGCAGCTTAGGAGACCAACCAGCCCAATTTCCTTATTTTATGGATAGTGGAAATGGAGACAGGGATTAAGTCATGCCACAAAGTTATCTGCTGGTTAGTGCCACAGCCTGCCAAGGACATCTTGCTGGTAAGAATGATATTAAAAATTAATAGTGCCATGTGAATTGAATAAATGTGTAGATGAGGAATACACATACAGCTCGTGAAGTTGTGGAAGCCTGAAACCACTGGAAAGACTAAAAACAAATGGTTGAAAGTATGGATCTCTGAGAATGAGGCTGGAATGAGGTAGAAGGAAGTCTTCTATTTTTGCATTTTATAGTCTTTTTATACTAGATGTCTGAATATTTCTAAACCACATGCATAAAAGTCTAGTGGTTCAATGCACATAAAATTCTTAAGATGTATAAATTATAAGCATTTAATTCTTAAAACATAGTTTCAGAAGCTTCTATTTTAAAGACGGTCACATCATAAAAGGAGAACACAGCTACTGTCTTAGACAACCTCTCGCTCTCCCGGAAGCCTGAGCCATCCATCTTGTGACTGAAGTCACCGGGGCCCCTTCCCTCTCCCCAAGAGAGGATCACCCATCATGACTGTTCCCAGCACTGCGCCTGGAACAGCCTCCTGTTCAGCACTGACAACAGCCAAACATTACCACACACTACTCTGAACCAAATACCCTGAGAAGTGCTTCACCTATATGAATCACTGAATCTTTATAAAAACCCTAAGCGACAAGCCTCTTATGCCTCCATTTTACAGACGAAGAAACTGAGGCACAAGCCATTATTAACTAAGCTGTTCAAGATGACACGGCTGGACGGTGCAGATGGAGTTAGACTGAGTCGCTGGGGCGCATGCCTATTTTGGTCTGGTTTCTCTGATCAAAGCAACAGGATGGCACATGGAGTATTTCCATGTGCACTGCGATCTCTCCAGGCCCAGATGCCCCAAGGACTGGCTTCAACCCTGTCACTCCCGTCCCCGCTGTGTCTTCGTCACTGAGGCAGAAGACATGCAGCGGAGTCAGAAGAGCTACATATGGGACAGCATGGTTATGGCTGAAGACATCATACGCGTGCTTCTAGGGAGGCCATGCGTACGTCGGACATGGTAGACTCTATAAGCTTTTATTTACTGGAGAAGCTTTAAGGGCATACAAAGCAACTTAAAGATTTGGTTTTGAGACTAAGCAGTTCAGTTTGCTCCCAGACCTTCATATTTGCAACATCAGCCTGTACGTATTACACTGAGAGACTATTAAGTGCTCTATGTCTACTAACCAAACACCATCTGTTTACAGCTCCACACCATTTGAAATGTAGTACAGGAGGTCCTTGGGTAATAATTGTTTCATTCAACATCATTATCCATTGTTAAAGCATCCATGAGAAAAAAACGTCCTGGTGGACAAAGTTAAAGTCACAGTTTCTAAGAACTTACTGACCACAACAAGGACTGACTTTATAGGCACAGGAAGATGAAACTCATTATTAAAAGAGTCTCAGTGCATATATGACAAGTAAATAATGAATCCAAATTTCTAAGATTTGAGAAGTATCACGAAAACAATAATAAGTAAGTACCACAAATACGTAAAGACCATAGCAGAGGAGTTCCTAGAAGCTTACAGTTTCAACCTTCACTCTCCTCTTGAAGGCTGTTTGCCACAGAAAAAGATCGAGAAATAAGACAAAAGTGATGTTTTAAGCAACTGAGTTTCACTCTTAGAAACAGCTTTGTTGTGAAATCGCTGACAGGTCCTTTACATACCCCGCTTGCCTTGGGGCCACAGCGACTGTGCCACCACTTACCTGAGTGGCCTTGACTAAGAGGTTTGAGTTTCTTCATAGCTTTGAAATAGAAAGTGGGACAGCTCTTCAATAGTACTTTTATGGGAATTAAAATTCCTCCCAGCTAAAATCCACGAGTCTTTGAAGACAGAACATCTGATTATTACTAATTTAGGTTACTCTGTCTCTTGAGAAATTACAGCACTAAGGGGCCTCCCTGGTTGCACACTGGGTTAAGCAACGCACTATGAAGCAAACCGCAGCCACTGCAGCACGAGTTCGATCCCTGCTGCTGGCCAGGGAGGGGACCCACATGGCACAGCAGACC